>JAYESA010000009.1:108292539-108852539 GCA_036927795.1 Iris macrosiphon | reverse complement strand
CCAGCAGTTGCCACTGAGAGGTCTGCTACCTCTCGTCCAGCTCATATTCAGGCAGCTGCTACCGCTCCACTCACCACTCCTGCGGTTGAGGGAGCATCTGTTTCTCTCGGGGATCCTTCTCTACCTGTCGATCCGAGGACTACCCCAGTCATTCCGGTGGTTCCTCCACCACTTCCTGCACCAGTAGATACCACGCAGTTGTTTGCGTTCTTCAAGAAGATGATGAACGTGCAGCACCGTCAGGTGGATGTGATAAGGCTGGGCATTGAGAATGTCCACCAGGTGGCCATGACGGCAGTGGACAGGGTGGCACAGATTCAGCCACAGGCAGATCAGATTCAGCGTCCGAGGCCGGGTAGTATCATTAACTTCCAAAGAATGCGGCCCAAGGAGTTCCGGGGTACAGAAGGGATCCTGTACGCAGATGACTGGATAGAGCAGATCGAGGGGATTTTTCGACTGGCACAGATTCCAGACAGCATGTAGATAGAGGCAGCGGGCAGTCAGATATTCGACCTTGCTTTGACATGGTATCGCACAGATACGAGGATTGTGGCACCAGGGCTTACTTGGGAGGCTTTCAAGAGGCTTTTTAAGGAGAAGTTTTTCCCAGATGTGGCGCTCAGTGCTTTGGAGAGCCAGTTTGAGGCACTCGTCCAAGGGAGCATGCTAGTGGACAAGTACGCAGTGGAGTTCTGTCGTCTGGGCAGATTCGTGGAGGGCTTGAGTGAGGCAGCCAAGGCGAGGAAGTTTCGCAAGGGCTTGGTCATGGCGGTCAAGTCTTTGACTAGGAGCGACCGCGAGGCAACTTTCGAGCAGATAGTAGGAGATGCTCAGAAAGCAGAGGATGACTTGGAGCTCAAGTCCAAGAGAGGCAGGGATGATTCAGGCAGTGCGAGTGGTAGTGCAGGACCAGCTAAGCGTCCCTATGTGCAGAAGATATCGCAGTAGGGTCAGGATCAGAGAGTGCCCACTTGTGCCTACTGCAGGAAGGCAGGACACACTTGGGATGTTTGTAGGAGGAGGCTGAAGGTGTGTTTGTTATGTGGACCCGCTGCTCACCAGATGCGAGATTGCCCCACTGCACCTCCATTGGGTGGAGCACAGGATCAGAGAGTTGGAGCTAGGCCACATGTGGCACAGCATCATGCCCCGCACCAGCAGAGGGATACACCCCAGCAGGGCAGGGCTTATACGTTGACGGTCGAGGAGGCCGATGCTACGGGTGTCGGGTTAGCAGGTTTGTCTCTTTGTTCTTCTTCCTGTCATTTTCTATTCCTTGTGGTGTGCTTCATTAGTACCTATTAGATTTTCTTTGTGCTGTGATAGATAGTGTAGTGATCCTAATTGAGACTGTGATAATACGACCAGTAGGACCATGATCTTGCATGTTGTTTAGGTAGAATTTCTTGACTGTGATTGTTGGGGGTTTGACCTAGAGGGAGTGCGATTGACTTTAAATTTCGAGGACGAAATTTTCTAAGGAGGATAGGCTTGTCACCACCCCATTTCCAGAGCCGGGTATTTTTTATTTTAATTTGGGTTAATTGTGTATTATTTATAATTAATTATATTTATATTTAATTAATGATTGTATTATTTTTATATTGATTGTTTTAGGATTTTGGCTAGCCTGGACCCATGTCAGACCCTAGTGGACCCATGTCCAACCCAGCCCACACCCCAGTAAGACTTATTTTTGGGTTTAAAATATTTATTATATTTTTAGTGGGTTAGTTGGAGAGATTTGTAGTTAGTTTGAGTGCTTTTGGAACCCGAAACCCAAACCCAAGTAAGCGGGGGGCATTTTGGGCATTTGGAGACTTTGGAGACCTATTTTATTGCTTGGCCGGCCCTAAACCCTTCCCCCACCCATGAAACACAACAGCCCCTACCCAAAACCAGCAGCCACTCCCCCATCTTCACTTCTTCTTCACTTCTTCTTCTTCTTCTTCACTACTTCTTTCTTCTTCCTTTCTTCTCCCAACTTCAAGTAAGTACCTATTCCTCTTCTTTATTCTTCTATTCTCCATGGTTGTGAACCCTAACCCTATATTTTCCCCTAACCTAGGTGGGTAGAGCTTAGATTTGGTGTTGGAGCTTTGATTGGAAGCTTGGAAGCTAGTTGTAGTAGATTTGGAGCTTTTTAGATACTTTGGCTTGGGATTCCAACTCCCAAGAGGTAAACCCTGATTTTTACCCTTGTAATTACTCTTATATAGTGTAATTAATAGTTTAGAACCTTCCTAGACCCTTAGGCTACCCATGGGAGAAAGTTGGAACTAGTTTGGTAGCGTTTGGAGACTTTAACACTAGGTTTTGTGTCAATTTCGGGTGGAATCCGAATTTGGCCCAATTTTGGGTGATGCCCTAGGTTAGACGGACCTAGATAGACGTTGTCGGGTGTCTTGAGGATGAGTGCATGTCTCTGTTCGGACACGGAAAGTCGTATCGCAGAGAAACGGGCGTTTCGGGCGAATTTGGGGTTTTCGTCGTCGCCGATTCTAAGTGCGTACTCGTTTTTGCCACGGGCCTAAAATCGATGGGGTAGCATTTTTTCTAGGACCTAGACATCGTTTAGGACACGTGGGTAAATTTTGGGCCAATTTTGAGTTGGTTTGGTGTGCGTTTCAGGAGATTTTCCGAACCGCACACCGCGTGGACGTCTTTAGCCGGAATTACGGCTTTTGAAGATATAATCAAATCTCTTGCAGAGATTTGCCACCATCTTATGCATTAAATGCGGAGGCGTATTTTGAAGGTCTGCAGCCCTTCTGTGCAACTATCGCAGAGACGTGCCTCCAGAGAAACTGTCACCGCTCTGTGCAATTTAGACGTAGAGACGTGCCTCGAGCCCCGTACGAAGTACAGCTTTTGACGTGGCAGGCGGTTTGTCTACTGCGGAGCGTAAAACAGCTCATATTTGCCTGTGTAAAATAAGGCAGCGTATCCCCTTGTACGCGAAAGAGCAGTTTATGCTGAGGGGACGTCAGTAAACGACGGTTCAGCGATATTTTAACCAAATCCTCTGCATTAAATACAGAGATCTGCCATCATACTATGGTATGCGTCCCGAGGGGTCTGTCCTCATTTCCAGCCGTCGTCTGGGTAGCCGTGCAGCACTTTTTGTCAGGAGTCAGAGGTCAGGTTCACTGCGTGACTTGACAGGTTCATTTCGGGGAAGACGAAGCGTTCCTCGTACGCTTTAATGCTGCTTTGAGAGCGGATAAGTTTTACGCCATGGAGGCGATGAAGAACCCTGTTTACGCTGGAGCGGCCTGGACGTACTGCACTTACGCGGATGGTCCTTTGAGCTTGTACTTCACGTTGTGTTTAGCGGAGAAAGCTCTGCTTGTACGCTTGATGGCTCTGAAGGCCTCTGTTTACGCTGCTCTGTATCAGTATGCTGCGTAGCTCCTCCCAGCGTATTTTTCATGCTTCTACAAGACCCCCTTCAAAGCTTTTAAATTCCTCGGAATTTGAAACGCTTTGAATGAAGCATGAACGGCCCCTCGTAACTCGAAACGTTTCTGAATGGAGCGTTGAAACGGTAGATGCGGACTTTATGGCGGATTTATTGGGGACCGCTGTGATCTCTTTCACCTATAAAAAGGCTGGGGGAGTTAACCTGTTCTCCCCACATTCCCATCACCATGTAGAGATGATCGCCGGAGTTCGTCGGGTCGACCTGAGGAAGAAGGAGATCATGTTCTTCCAGCATGTAGGGAGCCGAAAAAGATGGCGTCTTCGAGCAAGTGTCCACTGCAACGATGGATCATGGAAGGATATCTTAGCCTCCCTTGCTCGGGATAATCAGCAACTTTGTATGGTGGTTCTTTGGGAGAGACGAAGAATCGTATTTCACCACGCTGCTTGCAAGTGGCGCTTTCTCCAGTTACCTCTGGTGACGATAGGCAGACAGACCGGCTAGAGTAGCGGTGGTCTGTAGGAAAGCAGAATTACCCTGCTTTCCTTCTGTTGGAGGATGGGTCATATGCCCAGTTTTGTATCCTCCTGCCACTGATCATCTTCTTGGAAGAAGAGGAAGATCACCAAGGCGAGAACCTGCCAGAACAGATTCCGAGGGCGGCCTTCAGACGACGAGGGGGTATCTCCTTCGTAGACGGAGTTTCCCTCAGATGTAATCATGAAAATAAAAATAAAACCCTTGTAGATTGGATTTCCCTCATATGTAATCATGACTTTAATCTTTAATAAAAATTGTCTTGCTTCTTCATATGATCATCTTGCCATACGTTGCTATAAAGTCTGAATATGTGTAGCTTCGACACGTCTGATTCTTTATGCCAACTCTGATAAGAAGAGTATTAGGCCCTGTCCTTTACGTGTAGCGAATAGTCCATAGAACGCTGTTTAAGCCTGTTGAACCTTTAGAACTGTTTTGTTGCTAGGACTGAGGGACCGCGTAGAGCTCTGAACTGCTACTTCTGATGAGCAAAAATTTTGTTCAGACTTCGTCTTCAAGAATGATCTCTCAAAACTCCCTTGGAACAGGGTCGAGAAATGGCTGTCAAACTGAGTTGCCATCTTGACAGACGAGATATTCAGACTGGAGTCTGGATGAACCTCCAATTTTGGACCCGAGAAGAGTAATTTCTCAATGTTTGAACTCTGTATGTTTCGGGTACTTGGGATACCTTGGGGTCAAGAACGAGTATCTTCTGTGTGAACTCTTTGCAATTGACCGCTTCGGGGACTGTTCGGATATGCGAAAAGTCGTGGAGTGTGAAATCATCAGTCTGTAGCCTCTGGGCGTAAAACACCATCGAGCGTGAAATCGTAGACTTGTGGTTCCTGAGTGTGAAGTCGTAGGTTTGTAGCCTCTCGAGCATAAAAGCTACCGAGCACAAAGGCATCAGGGCGTAAAACCATAGACTTATAGCTGTCGAACGTAAAGCCGTAGATTCGTAGCTGTCGAGCCTAGAAAGCTCCTTTAGCGTAGGACTGGAGATCTGTAGCCTGTGAGCGTAGAACACCATCGAGCGTAAAATCGTAGACTTGTGGTTCCTGAGCGTGAAGTCATAGGTTCGTAGCCTCTCGAGCATAAAAGCTACCGAGCACAAAGGCATCCGGGCGTAAAACCATAGACTTATAGCTGTCGAACGTAAAGCCGTAGATTCGTAGTTGTCGAGCATAGAAAGCTTCTTTAGCGTAGAACTGTAGATCTGTAGCTCCTGAAAAGAAAATTTCTCCGAGCGTGAAGTTTGCGGATCTGTTGCTTCTGAGCGTAAACTGAGCGCCACCGAGCGTGAAATCATCGATTTGGTATCTGCTGAGCGTAAAGTCGTAGGTTTGTTGCCTCTCGAGCATAAAAGCTACCGAGCACAAAGGCATCCGGGTGAAAAACCATAGACTTATAACTTACGAGCGTAAAACCGTAGATCTGTTACTGTCGAGCGTAGAAAGCTCCTTTAGCGTAGGAATCGCTGAACTGCTTTGCGCGAAGAATCTTTTTGAATTCGCTGACTGTCCGCCTTCTCTGAATAATAGGCTGACGTAGGACCCAATCATAACCAAATATTTAATTTAGGAGATTTGGTTAGGGTTTCGAGGAGTTCGTCCGAGGATTCGAGGAGTCGACTCGAACTCTATATATATCCCAAGCTTTTGAGAGAAAAACTTTTTATCTGTCTTCTGCGAAAGAGAGCTTTCGACTGTTCGAGTTTTTCTTCGTTCCTTCTCCGAGCACTTCGAGTCTTCAGAAATGGCGCCGAAATAAACCCCCTCCACTAAGAAAAAGAGCATAGGTTCTTCTTCTCATTCTTCTGCCCCAGCGAGGGAGTCTTCGGTTGGGCAAGGTAAACTTCCTTCTGAGCGAAGTATCCTGCCGACGAGCAGCACACCCGGTCTTAGAGGTAGAGCCTTTGGGGTGACAAAAAAATGACGAAAAATCCTACGCACATGTTGAACGTGACCGCGCTAGGTCGTCTTCTGTGCTGATAGCCTCTTTGAGGAAGATGATGCACGGAGGCGTTTTCATCCTTTACGCCCACATTTCTAATGTGCCAGCGTAACAACTCCATATTTTCGTAGTTCCGAGCGTAAAAGCTCTGGCTACCGAAAATTGGCGTATATCGTAAAATTTGAGTTTTACGCTTGTGGAGGGGACTTCCGGCGTAAAATAACCAAATTTGTACAATCCTGGCGTAGAGCACAGACTGTCGTTTCTTTTGGTCTGTATATTTGTGTAAGATTTGTAATGACATATTTTCCTTGCACTTTTGCAGTTGATTTGGGTGAGTCTCCACTGGCCGAGGTGATGGGTTCCGCTGCCGGGATGCTGCACTCGAACTATCTGGAGGATCTGTCCCACGTGACATTTTCTATCTCCGGACCCCAGTACCCTGAAGGAAGGGGGATCTTGATATCGGCTCAGGGCGAGCGAATGCTGCTGAGCATGATCAACAGGGAGCCCCTAACGTACGTAGACGGGGAGCAGTACATCAAGCCGGCCTTTCTCTTTGGGGACATGATAGACAAGCAGTCCCAGACGAAGCCCAAGAGAGAACCCTGGGTTTTCCCTGCCGAGAGCGTGGTCTTCTATCTGCCCATGATGCCGAAAGATTATCCCATCTCGGCTTTCTTCCATGCCACACATCGCAGGAGGATGTCGTGGACGCTGACTCCCGATCTTCACGGCAAGCCAGGGAAGATCTTTCATCTAAAAGGGGCTGAGCAGGGGTCGTTTGTCAGCCGCCCTTCCTGTGTTGTGACGTTGTTCAGAGGACTGTTCCCGGGCAGTGTCCCGAGTGAAGACAGCTCAGTGATCCAGCCGGTCTAATTGCCGACCTTCTGCAACGACTTCATGGGACGAGGTGGGGTATATCCCAAGGAGAATCCTCGGTGCAATGGGTGGATCATCCCAATAAACTTTTGATGGACTTGCCTAGTTAACTGGGCCTTGAAGCACTTTCGGAGAGAGCTGGAGGGCATTGGACTGTATGCCGCTGTGAGTGCGACGAGTGTCGGGTTGCCTCCCAATCCTAATTTGTTCTTGGCACTGATAGAGCGATATATTTCGCTCACTGGGACCTTCGCCACTCCACTGGGGGAGCTGGGATTGGCCCTTCATGAGATGGCAGTTGTCTCGAGACTGCCGATGGGGGATACCCCATATGAAGAGTATGTCCCCACCAACTGGAAATTGGGGGACTTGGACCCTCGGGTGGCAGAAGTGTATCAGGAGCTGATGTGTCAATACTTCGCGTGCACCGCTTTTTATAACGAGCCTTCTGATTTGGCTCACACCACCAAGTGGATGTCCTACCTCTTCTTCCACCGAGCCAGGGCCGTCAAGTCGGAGAAAGCCTCGGGGGGCAAGAATAAGCCCGTGAACTGTTTGGGCGTGCTTAGTGCCCAGGTCGTTGAGGATCTTATGGAGGAGGCTAAGGCTCCAGATCAGATTCTCGTTGAGGGGGTAGGAAAGTATACCGAAGGCACTAAGGCCTACAATTACTTGAGGCGCTGCCGCAGGCCTCTGTCTAAGGAAGCCCAGCTGGCCGGTTTTCTCTCGATATGGCTGCGTCGAGTAGTAGTGCCTGGTACTGCGTCCGCGGACCGCATTCATCGGAACATCCTGTGGCCTGCAGTACGCCTGGTGTTCGGGGCAAGACTGGGCTTGCTTCCTGCCATGGTGTGCCGTATACAGGCTGGCCTGAGAGCCATGACTGATGGGTTGCTCGTCGATGAAGCTCGGCGTGAGAGTTTTCCCCGGGTGGAATTACCATACCTGTATTTGATGGGATGGTTAATTCTCCACAACCCCCGGGTGATGTCTCCCGGCTCTGGTAGCAGCTCGGGGGGTAATTTCTTGCTGAACTACAAAGACTCTCCCTGGAATATGAACACCACTTTGGACTGTCGGCTGGCGTTGAACCTCCGCCACGGCTGGAAGCTCCTCTGTACTTCCCCTCCTGTACATCGTAATCAATCAGGGATGAGGCTTGAGGATTCAGGTGGAGAGAAGACCGATCTTTCTCCGGAAGCTTTTAATTGGTTGGTCTGCATTAGACCCTCCCATCTGTTGTACATGAGCGAAGATCATTGCTTCTTCGAGCCCTACTTGCCTAGTCGGTTCGCCCGGCAGTTTGGGTACGATCAGTTGCACGTGGGCAATGCCGTCACCAGCTTCAGGTCCAGGGGCGGACTCATTGATGGAGCCAGAGGGTGGCGATATTTTATCATGGGTTGTACGGGAGCAATCTTCATTGTGCCGGTCGTTACAACCTCCATGGAGCTCCGCATTCTCCATTCTTATGCCCAGTTCTATGTGGCGATTAATACCTTCCATCGCGATTTTGATATGCGTGGAAGTTTCAGGGTGCCTCCTCCCCAGCTTGGGGGAAGAGTTGAAGTCCCCTCGGTTTCTTCTGACGAGGGTGAGGAGTCTGGCACTCCGGATGAGCCTCTGGTATTGGTGCCGAGGTGTGAAGTGCCTCCGCCTGCGGGGGCTTTGGTAGTCTCTTCTGGGAAGCGACGGGCTTCTGCCCCGAAGGAGGCTTCTCTTCGTAATAGGAGGAAGGAGACGGTTGCTCGTCCTCTCCGTATTCTTGGTATTGAGGCTCCTGGGAGTGAGCCTGCATCTCCCCATATCAGGGATGATTCTTTGGCTGGAGGTTCCTCGCCTTTTAGAGAGGGACCTTCTACAGTTCCAGCCAGCGGCGCTGGAGAATCTTTGCTAGAGGTCGCTGTCGTGGCTACTGCTCCAGGTAGTGGAACGAGATTGCCTGTGTGGCCGCGGCAGATGGGAGAATCTTTCCCTAGACCAGCAAGGGATAAAACTCTCGCTGTGTCAGCAAGCACGTCTAGCGAGATTCTAGTTGACGAACCTTGACTGCGTCTCGGTGAAGGCTTGGCAGAACTCCTGGCGAAGTCGGTTGGCCCACCTCCTTCTCCAGGTATGATAGTTCGCATTGCGTCATTAGAGCGTGGTTTAGCTATATCGTTGTCATGGCTACTGCTCCAGGTAGTGGAACAAGATTGCCTGTGTGGCCGCGGCAGATGGGAGAATCTTTCCCTAGACCAGCAACGGATAAAACTCTCGCTGTGTCAGCGAGCACGTCTAGCGAGATTCCAGTTGACGAACCTTGACTGCGTCTCGGTGAAGGCTTGGCAGAACTCCTGGCGAAGTCGGTTGGCCCACCTCCTTCTCCAGGTATGATAGTTCGCATTGTGTTATTAGAGCGTGGTTTAGCTACATCGGCTGCAGATGCGCCATATATACCATTGGCTCCGGGTAAATGTCGTCTTTATGTCTCCCTTTAGAAAGATTACCATCATATTGATATCAACTTTCTGGTCCTTTTCTCAGGGGATGGCGTCCACGGGGAATACAGCGTTGAAGCACCTTCTGGCTCTGCTCCGGCTCCTGGCGATGATACAGAGGCTTTCAAATTCGAGGAGTAAATACCTTCGGGGGCCTGCTCGCCTGGAGTGGTTTCGTCACCTCGAGAGGAGGACAAACCCGTCATCGTGACTTTGTCTCTCGCGAGTATGCTAATGACTTCGACCGTCGTCGTTGCACCTCCTTCGGTCACACCACCCGTCGAGGCGGCGGCTGTGGCTACTTCGTCTGCAATCATTCCCGGAGGGGGACTTGCTGATATCGCGGCCACTCCTGGCGTTCAATCGGATCTAGTTGCGCTGACTGAGCAACATACCAGCCTCTTTTACACCGGTTTGAAAACGATGATATCGATGGTGTTGGCGAAGAGTCTAGACTTCAAGCGCCTGAAGAAGACTTCTCAGTTTTCGATCGGGGCTGTAAGGGAGCTCGGCGATCCTGGGATAGCTGACGCCCTGGAGGCGGTGGTTAATGGTTTAGAGCAACCCATTAACGAATACTTGCAGCTGACTCGGGGCAGCTTTGATGCTGAGGTCCAGGCCAGATACGACCTCATAACTGTACAGCTTTCTACGCAGCTGGAAAGCCTAGACAACTCCATCCAAACACATAAGCTGGAGATGGATAAAAGAAAAGATGTCATGGAAGAGGCTCTCGCTCTTGAGACGAAGCTCCGATCCGAGCACGAAGGGAACGCAGCGAGGGCCCACAAGCTGAAGGAAAAACTCGCTCTGGCAGAGGAGTGGGCTTCTCAGTCGTTGGCAGGTCTAAATATAGCGACTGGTCGACTGAGCGCAGCACGACGAGATTTGGAGCGTGCAGAAGCTGCCCGTGTGGGCTCTCTTCGGGCAAGGGCTGAGCTGACCCTTACGAACAATCCCGAGGCACGGCTGGAGCGGGCTCGCGCCGATGCCTTGGTTTTCAGGGATGAGAGGATAGCGGCACTGGAGCGACTGATTCGCGATCTGACTGCTCCCCCCTCATGATGTATCCTTTCTCTTTTCACTTCCCCAGATATAATTCTGCTCTTATCGGGAATAAATAAAAGCGACTCTTTTCTGACTTTTGTGGACCCATCATTTCGGAATGTAAATGACAGTTTTTTTTAGGCGAGAGTGATATCAGAGGTAGTATGGACATGATAGACTCTCGATAAACTTTTTAGCAGGATATATCTATTCAGAGGTCATACAGACATGATAGGATATGATCCAGCTAATTGTGTTCTGGAAGTAGTTTTGTCAGAATTGAGATCCTCGCTATATTCCACTCCAGCAGGGAAGATTAAGCATAGTACCTTTTCAGGAATTTGCCGTTGATAGGAGCCATTAATAGGTCTCCATTAGGCTGGGCTATCCTGTAGGCACCGTTTGAGAACGTTGTCTCGATCACGTAAGTGCCCTCCCATTTGGGCTGGAATTTGTCTTTACTTCTGTGAGTAAGAATCATCGGCCTTCTTACGGCTAGAACTAGCTCGCCGACTTTGAACACTCTTTCTTTTACTCTATGATTAAAAGTTTTAAAAATGCGTGCTTGGTAGAGCGCGATGCGCTGCTGAACTTGGAGGCGTTTCTCGTCTAACCCTTCTAGCTCTTGGAGCCTTAACAGGTCATTCTTTTCTCGAGTCAGCTCACTAGTCACGGCTATCCTGAGTGACGGGATCTGGATTTCAATGGGGAGAACTGCTTCGCTCCCGTAGACCAGTGAGAATGGGGTGCAACCTGTTGGTGTTCGTACCGTTGTGCGGTATGCCCAGAGACATTCGCCCAGCTTCTCATTCCAATCTCTCTTGTTTGAAGAGACGAATTTCTTCAAGAGTTTGATAATGGTTTTGTTGAAAGCTTCCGCCAAACCATTAGCAGCTGGATAATATGCCGTAGAGGCAATATTGTGTATCCGATTTTTATCGCAAAATCGATGAAATGCTTGGCTGATAAACTGAGGCCCATTGTCGTGAATTATCCTCCGGGGTACCCCGAAGCGATAAATAACGTGATGCTTGATGAAGCTGATCACATTAGACGCCTTTCCCTCAGCAAGAGGGATTGCCTCTGCCCATTTGGAGAAGTAATCCGTGATGGCCAGTATGAACTGGTGACCGCTGGAAGAAGACGGGTGAATAGGACCGATGATATCCATACCCCATGCTTCGAAAGGCCTGGACGCAACCGTAGGATGTAGATATTCAGACGTTTGATGTATGAAGTCTGCATGAACCTGACAGGCTCTGCATTGTCTTGCATACCGTATTGCATCTGCGATCATAGTAGGCCAGTAATAGCCCATTCTCCTGATGCGATCCTGTAGCTTAGGACCGGGTTGATGCGCTTCACATACACCGTCGTGAGCTTCCCGGATAATCTGCTGTGCTTCGTCGTTAGAGAGACATCTCAATAGCAGTCCGTCGTAGGTCCGACGATATAGGCATTGTGAAGATGCATCGTAGTAGAAGCGTAATGATCGTCTTTTAACGGATACTGCTTCTTTGGGGTCCTCCGGCAAGATTCCGTATGCGACGAAATCTATGAAGGGACTTCTCCAGTCTCTTCTAGGGGGATCTGTGTTCATAGCATAGCTGCGTTCTATGTGAAAGTTGTTCTTCACACAGAATAAATCTCTGTTAAGAAGGATTACCGAATCCTGCCTTCTTATAGGAGTGGCTAAATCTGCAGCTAAACTGGCTAAGGCATCAGCTTCTAGATTCTGAGATCGAGGTACATGCTCTAGGAAGAACCCTTTGAATGTCATGGCTATCTCGACCGTCGCTCGGTGATAGGGGATGAGGTCTAGATTTTGGACTTCATATATTCTTCTGACTTGATTGACGATAAGTAGAGAATCATCGAATGCTTCCAGGGACTCGACCCCCAGCTCTTTGGCGACTTAGAGCCTGATTAGCAGAGCGTTGTACTCTGCCACATTGTTGGAGCAGGGCTCGCTAAGAGAATATGCTCGGTATATGACGAGCTGATCAGGAGTGACCAGGACGACTCCTACTCCTGAAACGACGTTTCCCCTAGGACCGGTTCTGGAGGCACCATCGAAGAAGAGTTGTCATGCGTCACTTTCCATTGCGGAATTACATTCTGCAACTTCGTCGGAAATGTCCTCGTATAATTTGGAGGCCTCCGGGATCGGGTGAGCAGCTAGAAAGTCAGCCAGCGCTTGGCCCTTGATAGACTTCTGCGATACGTACACCATGTCATATGGTGTTAATAGCATCGCCCAAGTCGCGAGTCGAGAATTAAGAGCACTAGGCTTGCCCATCAGTACTCGAAGAGGGTTGATCCTGGAGATGATATGAATAGTCTGGCCGGCGACATAGTGCCGCATCTTCTGGATAGCGAACATCAGAGCCAAGCATTCTTTCTCCACTGGGTTGTACCGGTGTTCGGCTCCGACCATCATCCTGCTGAGGTAGTAGATAGCCTGTTCATGACCCATGTCGTTCTTCTATGCGAGAAGAGCTCCTAGCGAATGACCATCGCTCGAACGTACAGCAAGAATGGTCTTCCCATGACGGGAGGTACCAGAACTAGCGGACTGGTGAGGTAGTGCTTGATATCTCCGAACGCTTACTGACAGGCTTCATCCCATACGAAGGATACACCTTTTTTCATGAGATAAGAAAAGGGCTGACATCTCCCCGAGAGGTTGGATATGAATCGCCGGATGTAAGCCAGACGGCCTTGAAATCCCCGGAGTTCCCTCAGATTACGGGGCGGTCACATTTCTACGATTTCCTGGACTTTGTCGGGGTCCACCTGGATGCCTTTGGCGGTGATGACAAATCCCAGGAACTTGCCGCTGGATACACCCAGAAAGGACTTCGTAGGGTTCATCTTGAGTTGATGTTGGCGCATTAACTCGAATACCGTCCTCAAGTCTTGAATGTGATCACCTTTGAGGCGACTCTTGACGGCTATGTCGTCCACGTAACATTCCACTATTTTGCGTAAATGCTCATGGAATATGTTACTCATAGCCTGTTGGTATGTAGCCCCGACGTTCTTCAATCCGAAGGGCATAACCGTATAGCAATATACCCCCAATGGTATCCGGAAGGCAGTGTGCTTCTCATCTTCATGATGCATCTTGATCTGATTGTATCCTGAGAATCCGTCCATGAAAGACATACGTTCAAAGCTGCGGGTGTTGTCGATCATGATGTCCGTGATAGGAAAAGGGAACTCATCTTTGGGGCAGGCCGCATTCAGATCTCGGTAATCGATGCAGCTTCGTACCTTCCCATTTTTTTTCATGACTGGGACAACGTTGGCGACCCAGTTGGGATGTTGTTCTTTCCGGATGAAACCGCAGGCTATCAACTTCTTGACTTCAGAGAAATTATGTTGGCCGTGACCGTCTTCTCGGTGTTGTGCAGAGTGATGGCCTTAGCATTGATTAACCCCTGGATCTTCCTTTTCAGTATGTAACACACCTTTGTTGGGTGGTGTACGTATTTGTGGAAGACGCTATATTTGGGGTCATTAGTATTGCCGACTTCTTGGGGCCGCCTTAGCTCTGGAAGGGTGATCTTGCCACTTTTGACGAGACACTCGAATATACTAGGGATATCGTTGTCGTCAAAAGAGTAGACTTCGACGGGCCTGGAAGTCCCGGGTTTCGTCTGCGTGGTCATCGCGGTCTTTTGCCTGGACGTATTGACCGTCAGAGCTTCTTTTCCCTTGGAGCTGGGAGGATGGTCGCTGCTGGGAGATGACCTTTTGCCTCTATCGGAGGCGGAGATCATGATGCCATTGTCGCGCGCCTTGCGACCGTTGTCTTCTACGGCTACTGCCGAGATGATGAACGAGGGCCAATCATGGAACTGATACGGTCCTGTGAACACCGAGACCACGGGAAGGAGGTTCTTCCTGCAAATGTCTACCAATGCAGAGTCGGGAACTCTTGGAGGCATCTGTAAGGTGGCCTGACAAAAATGTTCGATGAAGATACGAACGTCCTCCTTTTCCTTCTGCTTGACTTCGATGGGAGAGGACATAGACATGTCCATTCCTTCCTCGTAGAATCGCGTGAAGAATAAAGCTCTGAAGTCTTCGAATGAAGTAATGCAGTTGTCCGTCAAGCTTCGGTACCACTGATAGGCTACTCCTGAGAGACAACCTTTGAACACCCGAGTGAGGAGGGCGTCGTTCCCTTGTAGCAACACCGTCATCATACTGAAATAGTTCATGTACTGGCTTGGTGATGTTTTTCCCTCGAACAGGGCCATAGTCTGAGGTTTGTACCTCGGCGGGAAAGGGACCTCCTCCCAGATAGCCGGGTAGGGCTGGTTGATTCCCAGTTTCTTGATCTAATCTTTGTGCTTCAAGGCGTCGAACTGGGCTTTCAACTCCCGTACTGCCTGCATCAGATTTTCAGTCGAAAGCGGGGCTACGGAGTGGTGCGGAGTTGGTTGTATCCTAACTCCAGCAGGAGGTAAGGCATTCTCTGAGTGAGGAAGCGGAGGAACTACTGACTCTTGATCTAGCGCAGGCTCTTGGCTCGGGTTGGATGATGGTAAGTCCACCCCCACACGTATCTGAGTTGGCGGGACTGATGCTTGAGCCATGGCAGTTGCGTGCTGAGTTAGCATCATCTGGTGCATGTTGTCCATCATGGATTGCATTTGTTTCAGAGATGTCTCCAGTATAGTGATGCGTTGTTCCACGTTCCTTGACGGTGAAGCTTCCTCGCATTCATTTTCAACGGCGTAAACTCCCATCTCCCTGGGTGTTATTGAAGGATTAGTATAGGTCGCTGTAGAAGTCGACTCTACACTTTCTGCCTCTGATTCGGGGGCTTGGCGACCCCCAGCGTCGGAATCAGAAGAGGACGAAGCTGGTTGTTGTGACCTTGCATGAGTATTTTGGAATACCCCGGCTTCAGCGTTCCTGAGGAGCTCACTGAACCTCCTTCGGCTCGGGGGCCTGGAGGGATGACGTCTTGAGCTCGACCCTCCTCTACATATGTGTGAAGCCATGTTCACAGATGCATGCGCGGGTTCCTCTTCCTGGAAAGACTGAGAGTAGCTCAATCGGTCGAAAACCGACCGTTTTGATTTAGAACAGCAGCAGTCAATCATAATTTTATGACTACTACAACATTGCTCGCTAGGGGGCGTAATAGACATGTTGGAAGGTCCCCTTTCCTTACGCTTCTGGATTAGATATGCACGCAAGTCATGAGGAGTAGAGAAAGAAGACGACGGATTGTTCCTTCTGTTCCCATTAGTGGGCATGCGGAGATTGGGCACCATGGTTTTTCCTACGCCACCTGTGTACAATAGATTGGCCATCTGGGTGGCGGATAATCCCCAGGGAGGGTGCCTTCCCGTAGCCTGAGTATGCTTTACGTCGTGGGACTTCGCCTGGAGTAATTTGGAGATTTGCTCAGACTGGCGTAAAGCTGAAGAGGTTCTCAGTCGGCCGTCAGCCTCCCGTGTAATCCGGAGGGTAGGTAGATTGCTTCTTTGCTGGCGTAACGGCCGAGAAGTTGAGTACCCCGCCGCTTGCTCCCCCCTGCGGAAATCACGGCGCTCATCTGGCTCCCCGTAGAGGTCAGATGTTGTCTTGTGCATGGAGCGTGATTTGTACTTCTGACTTGGCGCTGAGGCATCATCAGAAGTTTGGTCTGTACCGCACGTAGCGGGAGACTGGTTTCTGCGCGTAGAGCACAGTGGATACTTCTGGGTTAGCGCTGAGGCTTTGCCCGAAGTTTTGTCTGTACCGCGCGTAGCGGGAGACTGATTCCTACGCACAGAGCGCAGTGGATACTTCTGGGTCTGCGCTGAGACTTTGCCCGAAGTTTTGTCTGTACCGCGCGTAGCGGGAGACTGAATTTTACGTGCGGGGCACGGAGGGAGCAATGCTACCACCTTATTGGTCGGAGAGATCGGAGAGATTAAAGAGTCCACAGGAATGGTGGAGGATGTCTTGGGCATCCAGACCTTGTGCAGCTTCCTGTTGTCTTAGACGGAGAGAGCTTCCCCCTGTTCGAAGCATGTCTTCGTAGGCAGACTGGTCGAATTGGACGACCAGTGTCTTCTTCACGGATCCCACGGATACCGCATCGTGTTGAGCAATTACTTCCTCATCAGAAGAAAAAGACGTCCCCAGCAGAGTCGCCATCTTGTTTGTGGTATTAAACGAAAGAATGAAAGTGTATTTCAATGACGCGGTTTATACGAAACCCGCGCCCTTTGGTTTACAAACAAACTTGTACAATTTAATCCTATACGAGGATGTGGGAGTACAATTTATTTAATTTGGGTATAAATTGCTATAGGTGTCTGATCTGCAATCGATCACTTTAGCCCTTGGACCACACGATGTTGAAGAAGTGCCGTGGAAGACAGGTAGCAGCTTCGAAGGTTGCAGAAGAGGGTGGGTGCACGATGCCAAAGTCGTCGATCCCTGCTCTTTGCCTGAGCCCCAGACTCTCTCTCTCTCTCTCTCTCTCTCTCTCTCTCTCTCTCTCTTGACCTCCGGTTCGATCTTTCTAGGAAGTTCGACCTTATTCGATCTTCAAGTTTGAAGTTTTTCGACCTTGTTCGATCTTCAAGTTTGAAGTTTTTCGACCTTGTTCCCTATTGATAGGGGTCTCTATTTATAGAGTTTTGGTGACAGTGACCACTCTGTCGGTGTAAAAATCGAGGAGTAGAAAGTACAACACCCTTTTACACAACGGTTAAAATAACCAATGCCTGCGTATAGATGACCTTTTGATTGAGCATGTGACGCGTGTCCAACTAAGGGGACAAAATGCGTATATCTGTTGCAAAGATCACGGCATAGAAGCCATGTAGGTAGGTATCCCTTGTGTAGAAGAGGTTGGCGTAGAAGCCAAATGACTGTCACCCTGGCGTAGAAGCCGGATAGGCATAGAAGCCGGATAGGCATAGAAGCCGAGTAGGCGTAGAAGCCGAACAGGCATAGAAGCCGAATAGGCGTAGAAGCCGAATGGTCGTAGAGACTGAGTGGGCGTTTGAAGCCAAATGAGCACAGATCTTGAATGGGCGTAGAAGCCGCTGCGTACCGTGCCAGAGTGCTGATGTGGACGGCTTTAGTCGAAATTACGGCTTTTGAAGATATAATCAAATCTCTTGCAGAGATTTGCCACCATCTTGTGCATTAAATGCGGAGGCGTGTTTTGAAGGTCTGCAGCCCTTCTGTGCAACTGTCGCAGAGACGTGCCTCCAGAGAAACTGTCACCGCTCTGTACAATTTAGACCTAGAGACATGCCTCGAGCCCCGTACGAAGTGCAGCTTTTGACGTGGCAGGCGGTTTGTCTACTGCGGAGCGTAAAACAGCTCATATTTGCCTGTGTAAAATAAGGCAGCGTATCCCCTTGTACGCGAAAGAGCAGTTTATGCTGAGGGGACGTCAGTAAATGACGGTTCGGCAATATTTTAACCAAATCCTCTGCATTAAATGCAGAGATCCGCCATCATACTGTGGTGCGCGTCCTGAGGGGTCTGTCCTCGTTTCTAGCCGTCGTCTGGGTAGCCGTGCAGTACTTTTTATCAGGAGTCAGAGGTCAGGTTCACTGCATGACTTGACAGGTTCATTTCGGGGAAGACGAAGCGTTCCTCGTACGCTTTAACGCTGCTTTGAGAGCGGATGAGTTTTATGCCATGGAGGCGATGAAGAACCCTGTTTACGCTGGAGCGGCATGAACGTACTGTACTTACGCGGATGGTCCTTTGAGCTTGTACTTCACGTTGTGTTTAGCGGAGAAAGCTCTGCTTGTAAGCTTGATGGCTCTGAAGGCCTCTGTTTACGCTGCTCTGCATCAGTATGCTGCGTAGCTCCTCCCAGCGTATTTTTTATGCTTCTACAACTTTATAGTTGTTAGTCTTCTTTGTTATCTTATCGTGCTTAGATTCGTGATTGAGTACTTGATTATCATTATGATATTGCTCCTCCGTTTGGAGTTGAGATCTTTACAGGTTTATATATTGATTGTGTGAGATTGTTAGTAGACCTAGACAATGTTCTACCACCGATGCTGCGGCGTAGGCTGGACGTACCCACGACTCATGCCCAATTTTTTGGGTGCGGGTCATGACAGGGATGTAACAAGATACATAGAAGCATGCCAATTGAATACACTAAACATGCATAATAGACAGAAAATATATAATTACGCTATACTAGACAATCTATTTGAAATACATCATGAGGACAACTTTTTGACATATGGGCATGGGTAGGCTACTCTATCTAATCTCATAACTCACACACACGTTAGGAACATAAAAAATCAACATACCGCGAGGGTGGCGACCAGCGCGACACCAAAAATTGACATACCGTGAGGGTAGTGACCAGCGCGACACAACTACCGTAGTGCGTGCTAGTTACTACTGTAAAACCCCTAATCCTAAAAAAAAACCATATTTACCTTTTTAATTAATTACTTAATTGAATTATAGTATTTATTAGCTAAGTAGGAGAAATAGAATTTATTAAATTTTATTTTGGATGTTGGTGCACTTAGAGAATTTATGGTGCAATTATAAATTTTTCCTAATTTATTCCATGTAGGAGACCCTATGGACAGTTGATAGATTAATTATACGTACTAATACAAATTTATAGAATTTTCTACACACACACACATATATATATATATATATATATATATATATATATATATATATATATATATATATATATATATATATATATGCAATGAGTTATTAGAAAAAAAAATTAGAAATAATAATAAGAAAAAGAAATAAGAAAGAAAAAGAAATAAAAGAAAAAGAAATAAATCCTAATGGACCCTAACCCAAACCCTCTATCCTAACCCGGACCCACCTAAGACACCTACCCATCCGTGAGACCCCAATCCGCATAAGCAAAATAAACAGCAGCAACAGCAACCATCTAGCTGAACACCCGCGTAAGCCCATCTGCTCTTCTCCCTATATATATCAATAGTACAGTAAACCCTAACCCTAAACCTAGATCTCGCTTCCACCCTTGACCGCGCCTCCACCTGACCGCCGCCGTCTTCAGCCCAGAGCCGCCGAGTGAACGCACAACCGCTTGACCGCGCGCGCGACAGTTTGAACTGCAGAGTACCTGTGTTCAAACCCTATTTCCCGTGCCCCCGCTCGACCAAACTCGACCCCGTCTTCACTGGTTCATTCACGACTTAACCTCCTTCCATATCTATAATTAGTTTACTTCAAACAATGCGTAAACCTAGGCGAAAATAGCGACCAAGTTGACAAAAACGACAACTTTTGGGTATCAAAGAAAACTGCGGTAACTACCTATGTTCACGGACTCGCATCTCCCACCACAGAGATCCGAATTCGAATTTTCTTTTTGGTATGCGAAGACCACTTAACCTAGTTTATTTTTTGTCAAATACAATAATTTATTAGTTGCTGTGTGTAGAAATAAATTAGTCAGAAAATCTCGAAAACCTATTTTTTTCTAATTCAAGAAATTGCGATACGGAGCGCGCCCCGCCAAACGGGACCGACCCGTCGTGTACCAAGTGTACCAAAAGGTGCGCACAGTATACCCAGACATGTTGGCTTTCGTGGAAACTAATTTGGACGTGTGTGCGCATCGGAATCAGCCCGTATCCGCAGAAAGTTCCCCGTGTCGTAACTTTTGCAAAACCCCGCGCCATTTAGTGCACGCTCATCAGAATGCGAAGAAACTTGTGCCACTGGACTCGTGGTATCGCGCTGGTCCTGTGACCCAATTTTCATGCAATTCTGAGACATTTGACCAAGTCGTCTATTGGCGGGCCCCACGATTAACTTTTTAGGCAAAATTGTGTTCGGCTCGCCGGAATCCACATTTGGACGTACCGTTGAGTTCGTACTGACTTTTAGAGTTCGTTTGATATATAATTTATCCCTTTTAGAGACTGTTACCCCTGGCACACTTTTCAGTGCAAAGTAGGCCACATGTGGACCTCACTTTGACCCAAAATTACTGTTTTGCCCCTGTGTCCAAATTGGATGAAAGGGTAGTGATTTCTAGCTATTTTGCTGATTTCGAAAACGTTGGTGATGTCTATTTCAGCATCCGAAGACGTTTGTTCGGAGCCATTGGATTCTGATTCCGTATCCTTGACATTTGGACGCTTACACTATACAGATTTCTTGCTAGGCAAGTATACCTTGCCATTGTACTTTGTTTATATTCCATATGATGCATGCATGTTTTAGTTCTGTTTATTTTAGTTCATATATTTTAACTGTTATATAAATTGCGTGTCCAAGAAAACTTGGGTGCAATGACGGTGTCGTCGTATTTTTATTATTATATATATATGCATTAGACCTACTTCATGAGACCACCCCATTATCATGAGGCATCTTATGTTTCATTGGCCATGACACTATTCTTACACGAGAGTGAGTCACATGTAGGACACGGACTTGCGTACTCGACTGGCCACTGGTACGTATAGGTCATGCGACGGATAGGGATAACTGCCGATAGAAACTTTGCATGCTAGTAGACCTGGCAGTTATTTAGAGATTTTATCAAGTCATGGATGTGACATGCTTAAAGCATGGGGTGGAGAGAACAGCAAGTAAGGCATTTGGGCTCCTTTGAACTTTCCTTTGTTCGCCCGGATGCTCCGCCGGAGCGACGGGTGGTGATGACCCTATATATTGCAGGCGGCCTCTGCCGTTCAAAAGATGACATGCTTTTAGGCCCCTGATTCTCCGAGATAATCATGCCAATCCCATTTATGGCCAGATAGCCCACGTGTTGGAAATTTGTTCTCAAACTGCATTCACTTAGACGGTTAGGCGACCCCATTGGATGTTTACTTTTCAGTACTTATTGGCATGTTATTATGTATCTTGTTACGTCCTTCTGAGGACCTGGTCCATTTCCAGATATAAATGAGCAGGAGTATCCGTAGGAGTATGGACCTGGACCTGATGCTACTTATCTGACTGAGGAGGTCTTACCTTCGGATTATCTGTGATTCATTGCAGCTGTTTAGAGATTCTAGTTGCTATTCTTTTAGTGACATTTATTCTTATATTAGAGTTTATTCTCTTCTCTCTTTAGTAGTTAGTATAGTCAATTTACAGTGTATTTGTTTCCATCCGACTATCATACTTTGATACTCATCTTTGATATTCAGTTATTTATTTCCATTTATCTATTTATTGGTGCTGTGGATGAGATATAGTTTGCGTGTGACTTATTGTGACAGTATATTACCACTGGTGGATTGGATATTCATGTACAGCGTACGTGTATATATGGTTTCCATATATTGGAGTTCGTATACATACGGCTGGCGTGTTATGTATTCCTAGTCCTACGTATTTTGGGACTGGGGCGTGACATATTTTAGTGGTGGCCCATGCAGGTCAAGAATATATTATCTTGGTTACGTAACTGTACGGAACAAGCCTGCGTATAGGAATAGAGTATAGGATCTCATCCACGCTTGACTAAAACTCATCCTTCCTATTTAATGCTTGCATCCTGTTTGATTCCTGTACTTCTTCTAATCATTTCGTATATCACCTGCAGCGAGATGGATATGCAAAATGGATGTACTGCCGCCGATGGCGACACACCTTCAGGAGTCAATGGTCAGACTTAAGGAGGGACCTCAACGATTCCTAGACTTCCGGGACCAGATGGACAGACTCACAATCTAGTTCAATCTGATCTTCCCGCTTTACCTAATGGGGACCTTCCAGCTTTTCCAGCACCGCAAGATGGCCAGACACAGCTGTTCCAATTCTTCTAGATGATGATGTAGGAACAGAGGCAGCAGGCAGCCGAGCAGAGGCAAGAATTTCTGGCAGCACTTGAGAGGATGGCTGCACAGGCTACTGTACCAACTCAAGCACTAGCTCCAGTACCTCGAGCTAGAGTTGGTTCAGTAAAGGACTTTATACAGATGGGTCCGAAGCCGTACAAAGGCATTGAGAGCCCAGAGGAGACTACCAACTGGATCACCCATACGCAGAAGCTATTGGAAGCATCGCAGTTACCTACGGACCTATGGATGACAGGTGTAAGGACGCTTCTAGATGGTAATGCTCATCACTGGTGGGAATCCATGGAGTGCCAGTTGGGTACATACCAGACTTGGGAGCAATTCTTGGAGTGCTTTGAAAGGAAGTACTTCCCGGACACCCTCAAAGATGCATTGTACGATCAGTTTCTTCACTTGGAGCAAGGGAACAGAACAGTTAACGAATATGATGCCGAGTTTAGTCATCTCAGTAAATATGGCGCTGCCCTGATACCGAATGACTTGGCCAAGGCTAAGAGATTTCACCGCGGGCTGACACAGGAGCTCCAACACTACACTAGCTCACAGTCCCGGATCTCTTATGCCGAGTTAGTAACTGAAGCCAGATTTCAAGAAACCATCAGCAGAGGAAAGTGAGGTCAGCTGAGGACACAACAAGGACCAACAAGGACACAACAGGGACCAGCAATGATGCAACAAGGAGGACCTATCAGATGTCCCTTGGCACAACAGCATCAGCAACACAGAGCAGGACCGTACCAAATTTCGGAGAAACCCCAATGTAATCATTGTGGAAGAATTGGACACATTTTGAGAGATTGTCGGAATCGCTTGGGACAGTGTTTACGATGTGGTTTCGGACAGCACCTGGCGAGAGACTGTCCTATGCAATAGGCATTGACACTTCCACCACCAGTTCAGAGGCTAGCACTTCCAGTACCGAAGCCAGCTCATCAGATGACTAGACCGGGAGCACCTCGACCCCCAACAGCAGGAGGATTTCAGTGAGGACCACCACTACCTACATAAGAGGATCAGTTCGCGAGGGCCGGACAGGGACAACCACAGAGGAATGGGCAAGCTTTTGTATTAGAAGTGGATAACATGGATCAGGAGGTTGATGTCATAGCAGGTATTACTCTTACTTTTACTTTTCCTACTGTGACATTATTTGATACGGGAGCCACCCACTCATTCATATCATCTAGCTTTATTGCCAAACACAATATTGCCTCTACAACTTTTGTAAACCCCCTGAATTTTCAAAATTTTAAAAACTGGATTTTTCATAATTTTCTAGAATTTTCTGGGAATTTTCTGTAATTTAAAGACAGGGTTTTAATTATTCAATAATTATTAATTGATATTAAACAGTATTAAAATATTATGAAAATAATATTTTTGGGTGTAAAATGAAAAACTGGACTTAGGGCAATTTTCCTGGAATTTATCGGACCCCGGACCTATTTTTTAAATGCCTAAAAAGTATTTTAATTGATTAATTATTAATTAATTACTGATTTTAATATTATTATTATTATTTTTATTATTTTTTAACCCCGCGGCCCATTGGGCCGGCCCGGCCCAGCCCAACCCAGCCCGCTCCCCACCGGGTCGGGTCGGGTCGGGTCGGGTCTGACCGCCGCCCGACCCGCAAACCCGACCCGGCGCCACCCGTCTCCCCCACGAACCCCTCAGCCCGCTTCCCACGCCGCCCCGCCCGGCCGCCACCCGCTCCGGCCGGCCACCTCACCCCACGCCCGCCTTCTTCGCCACTCTCTCCGCCTTGCCCGGCGCCACCGCAGCCCCTCCCAGCCTATAAAGCCCCCTCCTTCGATGCCCCCGCTGCCTCCACCGTGCCGACCACCTCGCCGCGTCCAGCCGCCCCGCCTCGCCGCCACCCTGCTCCGCAGCCGACCACCGCCCCTCCTCTTCTCCTCCTCCTCCGTTGGCCTCCGGCTCGGCCACAGCAGCGACAGCAGCAGCAGCACGGGCAGCCGCAGAGCCGCCCTCCGGCCGCCGCGTGCCCCCAAGCCCGCCGCGCGGCCTCCGCCTGGCCGCAGAGCGCCGCCCCGGGCCGCCCAGTCGCCGTCTCCGCCGTCCCCGCCGCCGGCAGTGTCCCAGACCCAAACCCTAACCCTAATTTGGTTCCCGTGTCCGACACGAGTGGGACACGTGTCGGACACAGCTCGAACCCCGGTTTCCGGGTCCCCTTCAGGTGCGTGTAACTTGTTATTCGTAGATCCGTTTTCGATTCTGCAAATTGCGTTGCGAAGCCTGTATGACCCTCTCGGTGTCCGGACAAACTGTCCGGTGCATCGCGTCCTGTGGTGATCGCACACCGCGATCCAAAAACAGGAAAAACCCAGACCCTGTTTCACCCCGGAACTGAGTACGCCCCGCCAAACGGGATGACTTGGTTGCGTGCGGTCTTCACAGATACGTGCGCCTCGTCGATACGGACGTGTGGGATTTCGCGAAAGCTGATTCGGGTGTGCGTGCACACCGGAATCAACGCGTATTCGCGGACATCGTCCCGTATCCACCTTTTCTGCAATTTACCCTAACTTCGTGCACACACGTCGGATCGAGACGAAACTTGCACCATCGGACTCGTAGCGATACGCTGGTCCTGTGGGTCAAGTTTGGTTCGATTCTGAGAACGTTGACGAAATCGCGTGTCGTGGGCCCCACAGGCCCCGCTCGACGGGCGATTTTATGATCGGCTCATCGGAATTCAATTCTGAAAGTTCCCTTGGGTTTGTATCAGCGTTCCTGACCTGTTGACACTAAGTTTGGTGAATTTGGAGACCGTTGACCCTGACGCATTTTTCGGTGCAAAGCGGGCCCACCGGTGGACCCCGTTTTGGCCCGAAACTGCCGTTTCTGCCCTTGTCTCCGAATTGGACCCAAGGACAGGCGTTTCTAGCTGATTGATATTTTCTGAATCTGATGGTGATATTTGTTTCAGCAACCGGAGTACCGCCTGCAAATCCAACTGAAGTCAGAACCGAAATCAGAGCCGGAACCACAGGCAAGTGTACCTTGCCAAACTCTGCAGCTTGCTACTTATTTTCCTTGACTTGTTTATACATTAGTGGACAAGTAAAGCTTGCCAAATCTCAGTAATTCTTGACATAGTAGCTTACTTGATTTCATTAAATGTAACTTGTTCCAAACTGCTTAACCTAGGAAATGGGTGACGTGCTTAGTGTCCGATCATAGTCGGGTGCCAACTCCGTACGCGGAGTTGTGTAATGTCACATAGGCATGGTTATCGAGACCCGATAATGCTCGTACTTGTCTTATCAAGTACTCCAGAACCCAGGACACTTGACACTATTCATGAGACAGAGTCTTCCTGAGACATTCATGGTGATTCTGTATAGGTTACAGGACTTGACAGAGATACTTTATAGACTTTATGACTTGTTGCATTAGCTATAATCCCACTGACATGGACATGAGACGTTATGGTCATGATATGCGTGATTATATTGGGTGGGGAGAGACACACAGGCTACAGGTTGATATTATATATATTATGCCGGCGTCTTAGTCTCACTACGAGATAGACAACCACATGATATCACTGCTACCGGCTCCCCGACACAGAGCTTGTAGTAGTTTCAGCCTGAGTTTCTCGTGCTGCTCTCATATTGTATCTCACTTAGCTGGTTACATAGTTTGCCCTATTGCTTATTTAATTCCTGCACTGCATTTATTTTGGCTTGTATTTTCTGTACCTTGTTATGTCCCCTGAGGACCTGGAATGGACTATGTCCCCAGGTATAGCAGGAGAGATCCATCCAGAGCTACACCGTATAGGAGCACTTCCAGGAGCTGTACCAGGACCCGAGGACGAGATCGTACCAGAGGACTTCTCCTGAGCATTGGCCGTATATAGTCAGTTATTTCTATTTCAGTTGATTATTTCCTGTCTATTTGCATTGTTGTACCAGACATACTCTCGGATTGTTTCCTGAGGAATTTATTGAGATTTGACAGTTATTTCTAATTACATTACTCTGTCTATTAATCTGTGATATCTGTTGTGGATGAGATTAGAATAACCTGAGACTTGTAACAAATGCTCTATTTCCTGTTGACTACAGCTTAAGCATGCCCTGATGGATCCATTAAATTGGGTAGTCCATCGGTGCGTGCTGCTGGCCATTGCCACGTGTCCAAGTCCCTCGGTATTTTGGGACTGGGGCGTGACATGGTTTTTGTGGTGGCCCATGCAGGTCCTCTTCGACTAAATTGTTCGGTTTCAACTCAGGGACCGAACAGGCCTGCAATAAGATAGGATAAGTTTTTAGGATCTCATCCACTTGCTTGAAACCTTATTGGTATCCCTATCGACTTCGAATTAATTTCTTGACTTGCATCCTGTCTTGATTCCTGTGCGCCTCTTATTGTTTATTTTGGTTGCAGGGTTATGGATTCACGAGCAAACGATGAGACTCCCATAACATCACCACGAGATGATGTGGTAACCAACGAAGATGAAGTAACACTAATGGGTGGAGGACAATCAGCTCAGCAACATGCCTCGAGAGTCCAGCACGATAACATTCCACCAACTACGCCAGTTACTCCATCAATGCCCATAATTCCACCAGGGCAGGCCATGGACGGACATCAGATGGTTCAAATGGTCTGTGCAATAATACAAGCACAACAAGAGGCTTTCAGTTGCAGCCTAGTAATCGCACTAGAGCAGGCAGATCTACCAGCACGAAGGCCAACGACGGGCTCTATTTCTGATTTTTGCCAGCTGAAGCCTCGTACATTCTCAGGCAAAGAAGAGCCCACTGAAGTTCATGAGTGGCTCACCAACACTCAACATCAATTAGAAGCAGCTGAACTCCCAAAGGAACGTTGGATGACTGCCGTAAGAATGCAGTTGACGGACAATGCACATCACTGGTGGCTATCTGAGGAAGCACGGCTCGGACCAGACCGAGTCACTTGGGAAGAGTTCTCTAGACTCTTTCAGGAGATGTACATTCCAGCCATCGCTCGATCAGAACTTCGGGACAAGTTCAATCGCCTCACTCAGGATACCAAGACGGTGGAAGAGTACAATGCTGAGTTCATTCGTCTAAGTCGCTTCGCCCCAACATTGATCCCGACAGAAGAAGAGAAGGCTGAGAAATTCTTCGACGGACTAAACATTGAGCTACAGAAACTGATTGGATCCGTTGCACCTACTTCGTACTCGGACGTCCTTGCTGCAGCGCGACGCATTGAGCGCGTCATCAGGAGAGAGACTAGTCTGAAACGGACTTCCACTTCAGTACTACAAGAAGAAGTTACAAAAAGACCTCACGTACACCAGCCACCAGGAGCATCTCCACAGACAATACCTGTTTGTCCATATTGTCGCAAGCGAGGCCATACTGAGGACGAGTGCAGACGAAAGAAGAGATTATGCATAGTTTGCGGATCCAGTCAACATTTATTAAAGGAATGCCCTGAGCGTCGAGACAGAGCACCAAGGGTAAAACAACAAGCGCTACCAGTACCAGCATTGGAAGTACCGCAACCGGAAGTTCAAGAAGTCCTACCACCAGCTCCAGGAGGGTATCAGCCGAGACCACCCCTGATACCCCAGGAAATACTCTTCCAGCAGGCTCAACAGCAGAAGAATCGACTGCAAGAATGCGAGCAAGCCCTGGCGATGACAGTAGAGAACGCGCAGACTCATGGAGTAGCTGATGCGCGTAAGTGATTTATAGTTTCCGTTTCTAGTCTTGTTGTAGTTCGTGCCCGTTGGTTCGTGACCTCAGCCCCAACCTAGTAATTTGCAACTTGTAATAATAACCTGGTTTTCATAAAAGTTATAGTTTTAACTAGATTTTCCTGGAAAGTGTAAACTTTCAATTTTTCAGGGAAACGGTATTTCCCTGAAGCCTCTTGTGATGTGTTTTCAAACGATACCTGCGACCGTGTCATCTCTGCTGACCGGTTATTCTTTGATTGCGAGGACGCAATCCTCTTAAGGGGGGTAGATTGTAAACCCCCTGAATTTTCAAAATTTTAAAAACTGGATTTTTCACAATTTTCTGGGAATTTTCTGTAATTTAAAGACAGAGTTTTAATTATTCAATAATTATTAATTAATATTAAACAGTATTAAAATATTATGAAAATAATATTTTTGGGTGTAAAATGAAAAACTGGACTTAGGGCAATTTTCCTGGAATTTATCGGACCCCGGACCTATTTTTTAAATGTCTAAAAAGTATTTTAATTGACTAATTATTAATTAATTACTGATTTTAATATTATTATTATTATTATTTTTATTATTTTTTAACCCCGCGGCCCATTGGGCCGGCCCGGCCCAGCCCAACCCAGCCCGCTCCCCACCGGGTTGGGTCGGGTCTGACCGCCGCCCTACCCGCAAACCCGACCCGGCGCCACCCGTCTCCCCCACGAACCCCTCAGCCCGCTTCCCACGCAGCCCCGCCCGGCCGCCGCCCGCTCCGGCCGGCCACCTCACCCCACGCCCGCCTTCTCCGCCACTCTCTTCGCCTTGCCCGGCACCACCGCAGCCCCTCCCAGCCTATAAAGCCCCCTCCTTCGATGCCCCCGCTGCCTCCACCGTGCCGACCACCTCGCCGCGTCCAGCCGCCCCACCTCGCCGCCACCGGCGCCGCCACCCTGCTCCGCAGCCGACCACCGCCCCTCCTCTTCTCCTCCTCCTCCGTTGGCCTCCGGCTCGGCCACAGCAGCGGCAGCAGCAGCAGCACGGGCAGCCGCAGAGCCGCCCTCCGGCCGTCGTGTGCCCCCAAGCCCGCCGCGCCGCCTCCGCCTGGCCGCAGAGCGCCGCCCCCGGCCGCCCAGTCGCCGTCTCCGTCGTTCCCGCCGCCGGCAGTGTCCCAGACCCAAACCCTAACCCTAATTTGGTTCCCGTGTCCGACACGAGTCGGACACGTGTCGGACACAGCTCGAACCCCGGTTTCCGGGTCCCCTTCAGGTGCGTGTAACTTGTTATTCGTAGCTCCGTTTTCGATTCCGCAAATTGCGTTGCGAAGCCTGTATGACCCTCTCGGTGTCCGGACAAACTGTTCGGTGCATCGCGTCCTGTGGTGATCGCACACCGCGATCCAAAAATAGGAAAAACCCAGACCCTATTTTACCCCAGAACTGAGTACGCCCCGCCAAACGGGACGACTTGGTCGCGTGCGGTCTTCACAGATACGTGTGCCTCATCGATACGGACGTGTGGGATTTCGCGGAAGCTGATTCGGGTGTGCGTGCACACCGGAATCAACGCGTATCCGCGGACATCGTCCCGTATCCGCCTTTTCTGCAATTCACCCTAACTTCGTGCACACACGTCGAATCGAGACGAAACTTGCGCCATCGGACTCGTAGCGATACGCTGGTCCTGTGGGTCAAGTTTGGTTCGATTCTGAGAACGTTGACGAAATCGCGTGTCGTGGGCCCCACAGGCCCCGCTCGACGGGCGATTTTATGATCGGCTCATCGGAATTCAATTCTGAAAGTTCCATTGGGTTCGTATCAGCGTTCCTGACCTGTTGACACTAAGTTTGGTAAATTTGGAGACCGTTGACCCTGACGCATTTTTCGGTGCAAAGCGGGCCCACCGGTGGACCCCGTTTTGGCCCGAAACTGCCGTTTCTGCCCTTGTCTCCGAATTAGACCCAAGGACAGGCATTTCTAGCTGATTGATATTTTCTGAATCTGATGGTGATGTTTATTTCAGCAACCGGAGTACCGCCTGCAAATCCAACTGAAGTCAGAACCGAAATCAGAGCCGGAACCACAGGCAAGTGTACCTTGCCAAACTCTGCAGCTTGCTACTTATTTTCCTTGACTTGTTTATACATTAGTGGGCAAGTAAAGCTTGCCAAATCTCAGTAATTCTTGACATAGTAGCTTACTTGATTTCATTAAATGTAACTTGTTCCAAACTGCTTAACCTAGGAAACGGGTGACGTGCTTAGTGTCCGATCATAGTCGGGTGCCAACTCCGTACGCGGAGTTGTGTAACGTCACATAGGCATGGTTATCGAGACCCGATAATGCTCGTACTTGTCTTATCAAGTACTCCAGAACCCAGGACACTTGACACTATTCATGAGACAGAGTCTTTCTGAGACATTCATGGTGATTCTGTATAGGTTACAGGACTTGACAGAGATACTTTATAGACTTTATGACTTGTTGCATTAGCTATAATCCCGCTGACATGGACATGAGACGTTATGGTCATGATATGCGTGATTACATTGGGTGGGAAGAGACACACAGGCTACAGGTTGATATTATATATATTATGCCGGCGTCTTAGTCTCACTACGAGATAGACAACCACATGATATCACTGCTACCCGGCTCCCCGACACAGAGCTTGTAGTAGTTTCAGCCTGAGTTTCTCGTGCTGCTCTCATATTGTATCTCACTTAGCTGGTTACATAGTTTGCCCTATTGCTTATTTAATTCCTGCACTGCATTTATTTTGGCTTGTATTTTCTGTACCTTGTTATGTCCCCTGAGGACCTGGAATGGACTATGTCCCCAGGTATAGCAGGAGAGATCCATCCAGAGCTACACCGTACAGGAGCACTTCCAGGAGCTGTACCAGGACCCGAGGACGAGATCGTACCAGAGGACTTCTCCTGAGCATTGGCCGTATGTAGTCAGTTATTTCTATTTCAGTTGATTATTTCCTGTCTATTTGTATTGTTGTACCAGACATACTCTCGGATTGTTTCCCGAGGAATTTATTGAGATTTGACAGTTATTTCTAATTACATTACTCTGTCTATTAATCTGTGATATCTGTTGTGGATGAGATTAGAATAACCTGAGACTTGTAACAAATGCTCTATTTCCTGTTGACTACAGCTTAAGCATGCCCTGATGGATCCATTAAATTGGGTAGTCCATCGGTGCGTGCTGCTGGCCATTGCCACGTGTCCAAGTCCCTCGGCATTTTGGGACTGGGGCGTGACAACTTTACCTACTTGTGTTAGAATTCTCACCGGAGGAGGAGTTGTACCTGTTAGTTGGACTTGTAGATCGTGTCATATAGTTATACGTGGCAAAGAGATAAACGCCCGACTCTTAGTCCTTCCTATGCCAACTTTTGATATTATGCTTGGAATAGACTGTCTAAGAAAGTAGTACGCTTTCTTCGATTGCTTTGGAGGAAGCATTCTTTTTAAGGTACCAGGCCAGCCTGAACTTGAGTTTGCACGAGGATCCACAGAAATCCTTGATGGTATGCAGCTCACAATGGACGATGTTGTCCATCATCCCATTATTTAAGAATTCCAAGACGTCTTTCTAGAGGAATTGCCAGGACTACCCCCAGACAGAGACGTAGAGTTTTCAATTGAACTAGTACCAGGAGCAGTACCCATAGCATCGCATGTTTACAGATTGACGAAGAAGGAGATGGATGAACTGAAAGCACAGTTGAAAGAACTAGAAGAGAAATGTTTCATCCGACCGAGTGCATCACCCTGGGGAGCACCAGTGTTGTTTGTACCAAAGAAGGATGGGTCAGTGCGTATGTGCATTGACTACAGAGCCTTAAATGCAGTGACTGTGAAGAATTAATACCCCTTGCCACGCATTGGTGACTTATTTGATCAACTCAGTGGAGCCAAGGTGTTCTCAAAGATAGATTTGAGATCGGGATATCACCAGGTGAAGGTACGAAAGCAGGACATTCCGAAGACCACATTCAGAACAAGGTATGGACACTACGAGTTTCTGGTCATGCTATTTGGATTGACCAATGCTCCAGCTATCTTTATGGACTTAATAAATCGAGTCTTCCACTAGTATTTGGACCAGTTCGTGGTCGTCTTCATAGATGATATACTTGTATATTCGAAGAGCCACGAGGAGCACGAGAAGTACCTGCAGATTGTGTCATGCCCCAGTCCCAAATACTGTGGGACCGGACGCGTGATAATGGACAGCAGTACGCACCGATGGACAACCCAATTTAATGGATCCACCAGGGCATACTTAAGCTGTAATATAACAAGTCTACGACAATCATGGTACAACTAATCTCATCCAAACAAGATATAAAATCTGATCCACAGAATAAATAAGGAATGTAAATCATATGCTAATCTCAACAAAGTGCTTCGGGGAACAACCCGATAAATATCTGATACAATGGCTCAACAGACCAGAAAGTAAATGACTGAAATAAATAATAAATACTGAGCATGAAACATGGATGCTCAGGAGAAGTCTTCGGCTAACACCTCGTCCTCGGATGGCGGTACAGCTCCTGGATCAGCTCCTGCTCCGGTCCCGTATACCTCGGGATAGATCTCGTCCTCAAATCCTGGGGACATAATCCGGATCCAGGTCCTCAGGGGACATAGTAAGGTACAAGAAAGCTCATGCCAAAATAAATGCAGTGCAGAAAATAAATGGAATAAATAGGGCAAGTAAGTAACCATCTAAGTAAAAATGCAAGTGAGAGCAGCACGAGTACTCAGGCTGGGCCACTACAAGCTCTGTGTCGGGGAGCCGGTAGTGGTAATAACCGGTAGTGGGTCTAGCTCTGCTCCGAGAGTCTACGACCTCTCAATAATAGTAGATGTATATATATATGGAACAGCCTGTAGCCTGTGTGTCTCTCCCCACCCAATGTAACCACGCCTATCATGACCACAACGTCTCATGTCCATGTCAAGCGGGATCATATCTAATGCAACTAGTCATACTATATCTAAGAATACAATGTCCATGTCCTGTATCCTATACAGGATCACCACGAATATCTCGGGAAAATCCTGTCTCATGAATAGTGTCAAGTGTCCTGGGTCATAGTGTACTTGGTAAGACAAGTACGAGAGTATAAAGTGTCACGAATGTCCATCTCTAGATGACAGTACCCAACACTGCGTACAGTGTTGGCACCCGACTAGTAATCGGACGCTAAGTACGTCACACAGTTCTAGGTTAAGCATGCACAACAATATAATGAAGTAAGGAAAATATATAACAATACTGCAGAGTTTGGCAAAGTACACTTGTCTGATGTTTGAATATCAACAACTGTCCCTGAATCAGTGGATCCAGTAGGTACTACTCCAAAAGCTGTAATAAACATCACCAACAGTCCTAGAAGATGTCAAATAGCTAGAAACGCCTGTCCTTACGTCCAATTTGGACACAGGGGCAAAAATGACATTTTTGGGCCAAAGCGGGGTCCACATGTGGGCCACTTTGCACCGAAAAGTGTGTCAGGATCAAAGGTCTCCAAATTCCTCAAACTCAGTGTCTACAAATCAGGAACGATGATACGAACCCAACGGAACTTCCAGAATTGGATTCCGATGAGCCGATCACAAAATTACCCGTCAAGTGGAGCCTGTGGGGCCCACGATACGCAATTTTATCAACGTTCTCAGAATCAGACCAAACTTGGGTCACAGGACCAGCGTATTGCTACGAGTTCGATGGTGCAAGTTTCGTCTCGATCCGACGTGTGTACACAAAGTTATAGCATATTTCAGAAAAGTTGGATACGGGGTGTTGTTCGTGGATACGCGTTGATTCCGGGGTGCACGCACCTCCGAATTGACTTCTGTGAAATCCCACACGACCGTATCAACGTCGCGCACGGTTCGATAAAGACCGCGTACGACCAAGTCATCCCGTTTGGCGGAGCACACTCAGTTCCGGGATAAAATATGGCATTGTTTTTCCTGTTTTTGGATCGCGGTGTGCGATCACCACAGGACGCGATGCACCAAGCGGGTTGCACGGGCACCGAGAGGGTTATACAGTCTACGCATAGAAACTGACAGAATCGAAATCGGAGTTGCGAGTTGAGAAAAATTGGTATCTGAACAGGGCTTCATGAACCTGAGTTTTCACGCGTCCGTGCGTCAACTCCGTGTCCTGCGACCGAGTTGCTGTGTCCAGACTAGGGTTCAGGATTCCGTCGATGAACCGGCGGAGATGGGCTGCTCTGGTCGGCGAGGGGAGGCTCGCCAGGCGGAGCAGAGTCGGCTCGTCGGCCTGGGCGAAGGGAACGTCGGCCGGCTGTGCTTGGACCGCTGCACCGAGGGTCGGGGCTCGGTCAGTCGGCCGGCTGTGTTTGGACCGCTACACCGAGGGTCGGGGCTCGGTCAGTCGGCCGGCTGTGAGGTCGGCGGGGCTTGGTCGACGACCACAGGTCGCAGGGCGGCAGCGATGGGAGGCGTCGGGGTCAAGGGGGCAGGGACTGGCAGACTCGACGTCGAACGGCGGTGGAGGGGAGTTGATCGGCTGAGTCAGGTGGCCTGGGGTCGAGATGAGGGTCTCGGCGACAGAGGTGAAGAAGGCGGCGGGGGTGATTAGGGCTACACGGATCCCGAGGGTCTTTATACGGCGCCGCCGGGTCGGAACAGTATTTCCGACCCGGTTTGGGGTTTTAGGGATCGGGTGAGCGGATCTCCGGCTGGGCAGTCCTATCTGACCCGGTTTGGTTCGAGTTTGGGTTTGGTTTAATTATCAAATAGTTTTAAGGCTTAAAACGCTACTCCGGAGTCCAATTAATTCACCAAAAAATACTACATGTCCGATTTTTTATTTTACACCGCAAAATTTTATTCCCATCATATTTTAATTCCAAATAACTGTATTTAAAAATCCTTAAATACCTTGGTTCTTTTCCAGAAATTACCAAAAATTCGGGAATATTATTTAAAAATTTATTCTGAAAATTAGGGTGTTTACAATCTTCCCTCCTTAAAAGGATTATGTCCTCGCAATCAAAGAATAAGCTGCTAAGGAAAGAGTTATGGAAATACAAGGTTGCTTAGTTTACAACTGCCTCCTCAAACAAGTGGGGGTAACGCTGGCGCATACTATCTTCTCGTTCCCAAGTTGATTCGCCAGGAGAATGATATTTCCAAGCTACACGAACCAGTCTGATTGTCTGTCCCCGCAATGTCTTCTCACTGACGTCGAGGATGCCCACTGGTTGTTCTTCATATCTCAAGCTTGGGCCTACTGCGATCTCTGAGTGATCGACTATGTGACTTGGGTCGGTCACGTACCTTCACAGCTGTGAGACGTGGAATACGTCGTGCACTCCCTCTAAGGATGGTGGTAATGTAAGACGATAAGCTACCTCACCAACGCGCTCTAGAATGTCAAATGGCCCAATATACCTTGGGCTCAACTTGCCTCTGCTCCCGAATCTGATAGTACCATGAGTGGGCAAAATTCTCAAGAACACGTGCTCTCCTTCTTTGAACTCTAGGGGACGTCTGTGCGTATCTGCCCAATGCTTCTGTCTGTCCTGAGCTGCTCGAAGATGATTCTGAATCTGTTTCACCTTCTCCACTGTCTGCGTTACCAATTATGCACCCAGTATTTGACGTTCACCAACGTCACTCCAATATATAGGCGATCTGCACTTCCTTCCGTATAATGCCTCGAATGGTGCCATCTGAATGCTGGCCTGATAACTGTTGTTGTAGGAGAACTCCACCAAGTATAAATAATCTTCCCAAGATCCTCCAAAGTCTAGCATACATGATCGCAATATATCCTCCAAGATCTGAATAGTGCGCTTCGATTGACCATCTGTTTGTGGGTGGTAAGCCGTGCTGAATTTGAGTCTGGTGCCCAGACTCTCTTGCATGCTTCTCCAGAAATGAGATATAAACCTCGAATCTCGATCCGATACAATACTAACCGGCACTCCATGTAATTTGACGATTTGTCACATATACATGTCGGCTAGTACCTCTATGGACTGTCCAACTCTAAATGGCAAGAAGTATGCCGATTTAGTGAGTCGATCCACTATAACCCATACTGCGTCTCTTCCGCTGGGGCTCCTCGGAAATCCTGTGACAAAATCTATCGTGATATGTTCCCACTTCCATTCTGGTATAGGAAGCTGCTGTAACATACCTGCAGTTCTCTGATGCTCGGCCTTTACTTGCTGACAGACTAAGCATTTGGCCACGAATCTTGCAATCTCCTTTTTCATTCCATGCCACCAGTAATACTGTCTTAAGTCTCGGTACATCTTGGTTCCTCCTGGGTGAACAGAGTATATAGAGCTATGTGCTTCAGTCATTAACTCCTGTCTCAATTCTCCATTTGGAACATACAGGCGATTTCCAAACCTCAATGTCCCGTCTTCGTGTATGCGAAGTCCTGTCTGTATACCTGCTTCTGTCCTCTCTTTGAGTCTTCTAAATCTAGCATCGGTGGGCAATGCCTCTTTAATCTTCTCCACGAGTGATGACTTAACTTCAAGATTAGCCAGTAATCCACTATGTCCTGGTAAGACAACCTCTATCTGAAGCTCCTGTAGATCTCTCAATAACTCGGGCTGCATCGTCAAGAAATAAGCCATAGGCTTCCTGCTAAGGGCATCTGCCACGACATTCGCCTTCCCCGGATGGTACTACAGATCTATGTCAAAATCTACCATCAACTCAAGCCAACGTCTCTGTCTTATGTTGAGCTCATTCTGAGTATATACGTACTTCAGACTCTTGTGATCAGTAAAGATTTCTACCTTCTCCCCATAAAGATAGTGCCTCCAAATCTTCAGTGCAAATATAACTGCTGCTAGCCCCAGATTGTGTGTTGGGTAGTTCTTCTCATGTACCTTCAACTGTCTTGATACATAAGCGATAACTTTGCCATGTTGCATCAAAATACATCCTAATCTACTACCTGATGCATCACTGTAAATAATAAAACCTCCTTACCCTGAAGGAAGAGTCAAGACAGGTGCTGTTGTTAATCTTCTCTTCAATTCTTCAAAGGCCTTCTGGCAGTCTTCTGTCCATGTAAACTCCTGGTCTTTACGTATCAACTTCGTCATTGGCTCCGCGATCCTTGAGAAATTTTCTATAAACCTTCGGTAATATCCCGCAAGTCCGAGAAAACTTCTCACCTCTGCAACTGATGTAGGTGTAGGCCAAGTCTCTATTGCCACAACTTTCTCTGGATCAACTGAAAGTCCTTCTCCTGAGATGATATGTCCCAAGAAAGGCACTTTATCCATACAAAACTCATACTTACTGAGTTTGGTGTATAACTTTTCCTGTCTCAAGGTCTCTAACACGATTCTGAGATGCTCCTCGTGCTCTTCATGGCTCTTGGAATATATGAGAATGTCGTCAATGAAAACAACCACAAATTTATCTAAGAACTGATGGAAGACTCTGTTTATTAAACTCATAAACACTGCTGGCGCGTTGGTTAAACCAAACGGCATCACCAAGAACTCATAATGTCCATACTTGGTCCTGAAAGCTGTCTTCGGGATGTCTTCCTTCCTTACTTTAATCTGATAATAGCTGGATCGAAGGTCAATCTTCGAGAATACCCTTGCACCACTCAATTGATCGAATAGATCATCAATGCGTGGTAAGGGATACCTGTTCTTGATGGTCACAGCATTCAGTGCCCTGTAGTCAATGCATAACCGTACTGTTCCATCCTTCTTCGGCACAAATAATATGGGTGCTCCCCAAGGTGAAACACTGGGTCGAATGAAACCCTTCTCCAGAAGGTCGTCAACCTGTTCTTTCAACTCCACTAACTCCTTAGGTGCTAGCCGATATACTGATGAAGTGATAGGCTCTGCTTCTGGTGTTAAATCTATTGTGAATTCTATTTCCCGATCAGGCGGTAAACCTAGAAGATCATCAGGAAATACATCCACAAATTCTGATATGACTCTTGGGTAACCTGTCTCCCCTTCTACAGATAGTACCCTAAGAGTAGGCTGAACTCCTTGCTCTACTGCTCCAATGCGGATACCAGGCTGGTCCTCAGATACTCTGCCTCCTAGCGATGGGCCTCTTGCTGAATCTGCTGCTGGGCTTGCATCATGGCATACATTATCTGGAATATCTGTTGCCCGTCCATGGCTTGTCCCAGCGGGAAAACTGGCATCTGGGGAGTGAACTGGGGTGGAGGTGGGATGTCATCTCTCCGGAACCTTGGATTAGGCTGACCGGTCTGATCGCTCTAAGATGCTTGTCCTCCATTCCCTGGGGTCACTCCGTCTGTATAAGTAACCACAGTGTCGTGTGACGTATCCAAAGGAATCTCGTCTCCGTTCCTGGGATCCATTACTCTGCAATCAAAAGATAAACTGTAAGAACGCTTAGAGGAATCAAACATGATGCAAATCAAGTGACAATTTCGATTTTGATATATAGTTCAATAATGGTTTAAATAGTGGATGAGATCCAATAATTTATCCTATTCTTTAGGGCAGGCTTGCTCGGTCCCTAAGTTGAAACCGAACAATTTAGTCGTAGACCTGCATGGGCCACCACAAAAACCATGTCACGCCCCAGTCCCAAATACCGTGGGACCGAACGCGTGATAATGGCCAGCAGTACGCACCGATGGACAACCCAATTTAATGGATCCACCAGGGCATACTTAAGCTGTAATATAACAAGTCTACGACAATTATGGCACAACTAATCTCATCCAAACAAGATATAAAATCTGATCCACAGAATAAATAAGGAATGTAAATCATATGCTAATCTCAACAAAGTGCTTCGGGGAACAATCCGATAAATATCTGATACAATGGCTCAATAGACCAGAAAGTAAATGACTGAAACAAATAATAAATACTGAGCATGAAACATGGATGCTCAGGAGAAGTCTTCGGCTAACACCTCATCCTCGGATGGTGGTACAGCTCCTGGATCAGCTCCTGCTCCGGTCCCGTATACCTCGGGATAGATCTCGTCCTCAAATCCTGGGGACATAATCCGGATCCAGGTCCTCAGGGGACATAGCAAGGTACAAGAAAGCTCATGCCAAAATAAATATAGTGCAAAAAATAAATGGAATAAATAGGGCAACTAAGTAACCATCTAAGTGAAAATGCAAGTGAGAGCAGCAAGAGTACTCAGGCTGGGCCACTACAAGCTTTGTGTCAGGGAGCCGGTAGTGGTAATAACCGGTAGTGGGTCTAGCTTTGCTCCGAGAGTCTACGACCTCTCAATAATAGTGGATGTATATATATATGGAATAGCCTGTAGCCTGTGTGTCTCTCCCCACCCAATGTAACCACGCCTATCATGACCACAACGTCTCATGTCCATGTCAAGCGGGATCATATCTAATGCAACCAGTCATACTATATCTAAGAATACAATGTCCATGTCCTGTATCCTATACAGGATCACCACGAATATCTCGGGAAAATCCTGTCTCATAAATAGTGTCACGCCCCAGTCCCAAAATACCGAGGGACCGGACGCGTGGCAATGGCCAGCAGCACACACCGATGGACAAACCCAATTTAATGGATCCATCGGGGCATGCTTAAGCTGTAATATAAGAATATGTAGGTTCAATGATACAAGTCACAGTCTAAGCTAATCTTATCCACAACAGATAATCACATATCAAATGCAAGAATAATGCAAATAGGAATAACTACAAATCTCAATAAAAGTGTCTCGGAGAACAATCCGAGAACAAGTCTGATACATCAATGCAATAGACTGGAAATAAAGGAACTGGAAATAGAAATAAATGAGTATCACAAGACAATACCCAGGAGAAGTCCTCTAGCACAATCCCGTCCTCAGGTGTCGGTACAGCTCCTGTATCAGCTCCTGTATCTGCTCCTGCTAATGCTCCTGTACTGTATAACTCTAGGTGGATCTCCTCTGCTAGTCCTGGGGACAAAGTCCGGATCCAGGTCCTCAGGGGACAGCAAGGTACAGAAAATACAAGCCAAAATAAATACAGTGCAGCAGAGAATGAAATAAATAGGATAAGCTATAACCATCTATGTGGATTGCGAGAGAGAACATCAAAAAGTACTCAGGTTGAAACAACTACAAGCTCTGTGTAGGGGAGCCGGTAGCAGTGATATCATGAGGTGGTCTAGCTCAGCGGGAGACTGAGTAGCCGGCATAATATAGTCAACCTGTAGCCTGCGGGTCTCTCCAGTAATAGATGGAACAATAAGGGAATACTAAAATAACCAGCTAAGTGATATGCAAGATGAGAGCAGCACTAGAACTCAGGCTGAAGTATACTACAAGCTCTGTGTAGGGGAGCCGGTAGCAGCAGTAATAATGAGTAATGGGCCAAGCTCGGGCTTCAGAGTCTTGTGCCTCACGATAATAGGGGTGTATATATATATGATCAGCCTGTAGTCTGTGTGTCTCTCCCCACCCAATGTAATCATACGTCTCATGTCCATAACACGCACAATCATATCTAATGCACAAGTCATCTAATGTCTAGGGATATAATATCAATATCAGGTCCTGTATCCTATACAAAATCACCACAAATATCTCGGAAAGATCCTGTCTCATGAACAGTGTCAAGTATCCTGGGTCAAGTGTACTTGATAAGACAAGTACGAGAATGTAAAGGGGTTATGAATGTCCATCTCTAGATGACAATACACAACACCGCGTACGGTGTTGGCACCCGACTGATAATCGGACGCTAAGTACGTCACACGGTCCTAGGTTAAGCATGCACAGCACTATAAAGAAGCAAGAAAAATATGTAACAATACTGCAGAGTTTGGCAAGGTACACTTGCCTGGGGTCCTGGCTCCAACTGTAGCTCTGGTCTCAGTGTGGTCTGCAGGTACTACTCCGGTTGCTGAAATAAACATTACCATTAGATTCAAAAAATATCAAATAGCTAGAAACGCCTGTCCTTGAGTCCAATTTGGACACAAGGGCAAAAACGACATTTCCGGGCCAAAGTGGGGTCCACATGTGGGCCACTTTGCACCAAAAAGCGTGTCAGGGTCAAAGGTCTCTAAATCGGTCAAACTTAGTGTCAACAGGTCAGGAACGATGATACAAACCCAACGGAACTTCCAGAATTGGATTTCGATGAGCCGATCACAAAATCGTCCGTCAAGTGGAGCCTGTGGGGCCCACGATACGCGATTTTGTCAACGTTCTCAGAATCGAACCAAACTTGGGTCACAGGACCAGCGTATCGCTACGAGTCCGATGGCGCAAGTTTCGTCTCGATCCGACGTGTGTACACAAAGTTACAGCGTGTTCCAGAATCGACGGATACGGGATGGTGTCGGCGGATACGCGTTGATTCCGGTGTGCACGCACATCCGAATCGACTTCTGCAAAATCCTACACGACCGTATCAACGTCGCGCACAGTTCGGTAAAGACCGCGTGCGACCAAGTCGTCCCGTTTGGCGGGGCGTACTCAGTTCCGGGGTGAAACGGGGTGTTGGTTTTCCTGTTTTTGGATCGCGGTGTGCGATCACCACAGGACGCGATGCCCCGAACGGTTTGTCCGGGCACCGAGAAGGTCATACAGGCTACGCATAGCAATTTACGGAATCGAAATTGGAGTTGCGATGAGGAAGAAAACGGTACCTAAACAGGGCTCCGTGAACGCTGAATTTCAAGTGTCCGAGTGTGTCGACACGAGGCACTGTGTCCTGTGTCCAATCCGTGTCCTCTCTAGGGTTGGGGTTTTGCCGTGTCTGAACTCGCCGGAGGCTCGAGGGTGTCGGAGATGGCTGGGGCGGCGACGCACGGGGAGCAGCGGCGAGATCAGACGGACGGCAGCGGCGGGGCGGAGCGCTGGCTGAACGGCCGGATCTGTTGCTACTGGCTGCTGTGTCTGGGAGTCGCCGGAGGAGGCGGGCAGAGCCGGCGAGGGCGGTGCGGCGCTGGCGAGGTCTCGGCGATGCTGTCCGGCGGTGCAGCGACGCGGGAGCGGGCGGGGGACGGGCCGCTCGGGGCTGAGCGGGGCGGGCGGCGCTCGCTGCTGCGGGGGAGTGAAGGAGAGGGTGGTCGGGGGTTGTCCGGGCGGCAGAGGGAGCGCTGCGTGGGCCGGGCGAGGTGGTAGGACGCCGGAGGAGAGGGCTGGGCGGCTCGAGGGGAGTCGCTCGGCTGGGTGGTGGTGATGATCGGGGATGGGCTGGAGGAAGAAGACGACGGGGTTGGTGATGGTCGGGGACTCTGCGGGGGAGAGAGGGAGAGGGCAGAGTCGTCGGCGAGCGGAGGGTCGGCGGGCAGAGGGAGGTCGGCTGCTCCGGCGGTGGGGTAGCCGACGGCTAGATTAGGGTTAGGGTTAGGGTTAGGTCAGGGATTTAGAAATTAGGGATTTCTATTTCTTTTATTTTCTTTCTATTTTTCCTTGTGGAGAAAAACTAGAACAACATGTATTTATACATGCAAAAATTGGAATAGGGTTTGACCTAGGATTTTGGGCTGGGTCAACGCTCCTTGGGCTGGGCTTCGGCTCTCATGGGGATGTCGGGCGTTGGCACGAATTTAATTCGGTTTAATTATAAATTGGTTTCTAGGGCTTTAAAAATCATTCCGGAGTCCAATAAACTCACCGAAAAATGCCATGCGTCCGGTTTTCCGTTTTACACCATAAAATATTATTTCCATAATATTTTGGTAGGAATTAACCGCAATTAAAAATCCTGGAATCAACAAAGGCCTAGGTCACGATTCCCGAAAATTTAGATAATTTGGGGAAAAATCCAAATTTAAAATTCTGAAAATCAGGGGGCTTACAATCTACCCAACTTATAAAAATTTCGTCCTCGAAATTAAAATAGAGTAGGGTTCAAAGAATTCCTCTCAAGTAACCATTGCGGTCTCTACCCAACTTAGATTTTACCCATCTATCATCTAAGGCTATATATCTAAGAAAGCTATGCCCCAACCTATTGAATCATGTTATTGAATCCTCAAGTATTTAACACCAAACATACCACCTATGGTATTCCCTTAATCATATATAAAAGGGTCGTCACAATGCGACTGGCCTGTGGGGTAATATATCAATCTTATACCAAGCACGAGGTTTCGTCTTTCTGAAATAAGGGAAGACGAAGATCAATAATAAAGAGTTCAAGGGTGAGGTAATATAATAGAAGTATCAGGATCAAGGCGTTTAACGAATTCTAATGGAATTTTGTCAAGACAATTGTGGATTGAAATCCTATTCTGGTAATCCTTGTTCGCATGCTCGTATAAGTACAGTTATGTAGCTGATACGATATGCGCAGACCTATCTAGAGGGCAAGTATACTTAGTCCAATATATATCTCAATCCACGGAAAGTAGTCGTGCGAAGAGCGAACCAAAATGCACTAAGGTTGATCAGACCGTAATACACTAATTCTGAATAGACAATTGTATTAGTGTACATGTCCACCAATACATATGTCATGAACAAGCTCGATAAAGAATAAGCTTGCAAATCTAGGCTATATTAGCAGCATAAGTCAAGATAGTACAACAATTATAAGTACGCTAGATGATGAGGAAAGGAGGTACAACTTAATTCAAGTTCTCAAAACAACCCAAAATAAGCACAATAACAAAAGACTATAAAATCTCTCCAGTTATCAATTATAAAAGCATACTAGGTTATTAGCAAGTTCAAAATTACATAGGTTAAGGCTGAGGTCACGAACCAGTAGGCACGAGATTAAAACAAATCTATAAACAGATAACTACGAACAATTTTGCGTATTAGCTACTCCAAGGGTCTGTGCGTCTTCCAAAGTCATCGATGGAGCTTGTTCACGTTCTTGCAGTTGATTCCTCTGCTGCTGTTGAGCCTACTGGAAGAGTGTTGCTTGTGGTGCCAGGGGTGGCCTCGGCTGATTCCCTCCTGGGACTGGTGGTCTGACTCCTTCAACTCTCGTTTGCGGTGCTTCCAATGCTGGAGAGGCTGGCGTTGGTGCTGGTGACCTTAGCGCTTTTTCTCGACATTCGGGGCATTCCTTCAGTGAATGCTGACTGGATCCGCAAGCTAAACATACTTTCCTTTTTCGTCTGCACTCGTCCTCAGTATGGCCTCGCTTGCGACAATATGGACAGACAGGTATTGTCTGTGGAGTTGCTTCTGGTGGCTGGTGTACTTGAGGTCTTTGTGTAGCTTCTTCTTGTGGTGCTCCGGCTGGTGCTGATGTGGCTGGTTGTTGAATCATCAAGGCTTTCTCTCGATGCTGAAGACAATCTTTGGCTAAGTGTTGACTGTTTCCGCAAATCAAGCATAATCCTAACTTGCGTCTGCATTCTTTTTGAATATGGCCTATCTTGCCACAGTAGTGACAAGTTGGAAGAACTAAGGCTCTTGGTGCTGCTCTCGGTGGTGGATTCATCTGTGGTCGCTTTGCAGCTCTTTCCTGTTGTGCTTGGTCCGGTGCTGATGCATACGGCCGCTTCTGGCTGGACTCTATCCTTGTGTTGCACTCCATGGGTCGTGCTGTAGCAAGAACATTCTCGTCTAAGGTAGTTGTAGTGGGGCTGATTAATCTCCGTAGCTCCGAGCTAAATCTGTCGATGAACTTCTCCGCTTGGATCTGCTGGGCTTCTTCCTGAACCTTCTGTTGGGCTTGCATCATTGCATAGAACATGCGAAACATCTGTTGTTCGTCCATAACCTGCCCTTGTGGAATGGTAGGCGTCGGTGGAGCCAACTGCGTCGATGGTGGAACGTTATCTTCCGGGATTCTCGAGGCATGCTGACTTGCTTGCTGTGATGATGGACCTTCACTAACTGGTGTCACTTCATCTCCGTTGGTTACCACATTATCTCGTGGTGATCTGGCAGGAGTCTCGTTGTTTGTTCGTAAATCCATAACTCTGCAACCAAAATAAACAATAAGAGGCGCACAAGAATCGGCAGGATGCGAGTCAAGAATTTAAACTCGAATCTGATATAGATATCAAGAACGTTTCAAGCAAGTGGATGAGATCCTAGAAACTTATCCTATTCTTATTGCAGGCTTGCTCGGTCTCTAAGTTGAAACCGAACAATTTAGTCGTTGACCTGCATGGGCCACCACAAAAACCATGTCACGCCCCAGTCCCAAAATACCGAGGGACCGGACGCATGGCAATGGCCAGCAGCACACACCGATGGACAAACCCAATTTAATGGATCCATCGGGGCATGCTTAAGCTGTAATATAAGAATATATAGGTTCAATGATACAAGTCACAGTCTAAGCTAATCTCATCCACAACAGATAATCACATATCAAATGCAAGAATAATGCAAATAGGAATAACTAACAAATCTCAATAAAAGTGTCTCGGAGAACAATCCGAGAACAAGTCTGATACATCAATGCAATAGACTGAAAATAAAGGAACTGGAAATAGAAATAAATGAGTATCACAAGGCAATACCCAGGAGAAGTCCTCTAGCACAATCCCGTCCTCAGGTGTCGGTACAGCTCCTGTATCAGCTCCTGTATCTGCTCCTGCTAATGCTCCTGTACTGTATAACTCTAGGTGGATCTCCTCTGCTAGTCCTGGGGACAAAGTCCGGATCCAGGTCCTCAGGGGACAGCAAGGTACAGAAAATATAAGCCAAAATAAATGCAGTGCAGCAGAGAATGAAATAAATAGGGTAAGCTATAACCATCTATGTGGATTGCGAGAGAGAACATCAAAAAGTACTCAGGTTGAAACAACTACAAGCTCTGTGTAGGGGAGCCGGTAGCAGTGATATCATGAGGTGGTCTAGCTCAGCGGGAGACTGAGTAGCCGGCATAATATAGTCAACCTGTAGCCTGCGGGTCTCTCCAGCAATAGATGGAACAATAAGGGAATACTAAAATAACCAGCTAAGTGATATGCAAGATGAGAGCAGCACTAGAACTCAGGCTGAAGCATACTACAAGCTCTGTGTAGGGGAGCCGGTAGCAGCAGTAATAATGAGTAATGGGCCAAGCTCGGGCTTCAGAGTCTTGTGCCTCACGATAATAGGGGTGTATATATATATGATCAGCCTGTAGTCTGTGTGTCTCTCCCCACCCAATGTAATCACACGTCTCATGTCCATGACACGCACAATCATATCTAATGCACAAGTCATCTAATGTCTAGGGATATAATATCAATGTCAGGTCCTGTATCCTATACAGAATCACCACAAATATCTCGGGAAGATCCTGTCTCATGAACAGTGTCAAGTGTCCTGGGTCAAGTGTACTTGATAAGACAAGTACGAGAATGTAAAGGGGTTACGAATGTCCATCTCTAGATGACAATACACAACACCGCGTACGGTGTTGGCACCCGACTGATAATCGGACGCTAAGTACGTCACACGGTCCTAGGTTAAGCATGCACAGCACTATAAAGAAGCAAGAAAAATATGTAACAATACTGCAGAGTTTGGCAAGGTACACTTGCCTGGGGTCCTGGCTCCAACTGTAGCTCTGGTCTCAGTGTGGTCTGCAGGTACTACTCCGGTTGCTGAAATAAACATTACCATTAGATTCAAAAAATATCAAATAGCTAGAAACGCCTGTCCTTGAGTCCAATTTGGACACAAGGGCAAAAACGATATTTCCGGGCCAAAGCGGGGTCCACATGTGGGCCACTTTGCACCGAAAAGTGTGTCAGGGTCAAAGGTCTCTAAATCGGTCAAACTTAGTGTCAACAGGTCAGGAACGATGATACGAATCCAACGGAACTTCCAGAATTGGATTCCGATGAGCCGATCACAAAATTGTCCGTCAAGTGGAGCCTGTGGGGCCCACGATACGCGATTTTGTCAACGTTCTCAGAATCGAACCAAACTTGGGTCACAGGACCAGCGTATCGCTACGAGTCCGATGGCGTAAGTTTCGTCTCGATCCGACGTGTGTACACAAAGTTACAGCGTGTTCCAGAATCGACGGATACGGGGCGGTGTCGACGGATACGCGTTGATTCCGGTGTGCACGCACATCCGAATCGACTTCTGCGAAATCCTACACGACCGTATCAACGTCGCGCACAGTTCGGTAAAGACCGCGTGCGACCAAGTTGTCCCGTTTGGCGGGGCGTACTCAGTTCCGAGGTAAAATGGGGTGTTGGTTTTCCTGTTTTTGGATCGCGGTGTGCGATCACCACAGGACGCGATACCCCGAACGGTTTGTCCGGGCACCGAGAAGGTCATATAGGCTACGCATAGCAATTTACGGAATCGAAATCGGAGTTGCGATGAGGGAGAAAATGGTACCTGAACAGGGCTCCGTGAACGCTAAATTTCAAGTGTCCGAACGTGTCGACACGAGGCACTGTGTCCTGTGTCCAATCCGTGTCCTCTCTAGGGTTGGGGTTTTGCCGTGTCTGAACTCGTCGGAGGCTGGAGGGTGTCGGAGACGGCTGGGGCGGCGACGCACGGGGAGCAGCGGCGAGATCAGACGGACGGCAGCGGCGGGGCAGAGCGCTGGCTGAACGGCCGGATCTGTTGCTACTGGCTGCTGTGTCTGGGAGTCGCCGGAGGAGGCGGGCAGAGCCGACGAGGGTGGTGCGGCGCTGGCGAGGTCTCGGCGATGCTGTCCGGCGGCACAGCGACGCGGGAGCGGGCGGGGGAAGGGCCGCTCGGGGCTGAGCGGGGCGGGCGGCGCTCGCTGCTGCGGGGGAGTGAAGGAGAGGGTGGTCGGGGGTTGTCCGGGCGGCAGAGGGAGCGCTGCGTGGGCCGGGCGAGGCAGTGGGACGCCAGAGGAGAGGGCTGGGCGGCTCGAGGGGAGTCGCTCGGCTGGGTGGTGGTGATGATCGGGGATGGGCTGGAGGAAGAAGACGACGGGGTTGGTGATGGTCGGGGACTCTGCGGGGGAGAGAGGGAGAGGGCGGAGTCGTCGGCGAGCGGAGGGTCGGCGGGCAGAGGGAGGTCGGCTGCTCCGGCGGTGGGGTAGCCGACGGCTAGATTAGGGTTAGGGTTAGGTCAGGGATTTAGAAATTAGGGATTTCTATTTCTTTTATTTTCTTTCTATTTTTCCTTGTGGAGAAAAACTAGAACAACATGTATTTATACATGCATAAATTGGAATAGGGTTTGACCTAGGATTTTGGGCTGGGTCAACGCTCCTTGGGCTGGGCTTCGGCTCTCATGGGGATGTCGGGCGTTGGCACGGATTTAATTCGGTTTAATTATAAATTGGTTTCTAGGGCTTTAAAAATCATTCCGGAGTCCAATAAACTCACCGAAAAATGCCATGCGTCCGGTTTTCCGTTTTACACCATAAAATATTATTTCCATAATATTTTGGTAGGAATTAACCGCAATTAAAAATCCTGGAATCAACAAAGGCCTAGGTCACGATTCCCGAAAATTCAGATAATTTGGGGAAAAATCCAAATTTAAAATTCTGAAAATCAGGGGGCTTACAAATAGTGTCAAGTGTCCTGGGTCATAGTGTACTTGGTAAGACAAGTACGAGAGTATAAAGTGTCACGAATGTCCATCTCTAGATGACAGTACCCAACACCGCGTACAGTATTGACACCCGACTAGTAATCGGACGCTAAGTACGTCACACGGTCCTAGGTTAAGCATGCACAGCAATATGATAAAGCAAAGAAAATATATAACAATACTGCAGAGTTTGGCAAGGTACACTTGTCTGATGTTTGAATATCAACAACTGTCCTTGAATCAGTGGATCCGGTAGGTACTACTCCAAAAGCTGTAATAAACATCACCAACAGTCTCAGAAGACGTCAAATAGCTAGAAACGTCTGTTCTTATGTCCAATTTGGACACAGGGGCAAAAATGACATTTTTGGGCCAAAGCGGGGTCCACATGTGGGCCACTTTGCACCGAAAAGCGTGTCTGGGTCAAAGGTCTCCAAATTCCTCAAACTCAGTGTCTACAAGTCAGGAACAATGATACGAACCCAACGGAACTTCCAAAATTGGATTCCGATGAGCCGATCACAAAATCACCCATCAAGTAGAGCCTGTGGGGCCCACGATACGCGATTTTATCAACGTTCTCAGAATCAGACCAAACTTGGGTCACAGGACCAGCGTATTGCTACGAGTCCGATGGCAAAAGTTTCGTCTCGATCCAACGTGTGTACACAAAGTTAAAGCATGTTTCAGAAAAGTCGGATACGGGGTGTTGTTCGCGGATACGCGTTGATTCCGGGGTGCACGCACCTCCGAATCGACTTCTGCAAAATCCCACACGACCGTATCAACGTCGCACACGGTTCGGTAAAGACCGCGTACGACCAAGTCGTCCCGTTTGGTGGGGCGCACTCAGTTTCGGGGTAAAATAGGGCGTTATTTTTCCTATTTTTGGATTACGGTGTGCGATCACCACAGGACGCGATGCACCGAGCGGGTTGCATGGGCACCGAGAGGGTTATATAGTCTACGCGTAGAAACTGACGAAATCAAAATCGGAGTTACGAGTTGAGAGAAATTGGTTCTTGAACAGGGCTCCGTGAACCTGAGTTTTCATGCGTCCGAGCGTCAACTCCGTGTCCTGCGACCGAGTTGCTGTGTCCAGACTAGGGTTCAGGATTCCGTCGATGAACCGACGGAGAGGGGCTGCTCTGGTCGGCGAGGGGAGGCTCGCCAGGCGGAGCAGAGTTGGCTCGTCGGCCTGGACGGAGGGAACGTCGGCCGGCTGTGCTTGGACCGCTGCACCGAGGGTCGGGGCTCGGTCAGTCGATCGACTGTGCTTGGACCGCTGCACTGAGGGTCGGGGCTCGGTCAGTCGGCTGGCTGTGAGGTCGGCGGGGCTTGGTCGACGACCGCAGGTCGTAGGGCGGCAGTGATAGGAGGCGTCGGGGTCAAGGGGGCAGGGACTGGCGGACTCGGCGTCGAGCGGCGGTGGAGGGGAGTTGATCGGCTGAGTCAGGTGGCCTGGGGTCGACATGAGGGTCTCGGCGACAGAGGTGAAGAAGGCAGCGGGGGTGATTAGGGCTACACGGATCCCGAGGGTCTTTATACGGTGCCGTCGGGTCAGAACAATATTTTCGACCCGGTTTGGGGTTTTAGGGCTCGGGTGAGCGGATCTCGGGCTGGGCAGTCCCATCCGACCCGGTTTGGTTCGAGTTTGGGTTTGGTTTAATTATCAAATAGTTTTAAGGCTTAAAACGCTACTCTGGAGTCCAATTAATTCATCGAAAAATACCACATGTCCGGTTTTTTATTTTACACCACAAAATATTATTCCCATCATATTTTAATTCCAAATAACTGCATTTAAAAATCCTTAAATACCTTGGTTCTTTTCCAGAAATTACCAAAAATCCGGAAATATTATTTAAAAATTTATTCTGAAAATCAGGGTGTTTACAGATTGTTCTAAAGACATTGAGGAGAGAGCAGTTATATGCGAAGCTTAGTAAATATGAGTTCTTCTTGGACAGAGTTTCATTTCTTGGGCATTTCGTTATAGGAGATGGTATTTCTGTCGATCCAGAAAAGATCTCAGCAGTCGAGACATGGCCTATTCTTAAATCTGCAGCGGAGGTGAGAAGTTTCCTTGGACTTGCGGGATATTACCGACGATTCATGGAGAGCTTCTCAAGGATAGCAGCACCTATAACTCGGTTGACTTGTAAGGACCAAGAATTCATATGGACCAACGAGTGTCAAGCTGCTTTTGAAGAGTTAAAGAAGCGACTGACCACAGCACAAGTATTGACTATTCCATAAGGATCAGAAGATTATGTGATCTACAGTGACGCATCAGGGAAAGGCTTGGGATGTGTATTGATGCAGAATGGCAAGGTGATTGCATATACATCTAGGCATTTACGAGTGCATGAGAAGAATTATTCGACTCATGACTTGGAACTTGCAGCCGTTGTATTTGCTCTAAAGCTAGGGAGACATTACTTATATGGAGAACGAGTGAAGATCTATACAGACCACAAAAGCCTCAAGTACGTCTTTACATAGAAGGAGTTAAATATGAGGCAACGTCGATGGCTTGAGTTGATGAAAGATTTCAAGATAGAGCTACATTATCACCCAGGCAAGGCTAACATTGTAGCAGACGCGTTAAGCCGGAAGCCAGTAGCTTATTTCTCGACAACACAGAAGGAATTATTGGAGGACATGCAAGAGCTTGGCATTGAAGTGATATTACCTGGAGCAGATGGGACACTAGCCAACTTGCAAGTACAATCATCACTAGTAGAGAGGATCAAGGCAGCTTCGCCTACAGACGCCAGATTCAGAAGACTGAAGGAAAGGACAGAGGCCGGAGAGTGTAGAAGCATAAAATATGTTGGGGAATTGTACGCGTATTATACAGTAAAAATCCCCAATATACATGAAGCCCGCGTAAAACAGAGCTTCAGAGCTATTTGGCATAAAGTAGAGCTTCAGAGCTGTCCACGTAAAACAAGGCTTCAGAGCTGTTTGGCGTAAAGTAGAGCTTCAAAGCTGTCCGCGTAAAGTAGTGCTTCAAAAATGTTCGGCATAAAAGGTTGCTTTACCCTCCTACATAAAGTTTAAAATACGTTTGTTTTAATGCGCGTAAAGTTATACGAGGAACTTTTCGTATTCCTCGGATGAATTTGTCAGACAAAATAGTGAACCTGGCACTTGACAAAAGTACTGCACGATGATCGAGAGGACGGCTGTGATGATGATTTTGCACAGAGACCCAGGTTGTCATTTAGTGACATATTCTTGATATAAGTTATTTTTACGCATCCAAAGAATACGCTGCCTATTCTACTTGAGTAGAAATGAGTCTTTACGCTCAAGATAAGACGAAATCAGATGCCACGTCTGTTTAGGATAATAAACGAGAAAAGATTTGATGAATGCGGAAAATGAGGTCTTGTGCGAAGACCCGCCCTTCTTTTATGTTTACAAACAAGATTGTACAGATTTGATCCTACACGAGGATGTCTAAGTACAATTTATTTAATCTGGGTGAATATTGCTATAGGTGTCTGATCTGCGGTCGATCACTTTAGCCCTTGGACCACACGATGTTTTTGAAGAAGTGCCGTGGAAGACGAAAAGCCGCCTTGAGGGTTGCTAAAGAGGGTGGATGCCCGATGCCAGGGTCGTCGATCCCTTCTCTTTGCCTGAGCTCTGGACTCTTCTCTCTCTCTCTCTCTCTCTCTCTCTCTATTCCTCCTTTCAATTTGTCGACCTATTTTCGATCGTTCGACCTTGTTCCTCATTGATAGAGGTCTCTATTTATAGAGTTTTTAGTGACAGTGACCACACAGTCGGCGTAGAAACCGAGTAGTGGAAAGTACAACACCCTTTTACACGACGGTTTAAAATAACCAATGCCTGCGTATAGATGACCTTCTGAGTGAGCATGTGATGCGCGTCCAACTAAGGGACAGAACACGTATATCTGCTACGAAGATCACGGCATAGAAGCCACGTAGGTAGTTATCCCTTGTGTAGAAGAGGTTGGCGTAGAAGCCAAATAACTGTCACTAAGGCATAGCAGCCAAGTAAGCATAGAAGCCGAGTAGGCGTAGAAGTCGAGTGGGCACAGAGGCCGAGTGGGCATAGAAGCCGGGTGGGCATAGAATCCAAGTAGGCATAGAAGCCGAGCAGGCGTAGACGCCAAGTAGGCATAGAAGCCGAGCAGGCGTAGAAGCCGAGTGGGCACAAAGGCCGAATGGGCATAGAAGCCGAGCAGGCATAGAAGCCCGGTGGGCATAGAAGCCGAGTGGGCACAGAAACCGAGTGGATGTGGATGTCTTAGCCAGAATTACGGCTCTTAGAGATAATCAGATCTCTTGCATTCAATGCAGAGATTTGCCCCCATCCTGTACATTAAATGCAGATGCTTGTCTTTAAGATTTGCCATTATTTTGTGCATTAAATGCAGATACGCACCTTAAATCCTGTACGAAGAGTAACCGCTGTCGTGGCAGTCTGTTCGTCTTTTGCGGAGCATAAGGAGCTCACATTTGCCTGTGTAAAATTAGGCAGCGTATTCCCTTATATGCGTAGGAGCAGCTCTCGCAAAAGGGATGTCACTAAACGACAGTTCGGTGATATTTAATAAATCTCCTGCATTAAATGTGGAGATCCACCATCATCCTGCGCATTAAATGAAGAGGCGTGTTTTGAAGGTCTGCCACCCTTCTGTGCATCAAACGCAGAGACGTGCCTCAGGCATCTGTCAGTATTCGACGCATTAATTGCAGAGACGTGCCTTGAGGGCCTGTCACCACCCTGTGCATTAAATACAGAGACGTGCCTCGAGTCCCGTACGGAGTGCAGCTCTTGACGTGGCAGGCGGTTTGTCTTCCGTGGAGCGTAAGGAGCTCTCATCTGCCTGTGTACAACTAGGCAGCGTATTCCTCTGTGTACGTAAAAGCAGTTTACGCAAGGGAAATGGCAGTAAATGACAGCCTGGGTTACAGTGCCGCGCCATCATTATAGCCGTCGCCTGGGTAGTCGAGCAGTATCCCTTTGTCAGAAGTCGAGACGTCAGGTTCATTGCTGGATCTGACATATTCATTGTAGGACCTGACAGGTTCACTTCGGAGAATACGAAGCGTCCCCTGTACACTTCAATGCTGTATTGAAAGAGGATGAGTTTTATGCCATAAAGGCGATGAAGCACCCTATTTACGCTGAAGCAGCCTGGACATACTGCCCTACGCGGATGGTCCTTGAGCCTATATTTTACGCTGTGCTTTGGCGGAGAAGCTCTGTTTGTACGTTGAAGGCTTTGAGGTCATCTTTTTACGCTACCCTGTATGAACATGTTGCGCATAGCTATCCAGCATATTTTTTATGCTTCTACAAGACCCCCTTCAAAGCTTTTAAATTTCTCTTAATTTGAAACGCTTTGAATGAAGCATGAACCGTTCCTCGTAACTCGAAACGCTCTAAGTGGAGCCTGAAACGGTCAAGCCTGGCACGTTCTTTCATGGCTGACTTTATGGCGGAGTTATTGGGGATCGGTGCTCTCTCTCGCCTATAAAAAGGCTGAGGAGTTCTCCTGTTCTTCTCACACTTCCTTCATCATACAGAGATGATGGCCGGAGTTCGTCGGGTCGATTTGAGGAAGAAGGAGATCATGCTCTTCCAGCATATAAGGAGTCGAAAAAGACGACATCTTCGAGCAAATGTCCTCTGCAATGATGGATCATGAAAGGATATCATAGCCTCCTTTGCTCGGGATAATCAACAACTTTGTATGGTGGTTCTTCGGGAGAGAAGAATGGTCGTATTTGACCAGGCAGCTTGCAAGTGGTGCCTTCTCCCGTTACCTCCGTAGCGCTGGATGTAAGAAAGCAGATTTACTCTGCTTTTCTTCTCTTGGCAGTATGGGCCTACGCCCAGTTCTGTATCCTCCTGCCGTTGATCATCTTCTTGTTCATCGACTGTGGATGTCGATGAACTGCCATGGAAGAAGAGGAAGATCTTCACCAATGCGAGAACCTGGCAGAATAGATTCTCGGTGCGATCTTCAGACAACGATGAGGAAGCCCTTTGTAGACGGGATTTCCCTCATGTAAGGTCATGAAAATGAAGAAAACCCTTGTAGACTGGATTTCCATCATGTAATCATGCTTTTACTTTTAATAAAATCGTCTTTCTTCTTTGCATATGATCATGTTGCCATACTTTGCTGTGAAGTCTAAATATGTGTAGCTTCGACACGTTTGATTCTTTACGCCGACTCTGTTTAGAAAGAGTGCTAGGTCCTGTCCTGCCTTTTACGCATAACTAAGGATGCGCAGAAAGTCGCTTAGCAGTCGAGTGTTCGAACTGTCCTGCTGTTAGGAACCGCGTAGGATTCTGAACTGTTCTTCACTTCTGATAAACAGAATTTTTGTTTTAGACCGTCGTCTTCAAGAATGATTTCTCAAAAATCCCTTGGAACAGGGCGAGAACTGGCTGTCAAACTGAGTTGCCATCTTGAATTTTGCAGACAAAATATTCAGACTAGATTCTGGATGAACTTCGAATCGACCCATAAAGAAGAGTAATTTCAATGTTGAACTCCGTATGCTTTGGGTACTTGGGGTATCTTGAGGTAAAGAAGGAGTATCTTCTGTGTGAACTTCTGCAATTGACCACCTTTAATAACTGTTTAGATATACTGTACTCGCCTGCACATCTTTCAGATGTGCAGAAAATCATGGAGCGTGAGATCATAAGTTCGTTGTCGCCAAGCATAAAAAGCCACCGAGCGTGAAATTATAGACTTGTAGTTCCTGAGCATGAAGTCATAGGTTTGTAGCCTCTCGAGCATAAAAGCTACCGAGCACAAAGGCATTCGGGCATAAAACCATAGACTTGTAGCCATTGGAACGTAAAACCGTAGATTTGTAGCTGTCGAGCGTAGAAAACTCCTTGGTGCAGAACTGTAGATTTGTAGCTTCTGAAAAGAAAATCTTCCGAACGTGAAGTCGTAGATCTGTTGCCTCTGAGCATAAAAAGCCACCGAGCGTGAGATCATAGATTTGTAGCTGCTGAGCGTGAAGTCGTAGGTTTGTAGCCTCTCGAGCGTAAAAGCTACCGAGCACAAAGGCATCCGGGCAAAAAACCATAGACTTGTAGCCTGTGAGCGTAAAAACCGTAGATCTGTAGCTGTCGAGCGTAGAAAGCCCCTTAGCGTAAAAAACTACGTATCTTCCTCGCGCGAAAACTTTTTGAATTTACTGACTGTCCGCCTTCTCTGAGTAATTAGGCTGACGTAGTACCCAATCATAACCAGATATTAATTATGAGACTTGGTTCGGGATTCGAGGAGTCCATCTGAACTCTATATATACCCCAAGTTTGTGAGAGAAAAAATTTTTATCCGTCTTCTGCGAAAGAAAGCCTTTGTCTGTTCGAGTTCTTCTTCGTTTCTTCTCCGAGATTTTGAAGTTTCCAGTAATGGCCTCGAAACAATCCTCCTCCACTAAGGGAAAGAAGGTTGATTCTTTTTCTCGTTCTTCTGCTCAAGTGAGAGCATCTTCAGTCGGGCAAGGCGAACTTCCTTCTGAGCGAAGTATCACGCCGACGAGCAGTGCACCCGGCCTAAAAGGTAGAGCATTTGGGATGAAGAAGAACGACTGAAAATCCTTCGCACACATTGTACGTGACCGCGCTAGGTCGTCTCCTGTGCTGATAGCCTCTTTAAGGAAGATGATGCACAGAGACCCTTCATATTTTACGCCCATATTTCTAATGTGTCAGCGCAAAACTCCATACTTTCGCAGTTCGGCTTAAAAGCTTCGACTGTCGAATATTGGTGTATAAAATTTGAGTGTTACGCTTCTTGATGAAGATTCTGGCGTAATACCTCAATTTTATCAGTCTGGCGTAAAGCACAGACTGTATGCTGCCAGCCTTGAATTTTTACGCTTTTAGGAAATGGATTCCAGCGTAATGGTCAAGTTTTTTTACGGTCTTGGCGTAAAGCACAGACTGTTGATTTTTGGCGTATGTTGCAAGATCTGTAATGTCTAGTTTATAAGAACTGACGTGTTTTTCTTGCACTCTTGCAGTTAACTTGCATGTGTCTCCGCTAGCCGACGTGATGGGTTCTGCCGCAGGGATGCTGCACTCCAACTATCTGGAGGATCTATCACACGTGACATTTTCTATCTCCGGGCCGCAGTATCCTGAAGGAAGGGATATTATGATATCGGCTCAGGGCGAGCGAACGCTACTGAACCTGATCAACGGGGAGCCCCTGACGTATATAGACGGGGACCAATACATAAAGCCGGCCTTCCTGTTCGGGGACATAATTGACAAGCAGTCCCAGACGAAGCCCAAGAGAGAACTCTGGGCTTTCCTTTCCGAGAGCTTGGTTTTGTATCTGCCCAAGATGCCGAGAGACTATCCCATCTTGGCTTTCTTCTATGCCACACATCCTAGGAAGACGTCGTGGACGCTGACTCCTGATCTTCACGGCAGGCCGGGGAAGATCTTTCATCTGAAAGGAGCTGACTAAGGGTCGTTTGTCAGCCGGCCTACTGGCAATGTGACGGTGTTTAGGGGACTGTACCCGGGCAGTGTCCCAAGTGAAGACAGCTTGGTGATCCAACTGGTCCAATTATCAACTTTTTGTAATAATTTTATGGGGCACGGGGGAGTATACCCTAAGGTGAACCCTCGGTGCGGTGGGTGGATCACCCCTTCAAACCTTCGATGGGCTCACTTAGTTGATTGGGCCTTGAAGCATTTTCAGACCGAGTTAGAGAACATTGGTCTGTTTGCAGCCGTGAGTGCTACCAGTGTTGGGTTACCTCCTAACCCCAACCTGTTCCTGGCGCTGATGGAGCGATATATTTCGCTCACCGGGACTTTTGCCACTCCACTGGGGGAGATGGGATTGACCCTTCATGAGATGGCAGAGATCTCGAGACTGCCGATGGGGGATACTCCGTATGAAGAGTATGTTCCTATGAACCGGGAGCTGGGGGATTCAGACCCTCGGGTAGTGGAAGTGTATCAGGAGCTGATGTGCCACTACCTCGCTTGTACCGCTTTTTATGATGAGCCCTCAGATTTGGCTCATATCAGCAAATGGACATCCTACCTCTTTTTTCCCCAGTCTAGGACTGCTAAGCCGGAGAAGGTATTGGAGGGCAAGGATCTGCCTGTGAATCCTCTGAGCACGCTCAATGCTCAAGTAGTCGACGATCTCATAGTGGATGTTGGGGCTCTGGACTTGATCCTCGACGAAGGGGTAGGACAGTATTCTGTGGGCATTAAAGCCTACAGTTATTTGAGGTGCTGCCACAGGCCTCTGTCTAAGGAGGCTCAACTGGATGGCTTCCTCTCCATATGGTTGCGCCGAGTGGTGATACCTGGCGTCGCATCTGCGGAACACATTCACCGCAACACGCTGTGGCCTGCAGTGCGTCTGGTGTTCGGGGCAAGACTGGGCTTGCTCCCTGCCATGGTGTGCTGCATTCAAGCCGGCCTGAGGGCCATGACTGACGGGCTGCTCGCCGATGAGACTCGGCGTGATAGCTTTTGTCACGACCCGCACCCAGGGTAAGGGTACTAGTCGGAAACAACGCCCAGCCTACGCCGCAGAATCGGCGGTAGAACGCTGTCTAGAAAGTCTATCTAATATAATGAACCACCAAAAGATAGTGTACTCAATCACAGAACTAAGATAGAATGAACACGAATCAGATAAGAATAGAATAGTCACCATAAACTCATGAGTTTAAAATAATGCATCAATGAGTCTGAAGAGTAACAAAAATAAGCTGGAGATAAATCCAGTACAAAAGAATACTATCATACTACAAGCTACACTCCAGGGTCAACTGTCTCAGTTGGGATAAGTCCCTCTTGAGCCAGGGTCTCCGAATATAAACCCACAACATCCTGGGGTCCATAATAGGTAGGGTACTCCTCAGTGTCATCTGAAAAAATATATCTAGTCAGGAAAGGAGCAGAGTACATCTCTAACAGCAGTTCTAATCCATGATAAAAACTATGTAACAGTAAATAGCTGTGGATAAACAAGATGCATAAAATAGATACAAGAGATATATAGACAATAAGGAAATACTGAAAAAAAATACAATAATGAACAATATGCCAATAAAACAATAATACTAATGACTAAGTGTGTGAGTACTAGCTTAACATGTGATCGGCTTGGGCAAGATACAATGCGGCCTGGCTAATCATACGTGCGGTGCATGATCAACACTATTCGCTTACCAATACTTTATTCAATAGGGATTTGATCACATATCTATACTAATACTCCCCACCCCCAACTGGTATAATAGATCCAACCACGATATGCTATGACACTAGATTCCCCAAGAAGATAGCTAGTCTCCCCAAGAATCGGTGTCTGTACATGTACAAGATAACCAATGAAACAATACTTGCACCATATACACCATATACCAAGGAATAACATCTCATGACGAGATCCGGATATACCAATCCGTGTAACCATAGTGTCGAGAGAAACATGTAAATCTACACTAGATACAACGAACATAGAGGATATCATAAATGAGAAACTATCAGAGAATGTACTCGCCTGAAATCCAAAGAACAGTCTCACAGATGTCTGACTCGGTGCCTCAAAGACCTAGATATGGAATACCACATTAAAACAAGGTCCCGGAAAGAGAACAAGTCAAACTAGTCAACTCCTAGGTCAATAAATAAATTCTAAGTCAAAAGTCAACTATGGTCAACTCTAAAGTCAACTAAAGTCAAACCAAGGTCAATCTCACAAGAAATCTATATAAATAATATAGAAATAAAATACAACAATTTAGGAATAAAAATTAGATCCTAAATCATACTCACACAAAGTATACTACTAATACAAATAATATATACCCTAAAATAATATATATACAAACCAATATGTATACAAATAACATAATATATTATTACAAATATTATACAAAACACATATATATACACATATATATATATACAATAATAATATATAAAATATAATTTAAAACTGTCAAAGCGTCACTGAAAACAGTGAACAAAACAAGATAAAATAAAAATAGGTTTAATAGTGACAGTCTTGACTGTCACTGAAAATTCGTCGCAGAAACTCCATATACAAAACCGCTGCTGTCACAGTTTGCTGACAGTTTCAAACTGTCACAAAAAAAATGTCGCTGAAAGGTTGCCGCTCAAAACTACCGCAGCATTAATGACAGATCTGTCATTAATGCTGACCACTGTACAGCGGCTGCTGTTCAGACCAAATAATGACAGTTTCACTGTCATAGAAACCACTGTCACCAAAACAAATAAAAATATAAAAATATATATATATATATATAAATATATATATGCAATAATAATCACAATACATATATATAAATAAATAATTATATACTTATATATATATGCACATATAAACTTATAATTAAATACTAATAGTTACAACACATGCATATATTAATGTTCATATTTTACATGGCTAGAAGCACACCTAAAATATATACATTAATATACAAATAATTACATAATAATTATAAATAATATAATTACACAATTAAACACATAAATATATTTTATAAAACATTTATGTATAATTTATACTATTAACATAAGTACATATATAATTACATGCAAGAAAGCTACATATTATATTAGTACATCATATTAGCACGCACAAAAATATATAGATCTATGCTACAATAATTAATATAATAAATACACAAAATAAATATATAATATCTATATATATTTACTAATTATAATTGAAGAATTTAAACCATACATAATTAGATCTATTCAAAAATCAACACAATTGGAGAGTATCACACCGTATCCCACTAGATCTAGGATACGCATGTGACACGAGTCCAACACACAACCAATTGCACCCCGAAGGATACAAATAAATCACAAATAATATTTATGAATAAATCAAAGTGTCAAAAGTAGATCTATGTGTCCGTGTCAAAATACGACATGTTCAAAGCCCCGTGTCGGAGGAAAAACCCCCAAAATGACACGTATCACCAAATAGTTAGGATACGAACCACATGTACCAAATTATGGACACGACACTAGCCCCAAACACATAAGCTCATGTCCAATTGATCTATAGGATCAATTGATATACACAACAAAATATAAATTCGGAATTCCAACAAAATTAACACAAAAAGTACCATAACTTTCTCCATGGGTCTCCTATGAACACAAAACAAAGTCCTATGGGTAGTACATACATATAGATTAATTTTACATGATTAAATATCAGATTTAAAAGTTATTTAAATGGGAAAATCTGAATTATACATATTGGGAGATGGATTCCCAATGAAACCTCCAATTGAGAAGAACTTGCTTCCAAATTGTAGATCATTGCTCCTCTTTGTAGATCCTTGCTTCCTTCTTCTAGATCCTTGCTTCCTCCTTCTCTAATGGTGAGTTGGGAAGAATTTGGAATGAATTTGGTAGAGAATTAGAATGGGAATGGAGGGAATTTGGGAGTGGAAAATTCTAGATCTAGATTTGGAATGAGAATGAGAGAAGAGAGAAATTTCCCCCTCTTTTAATAGGCCGGCCTTGCCCCTCTCCCAAGCAATTATAAAATGTCCAATGTATCCCTTGGGGCCTCTCATGAAGAAATAATTAAGGAAGGAAGCTTCTAGTCTAATCACTTAATTAATTTAATCCATCTCCTTAACTATGGGCTTTCTAAATGGGCCAAATCTAACTATTTAATTCATGTTGGTCCATGGGTCCAAACTACACTAGTTGGGTCTACTAAAATAAGTCCAAAATAATTAAATAACATCCAATAATAATTAAATAATACAACAAAAATTATTTACCATGCACAATATTTATTTAAATAGGAAATTACTAAAATACCCTTTTTCCTAAAATATGGTAGTGACAAGTCTACCCTCCTTAAAATAATTTTGTCCTCGAAATTCAAAGCCGAAAACTACCCCCAGAAAAACACAGAACAGAACTAAAGAATCACAACTAACTAATGAACAGAACATAATAATAAACAGAACATAACTAGAAATAACATACCTCAAGGTACAAACAAATATGGATAACGCTCTCGCATGTCATCCTCTCTCTCCCAGGTAGACTCCCCCGGAGAGTGATACCTCCATGCGACGCGCACCAAAGGAATAGTCTGGTTCCTCAGCACCTTCTCTCTCCGATCCAGAATCTCAACTGGCTGCTCTGGATAGCTAAGAGTAGGGCCCACCTCTATCTCCAAGTGATCCAATACATGACTAGGATCTGTCACGTATCGTCTCAACTGTGACACATGAAACACGTTGTGCACTCCCTCCAATGCAGGTGGCAAGTCTAGTCTATAAGCAACTGCACCGACCCTCTCTAGAATAGTGAAAGGTCCGATGAATCGCGGACTAAGCTTTCTGCCTCCACCGAAGCGAATCGTGCCTCGTGTCGGAGAAATCCTCAAAAATACCAAACCACCCACCTAGAACAAAATACCATCTTAAGAACTTAATCTATAACAAACAAGAACAAGCACAAACAAAATCTAAACTATACCTCAAACTCCAAAGGTCTCCGATGGCTATCGGCCCAATGCCGCTGTCTGTCCTGCGCCACTCGAAGTCTGTCTCTGATCAAATGAACCTTCTCCGCTGCATCCACAACCATCTCTGGCCCAAGCAAAATTCTCTCTCCAATATCGTCCCAAGACAAAGGAGTACAACACCTCCGACCATATAGAGCTTCAAAAGGTGACATCTCTATACTGGCCTGGTAACTGTTGTTGTAAGCAAACTCTACCAAATGGAGATGGTCCTCCCAAGAACTCCCGAAATCTAGAACACAAGTGTGCAACATATCCTCGAGAGTCTGGATAGTCCTCTCTGACTGCCCATCTGTCTGGGGATGATATGCAGTACTGAACTTGAGCTGAGTGCCCAAACTCTCCTGTAAACTCCTCCAGAAATGAGAAATAAAACGACTATCTCGATCTGAGACTATGCTGATGGGAACTCCGTGTATCCTAACGATCTGCCTCACATACATCTCTGCCAGCTTCTCCGTAGACAAACCCACTTTGAAAGGCAAAAAGTGGGCCGACTTGGTCAATCTATCAACAATGACCCAAATCGCGTCTTTCCCTCCTGGAGATCGTGGAAGTCCGGACACAAAATCTATAGTAATATGTTCCCACTTCCACTCTGGAATGGGTAATGGCTGAAGTAACCCTCCTGGCCTCTGCCTCTCGGCTTTCATCTGCTGGCACACTAAGCATCTGGATACAAACTGTGCCACTTCCCTCTTCATGCCATACCACCACACACTCTCTCGCATATCCCGATACATCTTGTTAGCACCTGGATGTATGGAATACTGAGAGCGATGCGCTTCCTGTAACACCTCCTCGCACAACTCCCCACTAGGCACACACAATCTAACTCCATGCCTCAAGGATCCATCCTCTGCAATAGTAAAATCATCCTCCAATCCTGCTCTCACCTGAGCTCTGATACTCCTCAAAGATACATCATCATACTGTGCTGCCTTGATCCTGTCCATCAAATCTGAGTGTATCTGCAATCCCCATATCTGCATAGCACACCCAGGAACAATTACCTCAATGCCCAAGCTCTCCAAGTCCTCCAACAGATATCGATCCTGCGTCAAGAACATAGCTACCGGATACCTGCTCAAAGCATCGGCAACTACATTGGCTTTTCCAGGATGATATTGCAAAGAGATATCAAAATCCTTCATCAATTCTAACCACCAACGCTGCCTCATGTTCAACTCCTTCTGCGTGAAAACGTACTTCAAGCTTTTGTGGTCTGTGAAGATCTCCACACGCTCTCCGTACAAATAATGTTTCCACAACTTCAGGGCGAATATGACAGCTGCCAACTCCAAATCATGGGTAGGATAGTTCTTTTCATGATGACGCAATTGCCTGGATCCATAGGCAATCACTTTCCCATGCTGCTGAAGAACACAACCTAAACCCTTCCCCGATGCATCACTATAAATAGTGAAACCTCCGGACCCTGATGGCAACGTCAAAATAGGAGCAGACGTCAACCTCTTCTTCAACTCCTCAAAAGCAACCTGACAATCCTTCGTCCAAACAAACTCCACATCCTTCCTTGTGAGTCTGGTCATCGGCTCGGCAATCCTCAAAAAATCTTGCACAAACTTCTTGTAATAGCCTGCCAATCCCAAGAAACTCCTGATCTCTGCTACTGAACTCGGAGTCTTCCAAGATTCCACTGCTGAAATCTTCTTCGGGTCCACTGAAATACCATCACCAGTCACAACATGCCCCAAAAATTCTACCTTGTCCAAGAAAAACTCATATTTGGACAACTTCCCATACAACTTCTCCTTCCTCAGTACATCCAACACAATCCTCAAATGCTCCTTATGCTCCTCCGGTGTCCTCGAGTATATGAGTATGTCGTCGATGAACACCACCACGAACTTGTCAAGGTACTGGTGGAACACCTTGTTCATCAAGTTCATAAATACCGCCGGTGCATTAGTCAAACCAAACGGCATCACCATAAACTCGTACTGACCATACCGAGTTCTAAAAGCAGTCTTCGGTATGTCCTCCGGCTTCACCTTCACTTGATGGTAGCCTGATCTCAAATCTATCTTAGAAAACACCTTCGTACCACTCAACTGATCAAACAGATCATCAATCCATGGCAAAGGATACTTATTCTTGATAGTGAGATTATTCAAAGCCCTGTAATTAATGTACATACGCACCGATCCATCCTTCTTTGGTACAAACAATACCGGGGCTCCCCATGGTGAAGAACTCGATCTGATAAACCCCTTATCCTGTAATTTGTCCACCTGCTTCTTCAACTCGACCAGCTCGCTGTTGTTTACTCTATATACATATTGTGAAATTGGTTCTGCACCTGGCACCAAGTCTATAGAAAATTCAACATCTCGATCTGGTGGTAATCCTGGCAATTCCTCAGGAAATACATCCAAGAATTCTGCTATTAACGGATGCGGCAACTCCTTGTCTTCTACCATAGCTCCACAAATAATGCCTTCTCCCTGCTCCGCAGCTCCTCTAGTAAACTCGAACTCTGGCTCTCCTGGCGGACCAAATAAAACTCTACCTTCTCTACAGTCTATGCTAGCACGGTGCCTACTCAACCAATCCATCCCAAGTACAATGTCATAGCTTAGAAGTGGCATTACAAGTAGACACGCACTCAACTCCCGGCCTCCCAGAGTAACTCTTCGATCCTTGCAAATATCATTAACCAGGATAATGCCTCCCCCGGTCATGATCTTGCAAGTCCTAAGCAAAGACTCAGCTACCAAACCATGCTTCAAAGCAAAAGAAACAGATACAAAACTATGGGAAGCACCACTATCAAACAAAGCTAAGGCTGGAATGGAATCAAGAAGAATAGAACCTGCGATGACATCTCCTGTGGGTTCCTCCTCTTCGACGGTCATAGCAAACGCTCGTCCCTGTCGAGCACCTCCCTGCTGTTGATGCTGGACAAAATGCTGCTGCTGTGTCGGAAGCGGTCCCTTCGGCTGTGCTGCAGGTGGTCTCGTCTGTGTCCTCGGAGCTGGAGCTGCTCCTTGAACTGCACGACGAGGACACTCCCTCGATTGATGCCCTTCAGTACCACAATACAAACAAACTCCTAGCCTCCTCCTACAAACTTCCCAGATGTGGCCGGACTTCTTGCAGAAGTTGCATGGGGCCTGCTGTAACTGCCTCTGCTGCTGAGGTGCCTGGTAAAAAGGTGCTCTAGCTGGAGTCTGGTTCTGCTGTGGCTGCTAGAAAGGTCTGGACTGGAAATGAGGACGTTTGGCAGATACTGCACTGTCGTTGGCCCCCAGAAAAGAATCACGGTCTCTCTTGGTCTTCAAACCCAGATCCCGCTCAACCTTGCGTGCCTCCGCAAGTATCTCCGAGTATGTCTCATAAAAAGACGGAATGAGAATCTTTACCTCCCAATTTAGACCCTCTCGGAAACGAATAGCTCGAACCTCCGGCTCCCTCACCAAGTACTCTGCAAATTGGCTCAACCTACCGAACTCCGCAGCGTATTCCTCCACAGACATGCTTCCCTGAATCAGACTCTCAAATTGTCTCCCCAAGTCAAGCCTGTCTATCCGAGCGAAAAACTTCTTCTTGAAAAGGTCCTTGAATACCTCCCAAGATTGTCCTGCGACAACTAGAACCGGCTCATTCTTGAACCAAGTGCGAGTGACGTCGAACAGTTGAAGTCCTACTGCCTCAACCTTCAGATCTTCCGAAAGACGGGACACCCTCATAAGACGCTCAATGTCCTCGAGCCAATCATCAGCATAGACGATGCCCTCCGTCCCTTTGAAAACCCTAGGCTCCAGTTTCTTGAAGTCCTGAATGTTGCCTGGCCGAAGCTGAGCAACTTGAGGAACAACCTGCTGCTGGATCGGAACTCCTCTCTCAACTACAGCACGAGCAAGCTGATGAGCACTCTCGATGCCCTGCCGTAGAACGTCGGTCTGCCTCTGATGTGCCTCTGACTGAGCCCTCTGTGCCTCGAGCATCTCACGAAACAGTATAAAAATCTGTGACGCCTCTGCTGGCACAGGAGGTGGAGGTGGAAGCCCCTCAGATACAGCTGGCACAGTCCTCTGAGTAGGTGGTGGACCTCCGAAAGCAGCTGACACTCCAATCACCAGAGAAGTGACTGGTGCAGGCCCTCGGGATGTCGCAGACCTCTCAGAAGTTGCTCTCCCCTACTGTGATCTAGTCTTAGGCGGCATCCTGAGACAAAGCGAAAGAAAGAATCAATATGGCACAAGATGTAAGACATCAAGGAAAGGACAGTTTAAGAGATCAAGTATCAATATCAAAGGAGAATAGTTGAATCAAAAGAATTTTTCTAGATGTGATTGAGTATCTCAGCCTATATCCTATATCCTATTGCAGGCTCACAGTAGTACAACTAATTTGTCGCACTACCACGACATCACATACTTGTGAAGCTAGACCTGCATGGGCCACCACCAAAAATATGTCACGACCCGCACCCGGGGTAAGGGTACTAGTCGGAAACAACGCCCAGCCTACGCCGCAGAATCGGCGGTAGAACGCTGTCTAGAAAGTCTATCTAATATAATGAACCACCAAAAGATAGTTTACTCAATCACAGAACTAAGATAGAATGAACACGAATCAGATAAGAATAGAATAGTCACCATACAACTCATGAGTTTAAAATAATACATCAATGAGTCTGAAGAGTAACAAAAATAAGTTGGAGACAAATCCAGTACAAAAAAATACTATCATACTACAAGCTACACTCCAGGGTCAACTGTCTCAGTTGGGATAAGTCCCTCTTGAGCCAGGGTCTCCGAATCTAAACCCACAACATCCTGGGGTCCATAATAGGTAGGGTACTCCTCAGTGTCATCTGGAAAAATATATCCAGTCTGGAAAGGAGCAGAGTACATCTCTAACAGCAGTTCTAATCCATGATAAAAACTTTGTAACAGTAAATAGCTGTGGATAAACAAGATGCACAAAATAGATACAAGAGATATATAGACAATAAGGAAATACTGGAAAGAAATACAATAATAAACAATATGCCAATGAAATAATAATACTAATGACTAAGTGTGTGAGTACTAGCTTAACATGTGATCGGCTTGGGCAAGATACAATGCGGCCTGGCTAATCATACGTGCGGTGCATGATCAACACTATTCGCTTACCAATACTTTATTCAATAGGAATTTGATCACATATCTATACTAATACTCTCCACCCCCAACTGGTATAATAGATCCAACCACGGTATGCTATGGCACTAGATTCCCCAAAAAGATAGCTAGTCTCCCCGAGAATCGGTGTCTGTACATGTACAAGATAACCAATGAAACAATACTTGCACCATATACACCATATACCAAGGAATAACATCTCATGACGAGATCCGGATATACCAATCCGTGTAACCATAGTGTCGAGAGAAACATGTAAATCTACACTAGATACAACGAACATAGAGGATATCATAAATGAGAAACTATCAGAGAATGTACTCGCCTGAAATCCAAAGAACAGTCTCACAGATGTCTGACTCGGTGCCTCGAAGACCTAGATATGGAATACCACATTAAAACAAGGTCCCAAAAAGAGAACAAGTCAAACTAGTCAACTCCTAGGTCAATAAATAAATTCTAAGTCAAAAGTCAACTATGGTCAACTCTAAAGTCAACTAAAGTCAAACCAAGGTCAACCTCATAAAAAATCTATATAAATAATATAAAAATAAAATACAACAATTTAGGAATAAAAATTAGATCCCAAATCATACTCACACAAAGTATACTACTAATACAAATAATATATACCCTAAAATAATATATATACAAACCAATATGTATACAAATAACATAATATATTATTACAAATATTATACAAAACACATATATATACACATATATATATATACAATAATAATATATAAAATATAATTTAAAACTGTCAAAGCGTCACTGAAAACAGTGAACAAAACAAGATAAAATAAAAACAGGTTTAATAGTGACAGTCTTGACTGTCACTGAAAATTCGTCGCAGAAACTCCATATACAAAACCGCTGCTGTCACAGTTTGCTGACAGTTTCAAACTGTCACAAAAAAAATGTCGCTGAAAGGTTGCCGCTCAAAACTGCCGTAGCATTAATGACAGATCTGTCATTAATGCTGACCACTGTACAGCGGCTGCTGTTCAGACCAAATAATGACAGTTTCACTGTCATAGAAACCACTGTCACCAAAACAAATAAAAATATAAAAATATATATATATATATATATAAATATATATATGCAATAATAATCACAATACATATATATAAATAAATAATTATATACTTATATATATATGCACATATAAACTTATAATTAAATACTAATAGTTACAACACATGCACATGTTAATGTTCATATTTTACATGGCTAGAAGCACACCTAAAATATATACATTAATATACAAATAATTATATAATAATTATAAATAATATAATTACACAATTAAACACATAAATATATTTTATAAAATATTTATGTATAATTTATACTATTAACATAAGTACATATATAATTACATGCAAGAAAGCTACATATTATATTTGTACATCATATTAGCACACACAAAAATATATAGATCTATGCTACAATAATTACTATAATAAATACACAAAATAAATATATAATATCTATATATATTTACTAATTATAATTAAAGAATTTAAACCATACATAATTAGATCTATTCAAAAATCCACACAATTAGAGAGTATCACACCGTATCCCACTAGATCTAGGATACGCATGTGACACGAGTCCAACACACAACCAATTGTACTCCAAAGGATACAAATATATCACAAATAATATTTATGAATAAATCAAAGTGTCAAAAGTAGATCTATGTGTCCGTGTCAAAATACGACATGTTCAAAGCCCCGTGTCGGAGGGAAAAACCCCAAAATGACACGTATCACCAAATAGTTGGGATACGAACCACATGTACCAAATTATGGACACGACACTAGCCCCAAACACATAAGCTCATGTCCAATTGATCTATAGGATCAATTGATACACACAACAAAATATAAATTCGGAATTCCAACAAAATTAACACAAAAAGCACCATAACTTTCTCCATGGGTCTCCTATGAACACAAAACAAAGTCCTATGGGTAGTACATACATATAGGTTGATTTTACATGATTAAATATCAGATTTAAAAGCTATTTAAATGAAAAAATCTGAATTATACCTATTGGGAGATGGATTCCCAATGAAACCTCCAATTGAGAAGAACTTGCTTCCAAATTGTAGATCATTGCTCCTCTTTGTAGATCTTTGCTTCCTTCTTCTAGAGCATTGCTTCCTCCTTCTCTAATGGTGAATTGGGAAGAATTTGGAATGAATTTGGTAGGGAATTAGAATAGGAATGGAGGGAATTTGGGAGTGGGAAATTCTAGATCTAGATTTGGAATAAGAATGAGAGGAGAGAGAAATTTCCCTCCTCTTTTAATAGGCCAGCCTTGTCCCTCTCCCAAGCAATTCTAAAATGTCCAATGTACTCCTTGGGGCCTCTCATGAAGAAATAATTAAGGAAGGAAGCTTCTAGTCTAATCACTTAATTAATTTAATCCATCTCCTTAACTATGGGCTTTCTAAATGGGCCAAATCTAACTATTTAATTCATGTTGGTCCATGGGTCCAAACTACACTAGTTGGGTCCACTAAAATAAGTCCAAAATAATTAAATAACATCCAACAATAATTAAATAATACAACAAAAATTATTTACCATGCACAATATTTATTTAAATAGGAAATTACTAAAATACCCTTTTTCCTAAAATGTGGTAGTGACAGCTTTCCCAGGATAGAATTACCATACCTGTATCTGATGGGATGGTTAATTCTTCATAACCTCAGGGTTATGTCTCTCGGCTCTGGAAGTAGTTCGGTGGGTAGCTTCTTGTTGAACTACCAGAAGTCTTCCTGGAATGTGACCACGGTCATAGACTGCCAACGGGCGCTGGGCTTCAGTCACAACTGGAAGCTCTTCTGCATTGTCCCCTCTGTATATCGCAATTAATCGGGGATCAGGCTTGAGGATTTCGGTAGAGAGAAGACCAATCTTTCTCCTGAAGCTTTTAATTGGTTGGTCTGCGTCAGACCTTCCCATCTACTATACAGGAGTGAAAACCATTGCTTCTTGGAGCCCTACCTGCCTAGTCAGTTTGCCAGGCAGTTTGGGTATGATCAGTTGTATGTGGGCAACGCCGTCACCAGCTTCCGGTCCAGGGGTGGACTCATTGATGGGGCGAGAGGCTGGCGATACTTCCTCATGGGTTGTACTGGAGCAATTTTTACTATGCCGGTCCTCACACTCTCCACGGAGCTGCACATCCTGCACTCGTATGCCCAGTTTTATGTGGCAACGAACACCTTCCATCGTGATTTTGACATGCATGGAAGTTTTAGGGTGCCCTCCTCCAAGTCTGGGGGAAGAGTCAAAGTCCCCTTGGTTTCTTCTGATGAGGGTGATGAGTTCGTCAATCCAGATGAGCCTCTGGTGGCGGTATCGAGGGGTAAAGTTCCTCTGCCTGCAGGCCCTTTGGCAATTTCTGGGAAGCGAAGGGCCCCTACTCCGAAGGAGACTTCCCCTCGTAAGAGGAAGAAGAAGATGGTTAATCGTCCTCTCCGGATCCTTGGTTTTGAGGCTCCTGGAAGTGAGCTTTCATCTCCCCATGTTGGGGATGATTCTTTGATTGGGGGTTCCTCGCCTTTTAGAGAGGGACCCTCTAATATTCCGGCTGGTGGTGCTGGAGCATCTCTGCTGGAGGCTGCCGTCGCTGTTACTGCTTCAGATAGCGGAACGAGGTCGCCTTCTGGGCTGAATATACTTTATGCGGATCGGCATCGGGAGAGACTCCTGCCGTGCCTGCCAGTGCACCTAGCGAGATTCCAGCCGATGAGCCTCGGTCGGAATTTGTCGAGGACCTGGAAGAGCATTCGCCAGTGCTTCTTAGAGCACCCCCTTCTCCAGGTATAATAGCTTGCCTAGCATCATTAAGGAATGATTTAGCTGTATAGGCTGCAGATGCGACATATATGCCATCGGCCATGGATAAATGTCATCTTCACGCCTCTTTTTAGGAAGGTTAACATTATGCTGATATTAACTTCCTTTTGTCTTCTTTTCAGGGGAAGACATCTTCGGGGAGGGCAGTGTAGATGCGCTGTTCGGCTCTGTGTCAGGTCCTGGTGGTGACATGGAGGTGTTTGATTTTGAAGAGGAGACATCTTTGGGTGCCGGCTCTCCGGTTGACGAGATTCTGATATCTCAAAAAGAGGATGAGCCTGTCATTGCGATAATACCTCCTATGAGTACGCTGGTATCTTCGTCCGGTGTTGGTGCTTCATCTTTTGTCGCACCACCTGTTGAGGCGACGACCGTGGCTACATCGTCTGTGATCGTTCTTGGAGGGGGGCACGCCAATATTGAGGCCACTCCCAGCGTTCGTTCGGATCTAGCTGCGTTGATCGAGCAGTTCACCGGCATCTTCTACAAACTCTAAAAATGTTAATATCAATGGTGTTGGCGAAGAATCTGAGCTTTGTGTCGCTGAAGAGGTCCTCCCAGTCCGTGCTAGCTCAAGACAATATTGAAGATCTAGTCCAGGCTAGATACGACTCCAAGACCGCGCGGCTTACCAAACAACTGGCAGGCATAAATAAGTCCATCCAGACACACCAGCAGGAGATGGATAAAGGAAAAGTCATCCTAGAGGAGACTATTGCTCTTCGAACGAAGTGCCAGGCCGAGCACGAAGGGAATGTAGCGAGGGCCCTCAGGCTGGAGACAAAACTCGCTCAGGCAAAAGAGTGGGCTTCCCAGTCGTCGGAAGCTCTAGTTGTGGTGGATAGCCGGTTGGGCGTAGCACAACAGAACTTGGTGCATGCAGAAACCGCCCGTGCTGGTTTTCTTCGGGCTAGGGCTGAACTGTCCCTTATGAGCAATGATGAGGCACGGCTGGAGCGGGCTCGCCATGATGTCTTGGATTCCAGGACTGAGAGGATGGCCGTACTGGTGCAGTAACTTCGCAACCTGACTGCTCCCCCAAAATAATGTACTTTTGCTTTTCAATGTACTTTTGCTCCTTTGTTGGGAATAATAAAGAGGCTTTCATCTAACTTTGTGGACCCATCATTTTAGAATGTAAATGACAGGTTTGGGGTAAAAGTGATATCAGAGGTAATATGGACGTGATATACTCTCGGTAAGTTTTTAGCAGGATACATCTATTCAGAGGTTATATAGACATGATAGAATACGATCCTACTAGTTTCGCTTTGGAAGTAGTTTTGTCAGAATGAGGTTTTTGCCATATTTCACTTGAGCAGAGGAGGTTAAGCATAGTACCTCTTCAAGAATTTGCCATTGATAGGAGCCATTAATAGGTCTCCATTAGGCTGGGCTAACCTGTAAGCGCCGTTCGAGAACGTCATCTCGATCATATAAGGGCCTTCCCATTTGGGCTGGAATTTGCCCTTACTTCTGTGAGTGAGAATCATCGGCCTTCTCACGGCTAAGACTAGCTCGCCGACTTTGAACACCCTTTCCTTTACCTTTTGATTAAAAGCCTTGGAAATGCGTGCTTGGTAGAGCGCGATGCGCTGTTGAGCTTGGAGGCGTTTCTCGTCTAATCCTTCTAGCTCTTGAAGCCTTAACAGGTCATTCTTTTCTTGAGTCAGCCTATTAGCCATGGCTATCCTGAGTGACAGAATTTGAATCTCGATGGGGAGAACTGCTTCACTCCCGTAAACTAATGAGAATGGGGTGCAACCTGTCGATGCCCGTACCGTTGTGCGGTATGCCCAGAGACACTCTCCCAGCTTCTCATTCCAATCCCTTTTGTTCGAAGAGACAAACTTCTTCAAGAGCTTGATAATGGTCTTGTTGAAAGCTTCCGCCAAACCATTTGCAGCAGGATTATATGCCGTCGAGACGACATTTTGTATCCGATTTTTATCGCAAAATCGATGAAACGCTTGGCTGATGAATTGAGGTCCATTGTCATGAATTATCCTTCGGGGTATCCCAAAGCGATAAATAACATAATGTTTGATGAAGCTGATCACATTAGATACCTTTACCTCAGCAAGAGGGATCGTCTCTGCCCATTTGGAGAAGTAATCCATGATGGCCAGTATGAACTGGTGACCTCTGCAAGAAGACGGGTGAATAGGACCAATGATATCCATACCCCATGCTTCGAAAGGCCAGGATGCAACCGTAGGATGCAGGTACTCAGGAGGTTGATGGATAAAGTCTGCATAGATCTGACAGGCCCTGCATTATCTTATATACTTTATTGCATCTATGATCATAGTAGGCCAATAGTAGCCCATTCTCCTGATGCGATCCTGTAGCTTAGGACCGGGTTGGTGGGCTCCGCATACGCCGTCATGGGCTTCCGAGGGACGTATACCATGTCATATGGTATTAATAGCATCGCCCATGTCGCGAGTCAGGAATTAAGAACACTTGGCTTGCTCATCAGTACCCAAAGAGGATTGATCCTGGAGATGATGTGAATGGTCTGGCCTATAACATAGTGCCGCATTTTCTAGATAGCGAACATCAGAGCCAAGCATTCTTTCTCCACTGGGTTGTACCGGTGTTCGGCTCCAACCATCATCCTGCTGAGGTAGTAGATAGCTTGTTCGTGACCTGTATCATTCTTTTGTGCGAGAAGAGCTCCCAGAGAATGATCCATCGCTCAAACATACAACACGAATGGTCTCCCTATGACGAGAGGCACCAAAACTGGCGGATTAGTGAGGTAACGTTTGATGTCGCCAAATGCTTGCTGGCAGGCTTCGTCCCTATGAAGGATACTCCTTTCTTCATGAGGCAAGAAAACGGTTGACATCTCCCAGAGAGGTTGGATATGAATCTCCAGATATAAGCAAGACGACCTTGAAACCCCCTGAGTTCTCTCAGATTACGGGGCGGTCGCATTTCTAAGATGGCCTTGACTTTATCAGGGTCCACTTGAATGCCTTTGGCGGTAATGACAAATCCCAAGAATTTTCTACTGGATACACCTAGAAAGGACTTTGTAGGATTTATTTTGAGTTGATGTTGGCGCATCAAATCAAATACTGTCTTCAAGTCTTGGAGGTGAGTATCCTTGAGGCAACTTTTGACAGCTACATCATCTACGTAACATTCTACCGTCTTGCATAAATGCTCATAGAATATGTTACTCATAGCCTGCTGGTACGTAGCCCCGATATTCTTCAATCCGAAGGGCATGACCGTATAGCAATATACCCCCAGTGGTATCCGGAAGGCAGTATGCTTCTCGTCTTCAGGATGCACCTTGATTTGATTATACCCTGAGAATCTGTCCATGAAAGACATACGTTCAAAACCGCATATATTGTCAATCATGACATCTGTGATAGGAAGAGAAAAATCGTCTTTAGGGCAGGCTGCATTCAGATCTCGATAATCGATGCAGACACGTACTTTTCCATTCTTCTTCATAACCAGGATAATATTGGCGACCCAGTCGGGATGTTGTTCTTCACGGATGAAGCCACAGGCTATCAACTTCTTGACTTCAGCTTCAATGGCGTCCATCATATCCGGACGGAACCAGCGTTGGTGCTGCTTCACAGGCTTCGAATCGGGCAATATATTGAGCCTATGAGTAGCCACCTTCGGATCAAGGCCTGGCATGTCCTCATAATTCCACGCAAAGACGTCGATATATTCTTTTATCAGCTGAATAACTTCTTCCTTTTCTGCTTCGGAAAGATCGTTACTGATAAATATCGGCTTTGGCGAAAGTTCATCCCCAACGTCAATCTGGGTAACTTTGTCTTCAGTGGGAGGTTCTCTCTGCTCGAAGCGGAACTCCCATTGTGTATCCATTTGCTGAGCCCAAGCATCATTTTCAAACAGTTCAGATTCTTGTTCGTCTGATTCGAAGGAATCCGTCACTACCATATTTACTGATAATGTTTGCTCGAGAGCATGAGATGAGTCGGAGGGCACTGAGCCATCTTGAGAGGAGGAGAAGACATCCTTGTTTGACTTGGGAGTCGCAAGGGAGGTTGTATACCCTAACCCGAAATGAGTTCGTTGATAGTAGGGATCACCGTGCAGCGGCATTCGTCTGCCCTTCCCGTAGTTGAGACCCGGTTCCAGCTTCAGGTTATATCCCATACCTTGTATGATCTTCATGGCTTGCGGGCTGTATCTGTGAACCTGCATTTTATCGGCCTCATCATCGGAAGAATCTTCTTGCGTGGTTGGTTGCTCGAGCATGCTGCCGAAGACTATTGGATGCTGACTGTTGTAAGTAGGCAGGACAATGAAGATTGAATCCTCATGCGGTCCATATATCGTGGTGACATTGGATGATGACGCCACTTCCCATATATACGGATGATAGGAACATATAGCTTCCAAGAATTTTTGCGCTATATGTTCTATATCGTCATAGGGGGAGGATTCCTGATTTGGAGTTTGAGTGTCGATATACTGGAAAAGGGGATGTTTATTATCTGAAACTCCATTCCCGGTTGCATTTACATCACTCGGCTGTTTGCTGCGCCGGAGTTTGATTACCAAGGGTAGAGGCTTCTGGTTCAGAGTGATCACTAGAGGATCACCCCCTTTCCCTGACTTGGCCTCGTTCAGGTGGATGGCCATAGGCTCCATGGCTTTTGGACGAGTAGTCCATCCTTTCACCTTGATTGTCAGAGGTTGCTTGGCAGAGGGTTCTTCTGACTCCCTGTGGGATTCCTTCTCTGCTTCGGCTGACACCTCTTCCATGTAGTCTTGAGAGTACAACACGGCATCAAAGTAGTAGGATTCTACTCCTTTGAACGGGTTCAGGTCAGCAATCTCCGTTTGCATTGTTCCTCGGGCGTCTACATATTTAAAGCATTGGTGTAGAGTTGAAGGAACGATGTTATGGTCGTGGATCCAAGGTCTACCCAGCAGAATGTTGTAGGACACCTCTGAATCGATGACGTAGCATGTAGCCACCGATCTGAGGTTGCCAATCTGGATCCTCAGGCAGATTTTTCCCAACGGCTTACTTCTTCCAGCGTTGAAATCCACGATCGTATTGGTGGTATAAGCCAATTCGCTGATAGGAATCCTCAGCGGTCTGAGCAGACTATGAGGGATGATGCTGATTGATGATCCCGAATCTATGTGAATCTGGTCGACCTCCATGGAACCGATATACCCGGTGTAATAGAGGGGTCTGTCATGCCTATTATGTTTCAATAGCATGTCATCTTGAGTGAAAGTGATGTTTGGGATCACCTCCATCACACTGTGGCATTGAGGATACGCCACGGGTTCTTCGTCAGGGGACTTGAGCTGGGTCAAGTATGCATCCGCCTGCATCAATACTTTGCTCAGGGCTTGACGAGTGTCCTGGGAGAGCCTGAGTAGTTCGAAGATGGATAGCCTGGCTGGTGTATTAGCCAGTTGGGCCAGGATGTCGAAGTTGTATGGCTTCTCTAAACCTTTGTTTTGAATGTTTTTCACAGGTTTATCAAAGCGCACTTCTTTTTGCTTCCCTTTGTCCGCCGAAGTTGGTCTTGAAGGACCGACCTCTGGTACGACGGATTCCAGTTCTGAAGGTTTGGCCGCTGAAGCGTCTGCCGATGCATCTTCCTTGCTGGCTCCATAGTCCTGGAGGTAAGCTTTCCCTGAACGGGTTCCAGTAGTCAAGACCTCATCTTCTGATGCTGAGTGTACCGTAATCATGTGACACGGCTTGTGCTTTACGTTCTTTTTGGGCTTAGGCTTCGCAGCTTGAGTCTCTTTCTCGATCTCTAGCACCAGATCTGGATGAACCCACATAGTCTCGTCCTGCTGGGTAGTTAGTGGTAGCACATCATAATTTTGACCTCTAGCAGGAGGAAGATTAACGATGTTCATCGTCATCCGAGAAATTGTTGTAACGCCGTCCGGGACTTCTTGGGGAGGCAGGTTGCCAAATTGCAGAGAGATCATGTTGGCCGTGACCGTCTTCTCGCTATTGCGCAAAGTGATGGCCTTAGCATCGATCAGCTCATGGATCTTCCTTTTCAGTATATAACACGCCTTTGTGGGGTGGTGTATGTACCTATGGAAGATACAGTACTTGGGATTACTGGTACTGCCGGTCTCGTTGGGCCGTCTCACCTCAGGAAGGGTAATCTTGCCACTTTTGATGAGACATTCAAATATGCTTGGAATATCGTCGTCGTCGAAAGAGTACACTTCAATGGGCCTGGTAGTCCCGGGTTTTGTCTGTGTGGTAGCCACAGTCTTTTGCCTGGACGTGTTGATTGCCAGAGCTTCTTTTCCCTTGGAACTGCGTGGGTGGTCGCTGTTGGAGGATGACCTTTTGCCTTTATCAGAGGCTGAGATCATGATGCCATTATCATGCGCCTTCTGACTATTATCCTCCGCGGCTGCCGCTGAGATGATGAACGAGGGCCAATCATGGAACTGATATGGTCCTGTGAACACCGAGATCACGGGGAGAAGGTTCTTCCTGCAGATGTCTACCAATGCCGAGTCCGGAACTCCTGGAGGCATTTATAAAGTGGCTTGACGAAAACGTTCGATGAAAGTGCGAACATTCTCTTTTTCCTTCTGCTTGACTTCGATGAGAGAGGACATAGACATGTCCATCCCTCCTTCGTAGAATCGTGTGAAGAATAAAGTCTTGAAGTCTTCAAAAGAAGTAATACAATTGTCCGCCAGGCTGCGGTACCACTGGTAAGCTCCCCCCGAGAGACAGCCTTTGAACACCCGAGTGAGGAGGGCGTCGTTCCCTTATAATAACACTGTCATCATACTGAAGTAGTTCATGTACTGACTTGGTGACATTTTTCCCTCGAACAAAGCCATCGCCTGTGGTTTGTATCTAGGAGGGAAAGGGGCCTCTTCCCAGATAGCCGGGTAAGGTTGGTTGATTCCCAATTTCTTGAGCTGATCTTTGTGCTTCAGGGCATCAAATTGGGCTTTCAACTCCCATACTGCCTGCATCGGATCTTCAGCCGGTAGCGGGACCACGGAGTAGTGCGGGATCGATTGTATTGAGACTCCAGCGGGAGGTAATACATTCTCCGAGTGAGGAAGCGGAGGAACTGCTGACTCTTGATCTCGAGCGGGCTCTTGGATCGTGTTAGATAGTGGTAAGTCCACCCCCACACCTATCTGGGTTGGAGAAACCAATGCTTGAGCCATGGTAGCTGTGTGTTAAGTTAGCATCATCTGGTGCATGTTCTCCATCATGGATTGTATCTCCTTCAGAGACGTCTCCAGTGTAGTGATGTGTTGCTCAGCACTCCCGGACGGGGAAGCTTCCTCGTGTTTATCTCCAATGGCATAAACTCCCATCTCCCTAGGTGTCATCGAAAGATTAGTATAGGTCTCTGTAGAAGTTGACTCTATACTTTCGGTATCTGATTCGGGAGACTGACGACCCCCAGCATCGGAATCAGAAGAGTACGGAGCCGGTTGTTGCGACCTTGAACGAGTGTTTTGGAACACCCCAGCTTCGGTGTTCCTAAGGAGCATGTTGAATCTTCTTCGGCTCGGAGTTCTAGAGGGATGACGTCTTGAGCCCGACCCTCCTCTAGGTATGTGCGAAGCCATGTTCACAGATGCCTGTATGGGCTCTTTTTTCTGGAAAGATGGAGAGTAGCTCAACCGGTCGAAAGTCGACCGTTTTGCTTTAGAGCAGCAACAATTAATTACATTTTTATGACTGTTACAAGAGTGCTGGATAGAAGGCGTAATAGACATGCCGGAAGATCCCCTCTCCTTGCGTTTTTGGATTAGATAATTGCGCAGGTCAGGGGAAGTTGCAGAAGAAGAAGATTTGTTCCTTCTGTTCCCATCAGTGGGCATACGGATGCTGGGAACCGTAGTTTTCCCTGCGCCACCTACATACAACAGGTTGGCCATCTGGGTGGCGGATAATCCCCGAGGAGGGTGTCTTCCCGCAAGTTGAGCCTTCTTTACGCTGAGTGGCTTCTCATGGCGTAATTTGGAGCTCTGCTCTGGTTGGCGTAAGGCTGAGGATATCCTCAGTCGGCCATCAGCTTCTCGCGTAATCCGGAGAGTAGGCAGATTGTTCCTTTGCTGGCGTAAAGGCCGAGAAGTTGAGTAGTCCGCCGCATGCTTTCCCTTGCGTAGTTTGCAGGGATCATCTGCTTTTTCGCAGAAGGCTGAGCGCGCTTGGGACTTCTGATTCGGCGCTGAGGCATTATCAGAAATTTTGTCTATTCCGCCAGGGACGGGAGACTGAAATTTACGCACAGAGCGCGGAGTAGGCTTCTGGACTAGCGCTGAGGTATTGTCAGAAGTTTCGTCTGTTCCGCCAGGGACGGGAGACTAAATTTTACTCGCAGAGCATGGATTATACTTCTGGGTTAGCGCTGAGGCATTGCCAGAAGTTTTGTTGTTCCTGCCAGAGACAAGTGACAGAATTTTACGCACAGAGCGCAGTTTATACTTCTGGGTTAGCGCTGAGGCTTTGCCAAAAGTTTTGTCGGTCCTGCCAGAGACAGGTGACTGAATTTTACGCGCAAGGCACGGAGGGAGCAAAGCTACCACCTCATTGTTCGGAGAGATCGGAGAGATCGGAGAGTCCACAGGAATGGTAGAGGATGTCTTGGGCATCCAGACCTTGCGCAGCTTCCTGTTGCTTTGGACGGAGAGGGAGTGAGAGCTACCCCCTGCTCGAAGTATGTCTTCATAGGCAGACTGGTCGAACTGGACGACCAGTGTCTTCTTCACGGATCCCACGGATACCGTATCGTGTTGAGCAATTGCTTCCTCATCAGAAGAGAAAGATGTCCCCAGCAGAGTCGCCATCTTGTTTAGGATAATAAACGAGAAAAGATTTGATGAATGCGGAAAACGAGGTCTTGTGCGAAGACCCGCCCTTCTTTTATGTTTACAAACAAGATTGTATAGATTTGATCCTACACGAGGATGTCTAAGTATAATTTATTTAATCTGGGTGAATATTGCTATAGGTGTCTGATCTGCGGTCGATCATTTTAGCCCTTGGACCACACGATGTTTTTAAAGAAGTGCCGTGGATGACGGAAAGTCGCCTCGAGGGTTGCTAAAGAGGGTGGATGCCCGATGCCATGGTCATCGATCCCTTCTCTTTGCCTGAGCTCTGGACTCTTCCCTCTCTCTCTCTCTCTATTTCTCCTTTCAATTTGTTGACCTATTTTCGATCGTTTGACCTTGTTCCTCGTTGATAGAGGTCTCTATTTATAGAGTTTTTAGTGAAAGTGACCACACAGTCGGCGTAGAAACCGAGTAGTGGAAAGTACAACACCCTTTTACACGACGGTTTAAAATAACCAATGCCTGCGTATAGATGACCTTCTGAGTGAGCATGTGACGCGCGTCCAACTAAGGGACAGAACGCGTATATCTGCTACGAAGATCACGGCGTAGAAGCCACATAGGTAGTTATCCCTTGTGTAGAAGAGGTTGGCATAGAAGCCAAATAACTGTCACTAAGGCATAGCAGCCAAGTAGGCATAGAAGCCGAGTAGGCGTAGAAGCCGAGTGGGCACAGAGGCCGAGTGGGCATAGAAGCCGGGTGGGCATAGAAGCCAAGTAGGCATAGAAGCCGAGCAGGCGTAGAAGCCAAGTAGGCATAGAAGCCGAGCAGGCGTAGAAGCCGAGTGGGCACAGAGGCCGAATGGGCATAGAAGCCGAGCAGGCATAGAAGCCGGGTGGGCATAGAAGCCGAGTGGGCACAGAAGTCGAGTGTATGTGGATGTCTTAGCCGGAATTACGGCTCTTGGAGATAATCAGATCTCTTGCATTAAATACAGAGATTTGCCCCCATCCTGTGCATTAAATGCAGATGCTTGTCTTTAAGATTTGCCATTATTTTATGCATTAAATGCAGATACGCACCTTAAATCCTGTGCGAAGAGTAACCGCTGTCGTGGCAGTCTGTTCGTCTTTTGCAGAGTGTAAGGAGCTCACGTTTGCCTGTGTAAAATTAGGCAGCGTATTCTCTTGTATGCGTAGGAGCAGCTCTCGCAAAGGGTATATCACTAAACGACGGTTCGGTGACATTTAATCAAATCTCCTGCAATAAATGTGGAGATCTGCTATCATCCTGCGCATTAAATGCAGAGGCGTATTTTGAAGGTCTGCCACCCTTCTGTGCATCAAACGCAGAGACGTGCCTCAGGCATCTGTCAGTATTCGGCGCATTAATTACAAAGACGTGCCTTGAGGGCCTGTCACCACCCTGTGCATTAAATGCAGAGACGTACCTTGAGTCCCGTACAGAGTGCAGCTCTTGACATGGCAGGCGGTTTATCTTCCGTGGAGCGTAAGGAGCTCTCATCTGCCTGTGTACAACTAGGCAGCGTATTCCTCTGTGTACGTAAAAGCGGTTTACGCAAGGGAAATAGCAGTAAATGACAGCCTGGGTTGCAGTACCGCACCATCATTATAGCCGTCGCCTGGGTAGTCGAGCAGTATCCCTTTGTCAGAAGTCGAGACGTCAGGTTCATTGCAGGATCTGACAGGTTCATTGCAGGACCTGATAGGTTTACTTCGGAGAATACGAAGTGTCCCCTGTACACTTCAATGCTGCATTGAAAGATGACGAGTTTTACGCCATAAAGGCGATGAAGCACCCTGTTTACGCTGAAGCAGCCTGGACATACTGCCCTACACGGATGGTCCTTGAGCCTATATTTCACGCTGTGCTTTGGCGGAGAAGCTCTGTTTGTACGTTGAAGGCTCTGAGGTCATCTTTTTACGCTGCCTTGTATGAACATGTTGCATATAGCTATCCAGCGTATTTTTCATGCTTCTACAATGTCAAAAGCTATTTCTCTTACAGAGCTCGAGGCAAATCTCGGCATTTAATGTACGAGATTGAGGCATATCTCTGCGTTTAATGCACGAGATTTGGTTCTATTCCTTAAATTTTGTCATGACTGGAAGAGCTAAAACTGTGACTAATACGCTCACATCACCATCCTTGCATTTTACGCCAACCAGGTTATTTTCAACTATAGGAGTACGCCGTATGCTATCTCCTCGAAATACGCCAACTTGGCTATAATTGCAAATGTACGTGATAAGGCTATTTAGCCCAGAATATGCTCAAGACCTCAATCGTGATGGATAATTGACTGGAAAAGCTAAAACTGTGACTAATATGCTCACATCACCATCCTTGCATTTTATGCCAACCATGCTATTTTTAACTATAGGAGTACGCCGTATGCTATCTCCTCGAAATATGCCAACTCGGCTACATTTGCAAAGGTACGGGATAAGGCTATTTAGTCCAGAATACACTCAAGACCTCAGTCAGGACGGATAATCGGCTATTTTTACGCTGGTTATCTATTATTCATGGAATCATCAAGTTTTACGCAAAGCTTGGCCTTTTACGCCAACAAGACAGTTATTTGGCTTTTACGCCAACAAGACAGTTATTTGGCTTTTACGCCAACCATCTTTACGCAAGGTGCAGTTACCTACGTGGCTTGTATGCCACGATCTTCGAGAAGCAGTTATACTTGTTACCTCATAAAGGGACACGTGTCATACGCATATTCAGAAGACAATTGGAACGTGGTTAGCAGTTATCATAACCGTAGCGTAAAAAAAGTCTTCTTCTTCTTCTTCTTCTTCACTGTTTGGTCTTTTACGCCAACAAGACAGCTAGTTGGCTTTTACGTCAATAAGACAGTTATCTGGCTTTTACGCCAACCATCTTTACGCAGGGGCAGTTACCTATGTGGCTTGCATGCCGTGATCTTCGAGAAGCAGTTATACGCGTTACCTTATAATGGGACACGTGTCATACGTAGATTCAGAAGATTATTTTAACGTGGGTAGCAGTTATTATAACCGCCGCGTAAAAGATACAACTTTCTTCACAGTTTGGCATTTTACGCCAACAAGACAGTTGCTTGGCTTTTTACGCCAACTTGGCAGTTATTTGATTGATCTTTATAAATAGAGACCCCTGGTTATAGGGTAGAGGGCGGAGACACAAAGACCGGACAAGGCATAATCAGTTATTTGATTGATCTTTATAAATAGAGACCCCTGGTTACAAAACTTCTGGCAATGCCCCAGTGTCAATCCAGAAGTCTAAGACGCGCCACGCGCATAAACTTTCATCTTCCGTCTGTGACGTGGTAGACAAAATTTCTGGCAAGGCCTCAGTGCCAATGCAAAAATCTCAAACACGCCCTGTGCGTAAAATTACGTCTCCCGTCTATGATGAGGCAGATGTACCTTTTGATCACATCAAAGGAAAACAAGCGGCGAATCTTTCAACCTAAGCTTTTACGACCACAAGAGAAGAAAGTTCCCACTTTACAGATTACGCAAACTTTTCCTGTTTTACGTGAACCTATGCAAATATCCAAATCACGCCAGGATAGGTCTATCCGCGTAAAGAAGACTCGTTTTACAGGAAGATACGCTCCTCAGACAGATGATGGATCATATGCTACTCACATGGGTGAACTGCTGTATTCCTATGACAGAGAAAGGGTTATGATTCCTAATCTCCACCTTCCTACTGATGTAAAAAGGCAGAATAAGCCTTCTTCTTCTTCTGGTAATCCTCCTAATTTGCGGAATTTCTTGATCCAGAAACGCAAAGACAGGGGATCTCCTAATACGTCTATTACACCTCCTAGAGAACATTTCTGTAATAGTCATAAGCTTGTAATTAACCGTTGCTGTTCTAAAGCAAAACTATCAGTTTTCGACCGATTGAACTACTCCTTGTCATTACAGGAAGAAGAACCAGACAACGACATGTCTGGGGGTAGTCTCCCTCGACAAAACAGAGCAGCATCAAAAGCTGGGGGTAGAATTTCCTGTGAGTCCGAAGATGATGCAACTATGACCATCTTCCCTGAGGGCCGTACGACTCAGATATCGGAAGCCCGAAAGCCAAAGGGGAATTTCTCTTTCAATGATGAAGACATCATTGAAATCTTAAATATATTAATGAAGGAAAACAAACTTCGGCTACCCAACATCAGATACCCTAAAAAGGCTGGCAAGGTCGATGACCCAGAATATTATCTCTTTTATCGTTACATTCATCACCCTACAAAGGCATGCTATATTCTGAAAAGGAAAATCCAGGAGTTGATAAATGCCAAAGTTATCACTTTGCATTTATAGTGAGAAGACGGTCACTGCAAATTGATCTCACTCCAACGTGGCAATTTCCCCCCTCAAGAAGTACCGGATGATGAGTCCCTAAAATCTCCCCAGCGGAACAACCTTCAGGTCTATCCCCACTCAGCAAATCACTCCTCAGTAAATTTTTTCGAACATGTGTTCACGTCCATATTACCTCTGAACTGTTGTCCAAATATTTTTTTTCCCAGCTGAGTTTGCCATGTCCAAGTGACCTCTGAGCAAACCTCCCAGGTTATTGCTATTGATGAGTTCATATCCATATTACCTCTGAACTACGCCTTTCTACTTTCTCCAACAGAGTAAATTTACCACCGTAAAAATGGTCACTTCCATATTACCTCTGTCCTGTTTTTCTTTATCCCCACAGGGTCATATCTTACCACGTCCACATTACCTCTGAGTAAGATATTTTCAGAACTTTTTCATGTCCATATCGCCTATGAGTAAAGTTCTGCTCTTCCACTTTCTACTATCACGTTCGCATAACCCCTGGTAGTACTAGTCATTTTAGCTTATTATCTGTACTTAAGGTACGCCATGGGTAATAAGTCCACAACCCAGAGGTACAAATCAACTCTTGGTTCTTCATCCCCAGCAAGTGCATATGTGCAACATTTTCTCTTTTGTTACAAATTCTTGTAAAAAAGAAACCATCATCCGTATCCAAGAGTCCCAGATACGTAATGGATGATGGATCCTCAAAATCTCCCCAGCGGAGCAATCCTTAGGTCTACTCGCACACTCCCACAAGTGACTATTCAAAACCAATCTCGTTAGACGCTAGCCATGTTCATATTTGCCTCCGAACTATCGTCCCATCAATCTCCCCAGCGGAGCAATCCTATGGTCTATCTTCATGTCCGGATAGACCACACTCAATAAATCACTCCTCAATAAAATTTTCGGATAGTGGTTTATGTCCATATTACCTCTAAACTGCTGTCATAATATTTCTCTCAGGCTGAGTTTGTCATGTCCATATTATCTCTGAGCAAACCTTCCGGGTTCGGCTATCGATTATCATGTCCATATTACCACTGATATCGGTTGTCATCTCAACTTAGCACCCGTACTTAACTCTAAGTACGCCAGTAGTGTTAGTTCCACGAAAACTGTCACGACCATATTACCTCTGGCAGGGCTTGTCTTAAACTTATTATTTGCACTCTCGTGCACAAGAAGTAATAGGTCCACCAAAAACCCCCCGGGAGGATGCCCGCAATGGAAACGAGTCCACATTACCTCTCAACAGAGAAAAAGTTAGTTCATTTTCATATTGCTCTGAACTATGTCTCTCCACTATCCCCACAGAGTCATATCTTATCGCATCCATTAGGGCTTGTTTCAAACTTATTATTTGCACTCAACATGCGCAACAAATAATAGGTCTACCAAGGATCCCCCAGTGGGATGTCCTCAACAAACACGGTATTGTACTACATCCATATTACCTCTGGTATGATATTCGAAGTTCACACAAACAATCATAAAGAAATAGAGGGCACTTATGTGATTGAAACAACATTCTCAAATAGAGCTTACAGATTAGCCAAACCTAATAGAGATTTGATAATGGCTCATATCAACGGCAAATTCTTGAATCAGTACTATGCTTGATCTCCTTTGCTTAATGGAGTATGATAAAGATTTCATTCTGACGATACTACGTACAAAGGTTAGCTGAATCATATTCTATCAGGTTCATATGACCTCTGAATAGATATGTTTAACTAATTTGAAACCTATCATGTTCATATTACCTCTGATAGTATTTTGTATACAATTTAGTTGGATCATATTCTATCATGTTCATATTACCTCTGACTAGATATATTCAGCTAAACCTTATCGAAAGTATATCATATTCATATTACCTCTGATATCACTTTCACCTTAGCCTATCATTTATATTTTAAAGTGATAGATCCACAAAGTTAGAAAATGTATCTTTATTATCTCTGAGAAAATAATGAGCAAAAAAAAGTACATCATTGGGGAGAAGCAGTTAAATCGCGGATCTGTTGTGCCAAAGCAGCCATCCTCTCATTCCTGGAGTTTAAAATGTTGGTGCGAGCCAGTTCTAGCCTTGCTTAGTCATTGCTCAAGAAAGATAGTTCGGACAGAGAATCAACAAAACTTGCGTGGATGACACCCACACATGTCAAGTTCTGTTGAGCTGTATTCACTTGGCCCTCCAATACATCATGAACTAGTGATGCTTTGAGAAGCCTCTCCCTTGTTTGAGCAAGTTCAGCTTCCAGTTCTTGAACCCTCACTTCATATCCCTCACATTTGGCACGACACTGAGCTAGCTGAGGAATACTCTCCACCAATACTGCTTGCTCTTTCTCCATCTCTTGCTGATGTTCCTGGATGGATTTATTTAAAGTTTCTGTCCTCTGAGCAAATTCCGCAGTTAGTGAGTCATACTCAGCCTGAACCAAGTCATTAATGCTGCCTCAGGATAGTTGCAAATATTCATTAATGGGTTGTTCTAAACTATTAACCATTTGCTCTAGCGCATTAGCTCTTTCAGCGTCATTAAAATTTCTAATCTGCGCTATAGTAAGCTTGGAGGACATCTTCAAAGCATCAAAGCCTAGATTCTTCTCCAGCACCATGGATATTAATTCTTTCAAAGTGAGGTAGAATATGCTAGTGTATTGTTCAACTAGCATAGCAAAGCTCGAATGGACGTTGGGAGTGGCCACAATATCAGTAAATCTCCCTTCTGGAATGACTGCAGAGGATGTTGCCACAGTTGTTGCTTCAACAGATGGCGCGACAAAAGAAGAGACACCAACAACAGTTGAAGTTGCTGACATGCTCGACGAAGGAGGCACAGTCGAGATGGTAGGCTCATCCACCTCTGATATTATTTGAACTGCTCCTGACAGGATTATATCTGAGAATGTTGCGGATGAAAGATCAGCGGTTTCAAAGTATGCTTCTTCGATGGTGGTCATCGCCGTTTCATTAGCTGGATCCGCAACAAAATTAGAGGTTATTTCAGCTCCGCCCTCCCCAGAAATGTCTTCGCCTGAAACTAAGATAAGAGAAAGTTAATATCAATTTGATGTTAAATTTTCCTGGAAAAAAAGCGCGAAGACAAAATTTACCCATGACCGATGGTATGAATAATGCGTCTGCAGCCTGTATAGCTAAATCATTTCTTAATGATGCTAAACAAGCTGTCATACCTAGAGAGGAGGGTACACCAACTGACGCATGAGGTTCGTTATCCCAGTCATCACCCAGATCTACTCGAGGTTCATCGGGTGGAATCTCGCTTGAAATACTTACAGTTGAAGGAGGGGCTAGCCCTATTATTTGTCTGGGTAAAGGTATACTAATTATTATTGAGCTCGGCCTCAAAGCTGATATAGAAGCATCACCAGTAATGGTGGTAGCGGCAGTAGTCACGAGCAAAGAATATCCAGCACTTTCAGCTGGGACTGTGGAGGCTCATTCTTTAAAAGGCGAAGGACCCCTAATCAAAGAATGACCCCTAACAGGGGAAACAATAGGCTCACTCCTGGAAGAGGCCCCCTTGGTGGAAGTCCTTTTAGGACCTTTTGTAGTCTACCTCTTCTTGCAAGGGGAAGGCTCTTTTTGAGTAGAAGCCTTTCGTTTATTGGAAATAATGAGAGGCTCTGCTGGCGGAGCTATTACGCCTCTCGGTAATATCAATAAATAGTTATCTGCACCAGTAGTTTTATCACCTTCATCAGAGGAGACAGATGGTATCTTCTCTCTTCCAGTAGACTTTTTGGAGGGTATTCTGAAACTTCCATATACATCAAAATCATGATGGAAGGTATTGATGGACACATAAAACTGTGCGTATGAATGAAGAATGCGCAACTCCATGGAGAGAGAGGTCGCAAGAACAACAAAGGTTGCTCCAGTACAACCCATGATGAAATAACGCCACCCTCTAGCTCCATCAATAAGCCCACCCTTGAATTTAAAGCTGGTGATGGGATTTCCCACGTGCAACTGGTCATATCCAAATTGCCTGGCGAAACGGCTAGGCAGATAAGGTTCCAAGTAGCAGTGGTCCTCACTTCTATACAACAGGTGGGAAGGTCTAATGCAGACCAACCAGTAAAAGGCTTCAGGAGAAAGAATATACTTCCCCTGACCTACATCCTGAAGTTTAGTCCCCTGTTGATTAATATGTACGGGGGGAGCGGTGTAGAAGAACTTTCAACTATAGGCAAAATTTAGTGCTAGTCGACAATCTATGACGCTAGTCACATTCCAAGAAGAATTCCTGTAATTCAACATGAAGTTATTGCCCGAACCACTAGCAGATCCGGGAGACATCACTTTGGTGTTATGAAGGATTAACCATCCCATCAAATATAAGAATGGTAATTCCACTATAGGATATCCTTTGCGATGTGTAGTATCGGCCAACAGCCCATCAGTAATAGCCCTCAGGCCAGCTTGTATCCTGCATACCATGGTAGGAAGTAGGCCCAATCTTGTCCCAAATACCAAACGCACTGCGGGCCATAGGGTATTGTGATGAATACGATCTGCCGACGCAATACCAGGCACCACCCATCGGCGTAGCCAAATAGAAAGGAAGCCAGCCAGTTGAGCTTCTTTTGACAAAGGCTTCCGGCAATGCCTCATATAACTGTAGTCTTTGGTCCCTGCAGGATAACCCTCTATGTCTTCTTCAGAACACAATCTGGAACCTCTGCATCTTCAATAAGGTCATCGATTGTGTTGGCATTAAGAATGCTCAGAGAGTTCAAAGGTTTGTCTTTGCTATCTATAACCTTGTCCTGCTTGGCATTTCTAGCCTGATCGAAGAAAAGATACGATACCCACTTGTTAATATGAGCCAAATCAGAAGGCTTTCTGTAAAAAGTGGTGCATGCAAGATAGTGGCTCATCAGTTCTTGGTACACAGCCACTGCCTGAGGGTTGGTGTCCTTCAGCTCCCTATTTGTGGGAACGTACTCTTCATAGGGAGTGTCTCCCATTGGCAGTTTTGAGATGTCTGCCATCTCATGAAGTGCTAGGCCCAACTCACCTATTGGGGTGGCGAAAGTCCCAGTGAGCGAGTTATATCGCTCTATCAAAGCTAAGAACAAATTGGTGTTGATCGGCAGCCCAACACTAGTAGCACTCACAACCTCAAATAAGTTGATACTCTTCAGCTCCATCTGAAAGTGCTTCAGGGCCCATGTAGTTAAACTAGCCCATCGAAGATTATGGGGGTTAAGCCATCCACTGGTGCGAGGGTTAACCCTGGGATATACTCCTCCCAGCCCCATAAAGTCATTGCAGAAAGTTGCTTTTTGAAGTGGCTGGATCAAAGAAGAGTCTTCACTAGGGACACTGCCTGGTAGTAATCCTCTGAAGGGCATAATAGGGCCTGAGGGGCTACTTACAAAGGATCCTCGGTTTAATCCTTTCTTATAAAAGATCTTCCCTGGCTGGCCATGAAGATCAGGAGTCAGAGTCCATGCCATCCTTCTGGGATGTGTGGCATGGAAGAATGCAGAAATAGGGTAATCTCTGGACATCTTTGGCAGGTACATAACCGTGCCCTCAGCAGAAAATACCCAATCTTCCTTCTTGGGCTTTGTCTGAGATTGCTTATCAATAACATTCCTAAATAAGAAAACCGGTTTCTTATACTCGGTTTCATCTATGTATGTCAAGGGTTCCCCACTGATCATACTCAGCAACATTCTTTCTCCTTGGGCCGAGATCAGAATTCCCCTTTTTTGAGGATACTCGTTGCCAGAGATGGGAAAAGTTACATGGGACAAGTCCTCCAAGTAGTTGCAATTTAACATTCCAGCAGCAGAGCCCATTACTTCAGCCAGAGGGGGGATCTGTAGGTCCACTGCAAAAAGCAAGAGAATAAGTCAGTTTTTATGCTGGAATTTATTTTCAGTGCGTAAAACGTAAAGTGCTACATTCTTGCAGTATACGCCAAAATCTAACAGTCTGGGTTTTTACGCCGGACTGCAAAGTATGGAGTTTTCACGTTGGAACTTTTTTAGTACGTAAAATACAAGGTTTGCAGTATACACCAAAATCTAACAGTCTGAGTTTTTACGCCAGATTGCAAAATATGGAGTTTTTACGCTGGAATTTATTTTCAGTGCGTAAAATGCAAGGTTTGCAATATACGTCAAAATTTTAACAGTCTGAGTTTTTACGCCAGATTATAAAATATGGAGTTTTACGCTGACATATTAAAATATGGGCGTATTGATAAAACATCTCTGTGCATCATCTTCCTCGAAGAGACTCTTAGCACAAAAGATAACCTTGCGCATACACGTAAAATGTGTGCGAAGGGTTTTTATTTCTTGAAGTTTCACCTGTGATGCTCGGTGCACAGCTAGACGGCGGAGCACTTCGTTCAGAACGAGGCTTACTTGGCCTAGTAGGAGTCCCTCATGCTTGAGCAGAGGAGCGAGACGAGGAAGCAACTTTCTTTCCCTTAGTGGTGGAGGTCTGTTTTGGTGCTATGGCAAATCTGAGTTCTTTTTCAGAAAGAGACGAAGGGTTTTTCAGAAAGAGATGAAGTATTTTTCTCTCTCACGACCTAGGTCTACTTATAGAGTTCAAATAACTCTTTGAATCCTTAACCAAATTCGATCTTATCATAATTAGTTATGATTTGGGACCACGTCAGCCGATCATTTGAAAAGGAAGACAGATAGTCATGCTGTGTAATAGATCTATAATTTTATGCTCAGAAGCTACGGATCTACGATTTTACGCTCAGAAGCTACTGATCTATGATTTTTATGCTCAGAAGCTACAGATCTATGATTTTACGCTCAGAAGCTACGGATCTACGATTTTACGCTCAGAAGCTACAGATCTATGATTTTACGCTCAGAAGCTACGGATCTACGATTTTACGCTCAGAAGCTACAGATCTACGATTTTACGCTCAGAAGCTACAGATCTACGATTTTACGCTCAGAAGCTACAGATCTACGATTTTACGCTCAAAAGCTACAAATCTATGATTTTACGCTCAGAAGCTACATATCTACGATTTTAGAAGCTACAGATCTACGATTTTACGCTCAGAAGCTACAAATCTACAATTTTACGCTTAGAAGCTACAGATCTACGATTTTACGCTCAAAAGCTACAGATCTATGATTTTATGCTCAGAAGCTACAGATCTACGATTTTACGCTCAGAAGCTACAGATCTATGATTTTACGCTTAGATGCTACGGACCTATAATTTTATGCACATCTTAAATTACACGGGACAGATCAGTCAGCAGAATACACGTATATCTTGATAATTTAGGTTTTATGTTTGAAAAAGCCAGTCACAAGAGTTTGCACAGGAAATGCTCTTCTCATCAGCATTTTCTCTTCTTTTTCAGTCGAGAGGACTTCATCAGACGAAGGGCCAAGGAGTTCCCTGAAAATGTCTGTCTTCATTGAAGATAACTTTTTGCCATTGATAGTTCATTCAAAGTCTAGCCAGAATCTTTTATATCTAGTTCAGGGATGGCCTGTTTGGGCGAACATTTCTTGCCTTGTCTCGAGAATGTTTCGAGAAGTCATTTTCGAAGATGATGTTCTGAGCGGATGTTCTTCGAAGAGGAAATGACGGTTCAAAATTCTATGTGACTACTCGTCAAAAACAATATGACAATTGGATTTTTAAGACAATTTAATGCTAAAGAGTTTTTATGCATCTTCCTTTATGCGTAAAAGTTGGGACATGACTGGAGGCATATTTATCAGAGTCTGCATAAAAAACTACTCAAGCGTGTTGAAGCTGCGTATTACCAGACATCCTCACAGCAACATGGGAAAACAATAGTGCGTAAAAGAAGACAAGTTTATTAATCATGATTACATATGATGGAAATCTACTTTACAAAGGATTTTTCATTAATATTCGAGATCATGATTACATATGATGGAAATCCATTTGTTACAAAGGATTTTTCATTAATATTCAAGATCATGATTACACATGACGGAAATCTACTACGCTAGGTTCTCGTCTGATGGTGATCTTTATTTTTTCTTCTATGGCACTTCTTCGGATCCTATACGCCGGGTGCCAAGAAAATGGTGAATGGAGGGAGGATACAAAACTGGGCCTGTTTAAATTATTCAAGCCCACCCTCCCGACGTCATCGACAGCCATGCTTAGAATTGTGTTAGGGATTCAGACCCAACACAATACTGGAAGACACGACCGAGCTGCACCCCAGGATCCAGCTTCATAATAGAGGAAAATACAGCTAGCAAGCTGTGTGGTCTAATGCGACCCTTCCTCTATCTTTGACGAATCGCCATATAAAATCGCTGATTATCTCGAGCAAAAGAAGCTATGATATCCCTAAATGGTCCATCATTGCAGAGAATATTTGCTCGAAGACGTCTCTTCTTACGGCTCCTTACATGCTGGAAGAACATAATCTTCTTATTTCTCAGTTCAGCTCAATGAACCTCAGCAGTCATCTTTATGGTGAAGGAAGTATGGAAAGCCAAGTTCACCTGCTTACCCTTATATAGGCAGAAGAGAACATACAAATCCTAATAACTTCTTAAATATCGCCGAAAAATCAGCCTCAAAGAACGAGTCAAATTTGACCATTTCAGCTTCATTCAAAGTATTTCAAATTACGAGAAATTTGAAAACTTTGAAGGGGGTCTTGTAGAAGCATGAAATACGCTGGGGAATTGTACGCGTATTATACAGTAAAACCCCCCAACATATATGAAGCCTGCATAAAACAGAGCTTCAGAGCTGTTTGGCGTAAAGTAGAGCTTCAGAGCTGTCCACGTAAAACTAGGCTTTAGAGCTGTTTGGCGTAAAGTAGAGCTTCAAAGCTGTCCGCATAAAGCAGTGCTTCAAAAATGTTCGACGTAAAAGGTTGCTTTACCCTCCTGCGTAAAGCTTAAAATACGTTTGTTTTTAATGCAGCGTAAAGTTGTACGAGGAACTCTTCGTATTCCTCGGATGAATTTGTCAGACAAAACAGTGAACCTGGCACCTGACAAAAGTACTGCACGATGACCGAGAGGACGGTTGTGATGATGATTTTGCACAGAGACCCAGGTTGTCATTTAGTGACATATTCTTGATACAAGTCATTTTTACGCATCCAAAGAATATGCTGCCTATTCTACATAAGCAGAAATGGGTCTTTACGCTCAAGATAAGACGAAATTAGACGCCACGTCAAAAGTTGTTTCTCTTACAGAGCTAGATGCAAATCTTGGCATTTAATGCATTAGATTGAGGCATATCTCTGCATTTAATACATGAGATTTGGTTCTATTCTTTAAATTTTGTCATGACTGGGAGAGCTAAAACTGTGACTAATACGCTCACATCACCATCCTTGCATTTTACGCCAACCATGCTATTTTCAACCATAGGAGTACGCCATATGCTATCTCCTCAAAATACGCCAACTCGGCTATAATTGCAAAGGTACGTGATAAGGCTATTTAGCCCAGAATACGCTCAAGACGTCAGTCATGATGGATAATTGACTGGAAAAGCTAAAACTGTGACTAATACGCTCACATCACCATCCTTGTATTTTACGCCAACCAGGCTATTTTCAACTATAAGAGTACACCGTATGCTATCTTCTCGAAATATGCCAACTCGGCTACATTTGCAAATATACGTGATAAGGCTATTTAGCCCAAAATACGCTCAAGATTTCAGTTAGGACGGATAATCGACTATTTTTACGCTGGTTATCTATTATTCATGGAATCATCAAGTTTTACGCAGAGCTTGGCCTTTTACGCCAACAAGATAATTATTTGGCTTTTACGCCAACAAGACAGTTATTTGGCTTTTACGCCAACCATCTTTACGCAAGGTGCAGTTACCTACGTGGCTTGCATGCCACGATCTTCGAGAAGCAGTTATACGCGTTACCTCATAAAGGAAAACGTGTCATACGTATATTCAGAAGACAATTGGAACGTGGGTATCAGTTATCATAACTGCGACGTGAAAGAAGTCTTTTTCTTCACAGTTTGGTCTTTTATGCCAATAAGACAGCTAGTTGGCTTTTACGCCAATAAGACAGTTATTTGGCTTTTATGCCAACCATCTTTACGCAGAGGCAGCTACCTACGTGGCTTGCATGCCGTGATCTTCAAGAAGTAGTTATATGCGTTACCTTATAATGGGACATGTGTCATACGCAGATTCAGAAGATTATTTGAACGTGGATAACAGTTATTATAACCGCCGCGTAAAAGATGCAACTTTCTTCATAGTTTGGCATTTTACGCCAACAAGACAGTTGCTTAGCTTTTTACTCCAACTTGGCAGTTATTTGATTGATCTTTATAAATACAGACCCCTGGTTACAGGGTAGAGGGCGGAGACACACAGACCGGACAAGGCATAATCAGAGATCAGAGAGAAAGAGCACAGACAGAGAGTGTTGGTTGACAACTTCGGCAACGAGAATTCAATCCCACTTGCAACCTTTGAAGCTTCTTCTTCTTCTACATCACTTCTTCATCATCGTATGGTCCATGGAACAAAGTAATCGACCGCAGATCAGACTTCTATAGCAATACTTTCCCAGAATTATTTTATTGTACTTAACTTTCTCGTATAGGATTAATTGTACTCTTTTTTTATAAGTTTGCAAGCAAAGGTTTCGTATAAACCTCTTTGTTTAATCTCGCAAACAGAGAGCAGACAGGATTGCGCACTCATAAAGATGAGACATTACGATATGGTGATCATTTATATGTTCCCAATGGAGAGATTCGACAGGAGCTGATGACAGAAGCTCATAGTTCGATATATTCTATTCATCCTGGAGGCACCAAGATGTATCGTGACTTACGACAGCACTTTTGGTGGCATAGAATAAAAAGAGAGATAGATCATTTTGTAGCTAAATGTCTAGTATGTCAACAAGTAAAGGCGGAGCATCAGAGAACAGCAGGATTATTGCAACCACTTCCGATTCCAGAGTGGAAGTGGGAGCACATCACTATGGACTTCGTTACGGATTTTCACAAGAGTCCAAGTGAAAGAGATGCAGTATGGATAATAGTAGATAGACTCACCAAGTCAGCACATTTCTTACTTTTAGAGTTGGTCAGTCTACAGAAGCTTTGGCTGACCTATACATGAGGCAGATCATGAGATTGCACGGCATACCAGTCAGCATTGTATCAGACAGGGACTCGCGTTTCACATCGTACTTTTGGAGGAGCATGCAAGGGAGTCTTGGAACTCGTCTGAAGTTCAGTGCATCTTATCACCCACAGACATTTGGGCAGTCAGAGCATACTATTCAAACATTGGAGGATATATTGAGGGCTTGTATGTTAGACTTTGGAGGATCATGGGAGGACCACCTACATCTTGTGGAGTTTTTTTACAACAATAGCTGTCAAGCGAGTATCCAGATAGCTCCGTTTGAAGCATTATATGGAAGAAAATATAGGTCTCCTGTGTGTTGGAGTGACGTGAAAGAACGTCAGATTCTGGGACCAGAGTTGGTGGTCAACACCGTTGAGATAGTTAAGAAGATACAAGGGCACTTGCGAGCAGCGCAAGACAGGCAGAAGCAGTGGGCAGACCTTCATCATCGTCCCTTGGAGTTTAAAGCGGGCGATCATGTCTTTTTGAGGATATCACCTACCAGAGGCACCATTCGATTAGGAGGGCGTGGCAAGTTGAGTCCAAGATATATTGGATCATTTGACGTGCTAGAGAGAGTGGGCGAAGTGGCATATCAACTTGCGCTACCACCTTCACTTGAGGGAGTACATAATGTATTCTATGTGTCACAGCTTAGGCGATATATGGCAGACATCAGTCATGTTCTCGACCATTCAGAGATCACCATTGGGCCGAGCTTGTCATACCAAGAGCAACCCGTGGGAATCCTTGATCGTCGAGAGAAAGTATTGAGGAACCAGTCTATTCCCTTGGTTCGCGTGGCATGGAAGCATGGCGCGCTAGGAGAATCAACTTGGAAGCACGAAGACGACATGCACAAGCGTTTTTCGAACCTATTCGCAGACCAAGGTATGAAATTACTTTGTTAATTTATATCTTATACCATCATTGACATTATATCGTGGCTTAGTTCTAATTTTGAGGACGAAATTTTTATAAGTTGGGTAGAATGTAAAATCCCTAATCCTAAAAAACCCGTATTTATCTTTAATTAATTACTTAATTGAATTATAGTATTTATTAGCTAATTAGGAGAAATAGAATTTATTAAATTTTATTTTGGGTGTTGGTGAACTTAGAGAATTTATGGTGCAATTATAATTTTTTTCTAATTTATTCCATGTAGGAGACCCTATGGACAATTGATAGATTAATTGTACGCACTAATACAAATTTCTAAAATTTTCTATATATATATATATATATATATATATATATATGCAATGAGTTATTAAAAAGAAATTAGAAAAGAAAAGAAATTAGAAATAGTAATTAGAAAAAAAAATAAGAAAGAAAAAGAAATAAAAAAAAAAGAAATAAATCCTAATGGACCCTAACCCAAACCCTATATCCTAACCCGCACCCGCCTAAGACACCTACCCACCCGTGAGACCCCAATCCGCATAAGCAAAATAAATAGCAGCAGTGGCAGCCATCTAGCCGAACACCCGCGTAAGCCCATCCTCTCTTCTCCCTATCAATAGTATAATAAACCCTAACCCTAAACCTAGATATCCCTTCCACCCTTGACCGCGCCTCCACCTGACCGCCGCTGTCTTCAACCCAGAGCCGCCGAGTGAACGCACAACCGCGTGACCGCGCGCGTGACAGTTTGAACTGTCGAGTACCTGTGTTCAAGCCCTGTTTTCCGTGCCCCCGCTCGACCAAACTCGACCCCGTCTTCACCGATATGTTCACGACTTAACCCCCTTCTATATCTGTATATTAGTATACCTCAAACAGTGCGTAAATCTAGATGAAAACAACGACCAAGTTGGCAAAAAATGATAACTTTTGGGTATCGCAGAAAACTACGGTAACTACCTATGTTCACGGACTCGTATCTTCCACCACAGAGACCCGAATTCGAATTTTCTTTTTGGTATGCGAAGACCACTTAACCTAGTTTATTTTTTGTCAAATACAATAATTTATTAGTTGCTGTGTGTAGAAATAAATTAGTTAGAAAATCTCAAAAACTTGTTTTTTCAATTCCAGAAATTGTGATACGGAGCGCGCCCCACCAAACGGGACCGCCCCGTTGTGTACCAAGTATACCAAAAGGTGTGCACAGTATACCCAGACGTGTGGGCTTTCGCAAAAACTAATTTGGACGAGTGTGCGCGTCGAAATTAGCCCGTATCCGCAGAAAGTTCCATGTGTCACAACTTTTGCAAAATCCTACGCCTTTTAGTGCACGCTCGTCAGAATGCGACGAAACTTACGCCACTGGACTCGTGGTATCGCGCTGGTCCTGTGACCCAAGTTTCACGCAATTCTGAGATAGTTGACCAAGTCGCCTATTGGCGGGCCCCACGGTTGACTTTTTGGGCGAAATTGTGTTCGGCTCACCGGCATCCACATTTGGACATGTAAAACCCCTATTCCTAGAAATCGTATATACCCTTTTTATTTATTAATTATTAATTTAATTGTAGTAATTAGTGGCTAATTAGGAGAAATAATTTTTAATAATTTTTATTTTAGGTGTTGGTGCACTTAGAGGGTTTATGGGACCATTAGGAATTTTCTAAATTTATTCCATGTAGGAGACCCCTTGAGCAGTTGTTAGCTTAATAGTGTGCATTATTATAATCTAGAAATTTTCTTATGAATATATATATATATATATATATATATATATATATATATATATATATATATATATATATATATATTAGAAAAAGGAAAAGAAAAGAAAAGAAAAGAAAAGAAAATAATAAGAATAACAATATTATTAATAACTATACTTAACTATTAACTATTACTAAACCATTCACTTAGCACTACCTAATTCCAAAGCATTCACAGCCCCTTGAACATACGCTAGCAAGCAATTAGCAAACCTTTAGCAATTCCAACAACCCAAGCAACCCGCCAAGTAGTATGCACAGACCCCCCTTAGACCCGTGGGTATTTACCAACTCCTTCTCTCCCTTATATATATATATATATATATATATATATATATATATATATATATATATATATATTTATTTTATCTAAACCCTAAACCTAATCATCCAAACCCTTCCTCTTCTCATTTAAACCTAGATAGCGCCGCCACCGCAGCCGGAGAACCCCGCCAGGACGTCCAAACCAATCCCGACGACCACGACCCCGCGCACTGCAGATTCCCACAGCGAGGTACCTGTGTTCCGGAGTTGTTTTCCGTCGACTCGCTCAACCAAACGCCACCTTGTCTTCACCGGTATGCTCACCCCTTAACCCTCTTCCATATCTGTATGTTAGTAGACCTCGAACAACAAGTAACCCTAGGCAAAAATATCGCCAAAGTTGGCAGAAACAGACCAAATTCTGGGATCGTAGAAAAACTGCGGTGATCACCCATGTTGCCGAGTTCGTATCTTCCACTACAGAGATCCGAATTCGATAATTCTTTTTGGTATGCGTAGACCACTTGACCTAGTTTAATTTTTGTTAAATAACCCTAGATTATTAACTGATGTAGACCGAATTAAATTCGTCACAAAACCCCATGAACCCACTTTTTCCAGATTTCCAAAAGTTATGAAATGGAGCACGCCTCGCCAAACGGGACCGCTCCGTCATGTACCAAGTGTATTGAATGGTGCGTGCAGCATAAACGGACACCTAAAAATTTGCGGAGACTGATTCAGATACGTGTGCGCGCCAAAATCAGCCCGTATCCGCGAACACATCCCGTGTCATAACTTTTGTGGAAGTCGCACGTATTTTATGCACACTCGTCAGATTGCGATGAAACTTGTGCCACTGGACTCATGGTAACGCGCTGGTCCTGTGACCCAATTTTTACGCAATTCTGAGATAGTTGACCAAGACGCCAATTGGCGGACCCCACAGTTGACTTTTTGGACGAAATTGTGTTCGGCTCATCAGAATCCACATTTGGACATACCGTTGGGTTCGTATTGACATTTAGAGTTGTTTGACCTATAATTTGTCCCAATTAGAGACTGTTACCCTCGGCATACTTTTCGGTGCAAAGTGGGCCACTTGTGGACTTTTATCCGAAATTACCGTTTTGCCCCTGTGTCCAAATTGGATGAAAGAGAAGTGCTTTTTAGCTATTTTGCTCATTCCAAAAATGTTGGTGATGTCAATTTCAGCATCCGGAGATGTTTGTTCGGAGGTCATTAGTTCCAGATCCCGTGTCCTTGACATTGGACGCTTACACTTTACAGATTTCTTGTCAGACAAGTATACCTTGCCATTGTACTGTATTTACATTCCATATGATGCATGCATATTTATTTCTGCTTATTTTAGTCTATTTATTTTAACTGCTATATAAATTGTGCGTCCATAAAAACTTGGGTGCAACGACGGTGTCGTCGTACTATGTTTTTATTTATGTATATGCATTGGACCTACTTTATGAGACTACCCCATCTTCATGAGGCATTTATGTTTCATTGGCCATGACACTATTTTTACACGAGTGTGAGTCACATGTAGGACACAGACTTGCGTATTCGACTGGCCACTGGTACGTATAGGTCGTGCGGCGGATAGGGATAACTGCCAATAGAAACTTTGCATGCTAGTAGACCTGGCGGTTATTAGAGGTTTTATCGTGTCATGGACATGACATGCTTAGAGCATTGGGGTGGAGAGAACAATAAGTAAGGCATTTGGGCTCCTTTACACTTTTTCTTCTGTAACCCGGAAGCTCCGTTGGAGATACGGGCGGTGATGACCCCTATACTACTTGGCGGGCCTCCACCGTTCAAAAGATGACGTGCCTTTGAGGCCCCTGATTCTCCGAAAGAGTCATGGCAATCCCAGTTTTTAGCCAGATAGCCCACTTGGTGGAAAGTTATTCTCAAACTGCATTCACATAGATGGTTAGGCGACCCCATTGGATGTTTATATTTCAGTACTTTATTGGCATATATTTTTTGTATCTTGTTACGTCTCTCTGAGGACCTATTCCCTTTCCAGATATAGTTGAGCAGGAGTACCCGCAGGAGTATGGACCTGGACCTGCCGCTACCTATCAGTCTGAGGAGATCTTACCTTCGGATTATATGTGATTCATTGCAGCTGTTTAGATATTCTAGTTGCTATTCTTTCGAGACATTTATTCTTATATTAGAGTTTATTCTCTTCTCTCTTTAGTAGTTTATTATAGTCAATTTGCAGTGGATTTGTTTCCATCCGACTATCATACTTTGAGACTACTTATTTGATATTCAGTTATTGATTTCCATTTATCTATTATTTGTGCTGTGGATGAGATATAGATTTACGTGTGACTTATTGTGACAGTATATTACCACTGTGGATTGGATATTCATGTATAGCGTATGTGTGTATATGGTTTTTATATATTGGAGTTCGTATACATACGGCTGACGTGTTATGTATTCCTAGTCCTACGTATTTTGGGACTGGGGTGTGACATATTTTTAGTGGTGGCCTATGCAGGTCGAGAATATATTATCTCGGTTACGTCACTGTACCGAACAAGCCTGCGTATAGGAATAGAGTATAAGGATCTCATCCACGCTTGACTGAAACTCATCCTTCCTATTTAATACTTGTATCCTATTTGATTCCTGTACTTTTTCTAATCGTTTCGTACATCACCTGCAGAGAGATGGATTTGCAAAATGGATGTACTGCTGCCAATGGCGACACAACTTCTGGAGTCAATGGTCAGACTCAAGGAAGGACCCCAACAATTCCTAGGCTTCCGGGACCAGATGGATAGACTCACACTCTAATTCCATCTGATCTTCCCGCTTCACCTATTGGGAACCTTCCAGCTTTCCTAATATCGCAAGATGACCAAGCACAGATGTTCCAATTCTTCAGATGATAATACAGGAACAGCGGCAGCAGGCAGCCGAGCAGAGGCAAGAATTTTTGGCAGCACTGGAGAGGATGGCTGCATAGGCTACTGTACCAGCCCAAGTACTAGCTCCAGTACCTCGAGCTAGGGTTGGTTCAGTAAAGGACTTTATTCAGATGGGTCTGAGGCCGTACAAGGGCACTGAGAGCCCAGAGGAGACTACCAACTGGATCACTCACACGCAGAAGCTACTGGAGGCATCGTAGTTACCTAAGGACCTATGGATGACGGGTATACGGACACTTTTAGATGGTAATGCTCATCACTGGTGAGAATCCATGGAGCGCCAGTTAGGTACATACCAGACTTGGGAACAGTTCTTGGAGTGCTTCGAGAGGAAGTACTTTTCGGACACCGTCAGAGATGCACTGTACGATCAGTTTCTTCACTTGGAGCAGGGAAACCGAACAGTGGATGAGTATGATGTCGAGTTTAGTCGACTCAGCAAATATGGTGCTGCTTTGATATCAGATGACTTGGCTAAGGCTAAGAGATTTTATCGAGGACTGACCCAGGAGCTACAATATTATACAAGCTCGCAGTCCCGAGTCTCTTATGCTGAACTACTGACAGAAGCCAGATTGCAAGAAACTATCAGCAGAGGAAAGGGAGGTCACCTGAGGACATAACAAGGATCGACAAAGACACAGCAGGGACCGGTAAGGACACAACAGGGAGGACCTATCAGACGTCCCTTGGCACAACAGCATCAGCAACACAGAGCCGGACCATACCAGATTCCGGAGAAACCCTAATGTAATTATTGTGGGAAAATCTGACACATTTTAAGGGATTGTCGAGGCCGCTTGGGACAGTATTTACGATGTGGTTCCGGACAGCATTTGGCAAGAGACTGTCCAAAATAGCAGACATTGACACTACCACCGCCAGCACAGAGACTAGCGCTTCCAGCACCTCGACCCCCAGCAACAGGAGGATTTCAGAGAGGACCACCGCTACCGACAGTGGTGGCCCATGCAGGTCTGACTTCGCGAGTTGTACGATGTCATAGTAGTGTGGCATCTTTGTTACACTACTGCATGCCTGCGATAGGATCTAGGACATAGGATACTAGGACGAGAGCGAATACTCAATCACAAATTCTTGAGAGATTCCTGGGACGACCCCTTGAGAATCTCATTACAATTTCTAATTTAATTCCTTCGTCCTTGTTTCCGTCCGTCCTCACTCGTTGATATTGAGTTTGATTCTTGTTGACAAGTTGTTAAATTTAAACTCTTGGTGTCGTTGTTGAGTTGATTTCATTTTGAGATGAATTTTATGGACTAGAATTTATGGTATCATCTGATGACATATATTGATGAGGACAGTGAGAAAGGCAAAACGTCTACTTTGGTTATGGAACCTAGAGTTTATCGCAGCCATATTAGCTGTCATGACGAGAACGTAGGAACCTAACTTGGATGTACATACTTTAGTTATGAGATTTAGAGTTTCTCGCAGCCATACCGGTTGGCGTGGCGAGGATTCTAGATGACATGATTATAGAGTTGCATACCTTAGTTACGGAACCTATCGTTTATCGCATTTATGCTTACTGGCGTGGCGAGGATTCTGGGTGTCATGATTTCGGATAGACGTGTATGATTATCAGGTTGTATCTTAAATTGGTTCTTAAAGTATCATCTCAAGACTTATCTATTTCTGTTGTTTCAAGACTTTGCTCCATCGCTTCTTTTCTTTACTAACAGTAAAGATATCTTCAGTCTTCAATTCAGTCCTTGAGCTCCTATTCCTTGAGGATTCCTTGTTAAGTATGATAATGAATGACTTGTAATTATGTCTGTGTCTTGAGTATTAGTATTGACTGTGTTGCTTGTGAGTTTGTAAGTATTTCCTAGTTGGACATGTGAGCAGTAGGCCGTGATCTAGAATTAACCCATAGCATAGTACCTTGTAACAATGGTTCTAGGATAAGGTCATTAGAGACTGTGAGTAGAAGGAGAGTATAGAGTAACAGTGATAGTTCAAGAGTTAGTATCAGAGCCAACATACCCGTCCTGGATAATCATGATTATGCAATTGGATGATCTACGTGAACAATTAAGTATCCAGGAATCGTGTTAAGGATTTATGGAGCATGATGTTCAATTTGATGATTGATATCGAAAGTGTAAAAGGTAAGGAAATATATACGCATAAAGAGTTAATGAGGTGTCATGGGTAGAGAAATATCGGAATTGGTAATGAAAATGGTGAGGCGTATCACAGATCAGTTTAACAGGCTGTAAAGGGATAAAGGGAAATACCTATACATCAATCGAGATAAAGAACCATACACATGCCCATGAGAGTAAAGAAACATGAGTATTATAGAAGGTACATGTAAACATGAGTTCTAATGAGCTTGATGAGATGATTCATTAATGAAGCTAGTAATATAATACCAAGAGTGCCGATGATTCTATATCAAGGATTATTGAAAATGGTGCTAGTTACAGTAAGCACTCGGTGTGATAATAATTAGATGATATACCAGTTGACATAAATTAAAATCATGAAAGAAAACACAGTTGATGATAACTTTGATCATTGGAGGTAATAGTACAAGTGATTCAGGCAGTACAATTTTAGTACACAATTATAGACACTAGATGCATTGAGTGCACCTTGAGTATCAGAGACCGTGAGCACTGATATGTACATTATGGAGTTATAAATAAAAAGGTGGAAATAAGATTGTATTTTTAGAATAATTGAGGAGTTGAGATTTTGTCATCAAAATTTTTTTTTTGAGGATTTTAAATATGAATTCAATAAACATGGTTAAGGCTACAAAGATTTTAGAAGTGATTAAATTTTGTTTCGATGTTGAGTATCTAATTTTGAGGAGGTATATACAATTTATTTTTAAGTTGATCGAGAAGTTAAACCTTGACGATTATTTTGAGGATTAATTTTATGGTAGATGAGAAATATAAATATTAATATATGATTAGATGATATACATGTGTAAGGATCTGATAACTTGAGCAGAATTGAGATGGCACCGCAGACTGACTTGGGTGTCCATCTAGATTTGTATTAGAAAGGGTTAGCACTTAGTATGGTGTTACACTTGGTGTGCACTGGAGCGATGAGAAAATAGTATGGACAATTGTAGTAGGAACGGGAACTGACAGAGGGTATGGTACTAAGGAGATATGGGTATCAACTTAGATGTATTATTAAATCAGGGTTATATTAGAGATTCTTGGCATCAGATTTAGGAGGTTAATAGACATGTGTGTGCACATGGATATATTCATGGATCTTGTGGATAAATGACTAGTGGATATGGGTACCAGTGTACATGAATAGGAATTAGTTAGTGAATGTGCTAGGGTTAAGTGGTTGTTAGAGATAGTAGATACTACAAGTAATATGGTAGCAGGTTCTTTTTCCTAATGTTCCCGTCTCTTGATTGATTGATTTCCCTAGTGCTGTAATTCGTATTCATGATTTTCTTGTTAGAATATAGCTAGTAGTGCACCCTAACAGAGACTGAAATATCATGAAAAAAGATACATAACCTATATATTTTCTTAAATTGCATGGCAGTAGGTAAAATTTTTTCTTAAACCACGATCATTGGGGTTTAGACCATAGCAAAGATTTTGAAAAGGTTATGACTGGACGAAAGGGACAAGCTGATTAAAAATTTAAGGATCAGCATTCATTTAAATAAAGGGTTAATGAGTAATATAACAAAATTGATGGATCCTTGATAATTACGAAGATCGCGGTATGATCAAAATTTGAGGATAAACATTAATTTAAATAAAGGATTAAAAATTTCATATGGCAGAAATTGATGGTTTATTAATTTCAGAAAGGTTGGCTATGATATAATTTATTATTGAAAATTTGAGAAAAATTTGGAAAATTATCATTATATATTTGATTGCAAGATAGTAATTTAAAAATTTTATAATTGCGGACATTACATTGAAGGATCTATAAGTATCGCATTGTTAAGTATTTTGAGGAAAAGAGGAAACTGAAGAATTAGATCATTGATGGATTATTGTTTGGATTCAGACTTTTGGGACGAGATTCAATACATTGATTGAAATTAAATTTGAGGAACAAATATCAAACTTCCGAGTATAAATATTTTTAAATTTAAATTCATGGAAATTGTGAGGAAATGGAAACTGATTTTTATTTGAGGATATTTCAGGAATATAGTAATTTCAAAATTTTTAAAATTTTTGAAACGACAAGGTGGACTATTTCAGGATTATGTGGGTTGTTGAATTTTACTATTTATGGAAAATAATAATGTGTATGAGTAAACACTACTATGAGGACTTTAAATTTTGAGGACGAAATTTTTTTAAGGAGGGTAGACTTGTCACTACCACATTCCGGAAACAGGAGTATTTTTGACTTTTATAATATTTAATATTATGGTAGTTACAATTAATTAATTTCATGATAGTATATTTGATTTGAATAAATGTGTGATGTGTAATTTAAATATAATTATATGCAGTGTCCATTTATTTTGAGCTAGCAGACTCGACCTAGAAGCCAGTAGTTGAATATCTGTCCGAATTATAGAATTCCGTATTTACTTATTTTATCTAGAATTTAATTCTTGGACTTTGTAATTAATTACCGTATTTTAATTAATTATTACGCATTGTCTTTGCGTTGATATTTGGAGTACTACCCTAGCTTTTGTCTTTCAACGAATTTCACAATCTTGTCCTAGACATGCCCGCCTTCCATTCTGCTATTTTTGTGACTCATAATTATGCTCTCTGTATATTATTTCTGGCCGCACAAAAATTGTCGCAGACGTTATTTAATAAATTTCTATTTTGTATCGTTGTGCGTTCCAATCGAAATCGGAGGCAATCTTGACCTATTTTTCGTGCGACCCAAACTAGGGTAATATTCTATTCTGAGTCTTCTTCACTATTGGTATTGATGACCCGACCTAATTTTGGTCCCATGTACTCCTAATTAGTTTTTGAACACAGCTTGCATTTTATTCTAATTAAATTGAGGATAACATTTTGACTGATTTTATAAATCCTAATTTAATTCTAATACCCGATTAATTGAACCCGTGCCTAACGCACAATACCCTCTCACCATGAGAATTACTAAACATATTTTTCTCCACAAATTTTGTGTCATTTTATGTGTTTGTGCAATTTCCCGAATTTAAGGGACTAAGTTGCAATTATTCAATTGTAGGAGTCATCATCCCATTGGCCAAGACCAAATGGAGGGTTATTTATTTGTGGACCAAATTGCACTTTTCCCACTCTACTTTACATGAAAACAATTTTTCTCCATATCAAATCTTGGCCACTCAATTAAAGTGGGTACATCACCACCCTTCATCCACATCTCACCCCCTCCTATTTAATGTACTATCAAGCCCTAATCCCAAAAATTTAACCTAGGGAAACACACCTCCCCAAGCCCCAACCGTAGCTCTCTTTCTCTTTCTCATTTTTCATTTTTTCTTCTTCTTCTTTTCTTCTTCTCCTCCTTTATTTTAAATTTTTTGAAATAAAGAAGAGGGGGAAACAACCATCAACCACCCTCACAACTGGTTCCGGCCATCCCTGTGCACCGGCCGGCGACTGAGCCGACCTCGGCCGAGCCTGCATCCGGCGGCCAACCACCCAGGCGACCCCGCCTCCGGCGAGCGGCCCAGCCAGGCCACCGATCCCCTGCTGCTGCTCGGCCAACTCCTCTGCGGACTCCGGCCTACAGCCGGCTGATCCCCGACCTCCCGATCAACTCTCCGGCGGCCAACTGCACCGCTGCTCAGCCGCCATCAGCCACCCACCGGCCCGCTGCTCCTCCCTCTGCTGAAAGCTCCGGCGACCGAGCCCCTTCCCGCTGTCAACTCATCACCACCACCACCTTCAACTCATCACCACCACCACCTTCAACTCATCACCACCACCACCTCCATCTTCTCCATCCATCCATCCATCCATCCATCCACCCGACCATTCCACTCTACTCCGGTCAGTGCACCCGCCCTCGGCTCTGGCGTACCGCGGTCCGCTGCATTCAGCTGCTCCCCGCGCTCGGCGGCACTGCCGACTCCGGCCCCCTGCTGCTCGATCCCCGCTGCTCCTCCCTCTGCTGATCAACTCCGGCCTCCTCCATTGCCGAGTCTCTTCTCCTCCTTCCGCTGTGACACACATACCCCGACTCCGGTCCGGCGGCCGGCCAATCCCCGACCACCACAGTAAGTATCCTCCCCTCTCCCTCCTTCTTATATATATATATATATATATGTATATATACATATATATGTATGTATATAAATACGTATATGTGAATTCAAATATATACATGTATGAATGTGTATATATTTATATACGTATCTGAATATAAATACGTATGTATGGGTATTGTGTGTGCGTACGTATGTTGTATACATATTTGAGAGTAAATTGTGTATGTATATATATATACATATTTTCTCTATTTTTATGTATATGTAGGCAAACGTATATATATAATTTGCATATACATATTTAATATCATATGTTAAATAATGTATTGGTATAAATGAATATGTATAGTATATAAGAAAATTGGTAATGTATAATTTAATATATATGCATACGTATATTATTTGTTTAATTAAATGTTTAATACATGTATTAGCATAGTATATATATATATATATATATTTTAGTATATGTATGTATGTATTAATGTATATATATAAATGATATATGAAAATGTTTTACTAGTATATATATATATATAAACGTATTTTTGGTGTATATGTATATGTATATACATTTAATATGATAATATATATATACATATCTAAATGAATATGTATATGTGTATTTCCTTTAATATATATGTAGGTATTTTGGAATAAAAATATATAATATTTAGTATATGTATATATATTTTGTATATATATGTACTTAATATATTTTCAAATATGTATAATTAGTATAAATGTATATAAATATATCTTGTACATACAATAATGTATTGTATATGTATTTAATGTGATGTACTAGTATTAGTATATATTTTAATAATAACATTGACAATATATATATATTTTAAATATATTTTAGCATATGTATGAGTATACATATATAATGTTCAACTAGTATAAATCAAATGTGTATTTAAAAGGTATATATATATATATATTGTAAATACATTTAAATTGGTGCATGTATAAATATTGTAAGTATTAATAAGTGTAATGTGTTTTACGTATCCCTACTAGGTGATCCTAGGTGACCAGTATCATACCTAGAGAAGTCCCGAATTCAGTATTTTTTAGACTGTGTTAGTGTAGCATCTGATGCAAATGTTGTATTTGAAATATTTTTAGGACTGTTGGTTCCTCCAGACGCTACTCTGGGACAGGACATTGACATTACCAGCTAAGGACCCAAGGCGAGTACATTCTCTGATTAGTTTCTAATTTATGATATCTCCTATGTTCACTGTATCTAGTGTAAATATCCATGCTCTTGACACGCTGGTTACACGGATTGGTATACACGGATCTCGTCATGAGATGTTATTCCTTATTCATGGTGTAGCTTGTACAAGACTTATTTTTCTTGTTATCTTGTGCATGTACAGACACTGATTCTCGGGGAGATTTGCTACCTTCCTAGGGAATCCCGTGCCATAGCGTACCATGATTGGATCTACTATACCAGTCGGGGGTGGGGAGTATTTTAGTGTAGATATGTGATCATACCCAACTTTTCATGCATCATAGCTTACCCCACATCTCACGTCGGGTGCGGCCTGACCTTCTCCATGCTTCATAGCTGTTACGTGTGATTAGCCTGACCTATACATGCATCATAGCTAACCAACGGTTAGCCTGACCTTCATGAATCATAGCTAATCACATGTAACCAGCCTGATCAAGTTCCCAAGCCGATCACATGTTAAAACTAGTACTCACACACTTAGTCATAGGTTCTTGCTCATGGACATATTGTTTCTTCTCCTGCATTTACTTACAGTATTTCCAGTATTTCTTTTATTTCTCGTACCTATACATGCTTCTGGTATATTTCCATCTAGAACTGTTACATAGTTTTTATCATTATTATAGAACTGCTATTTAGAGATGTACTTTGCTCCTTCCTGACTGGAAAATATTTTTTCCAGACTGTGACCTTAGTAGACTGGTTTCTGACACACTTGGGGATTGGAAGTTAATGATTGCAGGTATGATTATTTTGTCATTAGACTTGTCTTGTATTTCTTGCTTGCTTTGATATCTCATCGTGCTTAGTTTATGTGATTGAGTATTTCTAGCATTATTTTATGATATCCATGTCTCCTTATGGAGTTGGATGTTCACGTGAGTTTGATTAGATAGTTACATGACCTAGACAGCGTTCTACCGCCGATGCTGCGGCGTAGGCTGGACGTACCCACGCACTCGTGCCCCTAAACCGGGTGCGGGTCATGACACCTACCCAGGAGGAGCAGTATATGAGGGCCGGACATGGACAGCCGTAGAGGAATGGGCGAGCTTTTGCATTAGAGGTAGATGACATGGATCATGAGGTGGATGTCATAGCAGGTATTACTCTTACTTTTACTTTTCCTGCTGTGACATTGTTTGATACGGGAGCCACCCACTCATTCATATCATCTAGTTTTATTGCCAAACACAATATTGCCTCTACACCTTTATCTAGTTGTGTTAGAATTCTTACCGGAGGAGGAGTTGTACCAGTTAGCCGAGTTTGTATATCGGGTCCTATAGTAATACGTGGCAGAGAGATGAACGTCCAACTCTTAGTCCTTCCCATGCCATCTTTTGATATTGTGCTTGGAATGGACTGGCTGAGCAAGTACCACGCTTTCTTCGATTGCTTTGGAGGAAGCATTCTTTTTAAGGTACCAGGCCATCCTGAACTTGAGTTTGCCCGAGGATCTACAGAAATCCTTGATGGTATGCAGCTCGCAATGGACGGCGTTGTTTATCATCCTATTATTTTAGAATTTCTAGACGTCTTTCCAGAGGATTTGCCAGGACTACCCCCAGACAGAGATGTAGAGTTTTTAATTGAACTAGCACCCGGAGTAACACCTATAGCATCGCATGTTTACAGACTGGCGAAGAAGGAAATGGATGAGCTGAAGGCATAGTTAAAAGAGCTAGAGGAGAAAGGTTTTATTCGACCGAGTGCATTACCCTGGGGAGCACCAGTGTTGTTTGTACCCAAGAAGGATGGGTCAGTGCGTATGTGCATTAACTACAGAGCCTTCAATGCAGTAACAGTGAAGAATAAATATCCATTGCCATGTATTAATGACTTATTTGATCAACTCAGTGGAGCTAAGGTGTTCTCGAAGATAGATTTGAGATCGAAATATCACCAGGTGAAGATACGAAAGCAGGACATTCCGAAGACCGCATTCAGAACAAGATATGGGCACTACGAGTTTTTGGTCATGCCATTCGGATTGACCAATGCTCCAGCGATCTTCATAGACTTGATGAATCGAGTCTTCCACCAGTACTTGGACCAGTTCATGGTCGTCTTCATAGATGATATACTTGTCTATTTGAAGAGCCATGAGGAGCACGAGAAGCATCTGCGGATTATTCTAGAGACTTTGAGGAGAGAGCAGTTATATACAAAGCTCAGCAAATGTGAGTTCTTCTTGGATAGAGTTTTATTTCTTGGGCATATTGTTACAGGAGATGGTATTTCTGTTGATCCAGAGAAGATCTCAGCAGTTGAGACATGGCCTGTTCCTAAATCAGCAGCAGAGGTGAGGAGTTTTCTTGGACTTACGGGATATTATCGACGGTTTATGGAAAACTTCTCAAGGATAGCGGCACCTATGACTCGCTTGACTTGTAAGGATCAAGAATTTATATGGATTGACGAGTGTCAAGCCGCCTTTGAAGAGTTGAAGAAGTGACTGACTACAGCACCAGTATTGACAATTCTGTCAGGATCAGGAGGTTATGTGATCTACAGTGACGCATCAGGGAAAGGCTTGGGATACGTATTGATGCAGCATGGCAAGGTGATTGCATATGCATCTAGGTAGTTACGAGTACATGAGAAGAATTATCTGACTCATGACTTCGAACTTGCAGCCGTTGTATTTTCTCTGAAGCTATGAAGACATTACTTATATGGGGAACGAGTGAAAATCTATACTGACTACAAAAGCCTCAAGTACGTCTTCGCGCAGAAGGAGTTAAATATGAGACAACGTCGATGGCTCGAGTTGATAAAAGATTTTGAGATAGAGCTACATTATCATCCAGGCAAGGCTAACGTGGTAGCAGACGCGTTAAGCCAGAAACCAGCAGCTTACTTCTTGACAGCACAGAGGGAACTATTGGAGGACTTGCAAGAGCTTGGCATTGAAGTGATATTACCCGGAGCAGATGGGACACTATCCAACTTGCAAGTATAATCATCATTGGTAGAGAGGATTAAGGTAGCCTTGCCTACAGACGCCAGATTTAAGAGACTGAAGGAAAGGACAGAGGCCGGAGAGCAGACCAGATTGCGTATTCATGAGGATGGGACATTACGATATGGTGATCATCTTTATTTTCCAAATGGAGAGATTCGATATGAGCTGATGACAGAGGCTCATAGTTTGATTTATTCTTTTTATCTTGGAGGCACCAAGATGTATCGTGACTTACGACAACACTTTTGGTGGCATGGAATGAAGAGAGAGAGAGATAGCTCGCTTTGTAGCTAAATGTCTGGTATTTCAACAAGTGAAGGTGGAGCACCAAAGGATAGCAGGATTATTGCAACCACTTCCGATTCCAGAGTGGAAGTGGGAGCACATCACTATAGACATCGTCGTGGGTTTTCCTAAGAGTCCAAGTGGGAGAGATGCAGTGTGGGTAATAGTGGACCGAATCACCAAGTCAGCCTATTTTATATACCTTTTAGAGTTGGCCAGTCTACAGAAGCTTTAGCTGACTTATATATGAGGCAGATCGTGAGATTGCACGGCATACCAGTCAGCATTGTATTAGACAGAGATTCGAGCTTTACATCGCACTTTTAGAGGAGCACGCAAGAGAGTCTTGGAACTCGTCTGAAATTTAGTATATCTTACCACCCGTAGACAGATGGGCAGTCGGAGCATACTATTCAGACATTAGAGGATATATTGAGAGCTTGCATGTTAGACTTCGGAGGATCATGGGAGGACCACCTACATCTTGTGGAGTTTTCTTACAACAATAGATATCAAGCGAGTATTCAGATGGCTCTGTTTGAAGCATTGTATGAAAGAAAATGTAGGTCTCCTATGTGTTGGAGTGACGTGGGAGAACGTCAGATTCTGGGACCCGAGTTGGTGGTCAACACTGTAGAGACAGTTAAGAAGATTCAAGGGCACTTGCGAGCAGCGCAAGACAGGCAGAAACAGTGGGCAGACCTTCATCGTCGTCCCTTGGAGTTCAAAGAGGGCGATCACGTCTTCTTGAGGATATCACCGACCAGAGGCACCATTCGATTCGGAGGGCGCGGCAGGTTGAGTCCAAGGTATATTGGACCATTTGACGTGCTTGAGAGAGTTGGAGAAGTGGCATATCGACTTGCGCTACCACCTTCACTTGAGGGAGTACACGGCGTATTCCATGTGTCGCAACTCAGGCGATATATGGCAGACAGCAATCATGTTCTCGACCATTCAGAGATCACCATTGGGCCGAGCTTATCATACCAAGAGCAACCCGTGGGAATCCTTGATCGTCGAGAGAAAGTGTTGAGGAACCAGTCTATTCCCTTGGTTCGCGTAGCATGGAGGCATGGTGCGCCAGGAGAATCAACTTGGGAGCGTGAGGATGACATGCACAAGCATTTTACGAACCTATTCGCAGACCAAGGTATGAATTTACATTATTAATTTATATCTTATACCATCCTTGCATTCTACCGTGGCTTAATTTTAATTTCGAGGACAAAATTTTTTAAGTTGGGTAGAATGTAAAACCCCTATTCCTAGAAATCGTATATACCATTTTTATTTATTAATTATTAATTTAATTATAGTAATTAGTGGCTAATTAGGAGAAATAATTTTTAATAATTTTTATTTTAGGTGTTGGTGCACTTAGAGGGTTTATGGGACCATTAGGAATTTTTCGGAATTTATTCCATGTAGGAGACCCCTTGAGCAGTTGTTAGCTTAATAGTGTGCATTATTATAATCTAGAAATTTTCTTATGAATATATATATATATATATATATATATATATATATATATATATATATATATATATATATATATATATATATATATATATATATATATATGCGTATATATATTTTATTGGAAAAAGGAAAAGAAAAGAAAATAATAAGAATAACAATATTATTAATAACTATACTTAACTATTAACTATTACTAAACCATTCACTTAACAGCCGCTAGCAAGCAATTAGCAAACCTTTAGCAATTCCAACAACCCAATCAACCCGCCAAGTAGTATGCACAGACCCCCCCTTCGACCCGCGGGTATATACCAACTCCTTCTCTCCCTTATATATATATATATATATATATCATCTAAACCCTAAACCTAATCATCCAGACCCTTCCTCTTCTCAACTAGACCTAGAGAGCGCCGCCACCGCAGCCGGAGAACCCCGCCAGGCCGTCCAAACCAATCCCGACGACCGCGACCCCGCGTACTGCAGATTCCCACAGCGAGGTACCTGTGTTCTGGAGTTATTTTCCGTCGACTCGCTCAACCAAATGCAACCCCGTCTTCACCGGTATGCTCACCCCTTAACCCTCTTCCATATCTGTATGTTAGTAGACCTCGAACAACACGTAAGCCTAGGCGAAAATAGCGTCAAAGTTGGCAGAAACAGACCGAATTCTGGGATCGCAGAAAAACTGCGGTGACCACCCATGATGCCGAGTTCGTATCTCCCACCACAGAGATCTAAATTTGATAATTCTTTTTGGTATGCGTAGACCACTTGACCTAGTTTAATTTCTGTTAAATAATCCTAGATTATTAATTGCTGTAGACAGAATTAAATTCGTCATAAAATTCTGCGAACCCACTTTTTCCAGATTTCCAAAAGTTGGGACCGCCCCGTCATGTACCAAGTGTACCGAATGGTGCGCGTAGCATAACCGGACACGTAAAAATTTGCGGAGACTGATTCGGTCACGTGTGCGCGCCGGAATCAGCCCGTATCTGCGGACACATCCAGTTTTGCAACTTTTGTGGAAGTCGTGTACATTTTGTGCACACTCGTCAGATTGTGACAAAACTTACGCCACTGGACTCGTGATAACGCGCTGGTCCTGTGACCCAATTTTCACACAATTCTGAGACAGTTGACCAAGACGCCAATTAGCGGGCCCTACAATTGACTTTTTGGACGAAATTGTGTTCGGCTCATCGGAATCCATATTTGGACATACCGTTGGGTTCATATTGACATTTAGAGTTGTTTGACCTATAATTTATCCCATTTAGAGACTGTTACCCTTGGCTCGCTTTTCGGTGCAAAGTGGGCCACACTTGGACCCCACTTTTATCCAAAATTACCGTTTTGCCCCTGTGTCCAAATTGGACGAAAGAAAAGTACTTTTTAGCTTTTTTGCTTATTCCGAAAATGTTGGTATGTCTATTTCAGCATCCGGAGACGTTTGTTCGGAGGCCATTAGTTCCAGATCCCGTGTCCTTGACATTGGACGCTTACACTTTACAGCTGTTTAGAGATTCTAGTTGCTATTCTTTTGAGACATTTATTCTTATATTAGAGTTTATTCTCTTCTCTCTTTAGTAGTTTATTATAGTCGATTTGCAGTGGATTTGTTTCCATCCGACTATCATACTTTGAGACTACTTATTTGATATTCAGTTATTGATTTCCATTTATCTATTATTTGTGCTGTGGATGAGATATAGATTTGCGTGTGACTTGTTGTGACAGTATATTACTACTGTAGATTGAATATTCATGTACAGCATACGTGTGTATATGATTTTCATATATTAGAGTTCGTATACATACGGTTGACGTGTTACGTATTCCTAGTCCTACGTATTTTGGGATTGGGGTATGACAGGACATACCATTGAATTCGTACTGACTTTTAGAGTTTGTTTGACCTATAATTTGTCCCTTTTAGAGGCCGTTATCCCTGGCACGCTTTTCGGTGCAAAGTGGGCCACATGTGGACCCCACTTTGACCCAAAATTACTGTTTTGCCCCTGTGTCCAAATTAGACGAAAGGGTAGTGATTTCTAGCTATTTAGCTGATTTCGGAAACGTTGGTGATGTCTATTTCAATATCCAGAGATGTTTGTTCGGGGCCATTGGATTCTGATCTAGTGTCCTTGATATTTGGACGCTTATACTATACAGATTTCTTGCCAGGCAAGTATACCTTGCCATTGTATTTTATTTACATTCCATATAATGTATGCATATTTTAGTTCTATTTATTTTAGTTCATATATTTTAACTGTTATATAAATTGTGCGTCCAAGAAAACTTGGGTACAACGACGGTATCGTCATATTCTATTTTTATTTATGTATATGCATTGGACCTACTTTATGAGACCACCCCATTATCATGAGGCATCTTATGTTTTATTGGCCTTGTCACTATTCTTACATGAGAGTGAGTCACATGTAGGACACGGACTTGCGTACTCGGCTGGCCACTGGTACGTATAGGTCGTGCGACGGATAGGGATAACTGCCGATAGAAACTTTGCATGCTAGTAGACCTGACAGTTATTTAGAGGTTTTATCGTACATGGATGTGACATGCTTAGAGCATGGGATGGGGAGAATAACAATTAAGGCGTTTGGGCTCCTTTGCACTTTCCTTTGTTCGCCCGGATGCTTCGCCAGAGCGACGGGTGGTGATGACCCTATATATTACAGGCGGCCTCTGCCATTCAAAAGATGACATACTTTTAGACCCCTAATTCTCTGAGATAATCATGCCAATCCTATTTATGGCCAGATAGCCTACGTGTTGGAAATTTGTTCTCAAACTGCATTCACTTAGACGGTTAGGCGACCCCATTGGATGTTTACTTTTCATTACTTATTGGCATGTTATTATGTATCTTGTTACGTCCCTTTGAGGACCTGGTCCCTTTCCAGATATAAATGAGCAGGAGTATCCGCAAGAGTATGGACCTAGACCTGACGCTACTTATCTAATTAAGGAGGTCTTACCTTCGGATTATCTGTGATTCATTGCAGCTATTTAGATATTCTAGTTGCTATTCTTTTAGAGACATTTATTCTTATATTAGAGTTTATTCTCTTCTCCCTTTAGTAGTTAGTATAGTCGATTTGCAGTGTATTATTTTCCATCCGACTATCATACTTTATGCGGAGGAAGGGGCATTCGTTTTGAGAAAAATAAAAACAAGTTTACTCCACCCTCTTTTACCTTTCAAAATGGATTCACTAATCTAAAGAAAAAAAAAGGAATTCCATTGAAATGTATTTTTATTGACCAATTGATACTCGTCTTTGATATTCAGTTATTTATTTCCATTTATCAATTTATTGGTGCTGTGGATGAGATATAGTTTGCGTGTGACTTGTTGTGACAATATATTACCACTGGTGGATTGGATATTCATGTACAGCGTACGTGTGTATATGGTTTCCATATATTGGAGTTCGTATACATACGGCTGGCGTGTTACGTATTCCTAGTCCTACGTATTTTGGGACTGGGCGTGACATATTTTAGTGGTGGCCCATGCAGGTCAAGAATATATTGTCTTGGTTACGTAACTGTACCGAACAAGCCTGCGTATAGGAATAGAGTATAGGATCTCATCCACGCTTGACTAAAACTCATCCTTCCTATTTAATGCTTGTATCCTGTTTGATTCCTGTACTTCTTCTAATCGTTTCATACATCACCTGCAGATAGATAGATATGCAAAATGGATGTACTGCCGCCGATGGCGACACACCTTCAGGAGTCAATGGTCAGACTCAAGGAGGTACCTCAACGATTCCTAGACTTTCGAGACCAGATGGAAAAACTCACAATCCAGTTCCGTCTGATCTTCCCGCTTCACCTAATGGGAAACTTCCAGCTTTTCCAGTACCGCAAGATGGCCAAATACAGCTACTCTAATTCTTCCAGATGATGATGCAGGAACAGAGGCAGCAGGCAGCCGAGCAGAGGCAAGAACAGAGGAAGCCGACCAAAAAGTCAACTGACTCAAATCCTTAATTTGTGTGTAGAATTCTATAGATTTCAGTACTACATGAATACTGGAATCGACGGTTTCATAAAATCATAAGTCGGTAAAGAGTTATGTCCACAAGGGCGCACAGATGATAATTTTTAGTGGTTTCCTATTTACCTCTACGTTGCACGAATTTTATAGTAAATTAAACTTACATTTTAAATTATGAAAATATTACTTTATATAAGTTTATCATGTCAACTTTTTGAAACTTCAAGTAATTCCGAATTCGGGATCTCCCGAAATCTCGAAAATACGAAAACACGTCTGATTTCGGACAACTGACACTTTCAAAATATTCTGGAAAAATAGGTTCATAAATTATTAAAATAATTTATATATTCAGAAAAATAACCTTGATATAGTTCTAACAAAAAAAACTGGAGCACGTTTGGAGTCCGGAGATAGGAGATATCATCTTTTTAAGTCGTCATAACTACTAGAAAATGAGGTTGAATTTATGACGAATTTTGACTGTTTTTGGACGAAAAAGAGAGAAGTTTGGGGAAGAAAAATATGAAAGATGAGTTTATTCTATAAGCCTAATAGGTATTTATAATGGTGGAGACTACTTAATTGAATATGACTAGGATTTGCTAATTTGTATATGATTAGGATCAGTTTAAATAAGGCTAAGATATGCATGAAGTTGCTTTCCTAGTAGGCTCAGGATTTGAATTAATTTAAAATAGAGTTTGATTTTATATCAATAATTTATTATCTTAAATATAATTAAAGATAATACAAACAATTTATATATAATCTTATTAATATCTATTAACACTAAATTAGCATCTATCTAATATTAAGACTATATATAGCCAAATAAATCCTAAATAATTTTAAAAAATCCAAATAAATTTATTAAAATTCTAAATGAATTACTGAAAAATATAATTAAATATATTAACCTAAAATAAATATTTGGTAGGAACAACATGCAAGTTTGGTCTCATAGTAAATCATGGAAGTTATAGAAATTTAAGTTTTTTATGTTTTAATTACCCAAAAATTCTAGAAAAATCTCAAAAAAAATCTAAAATAGCCTAAAAATGATTCTAAATAACTATTTATATAATTAAATATATCAAGAAATTTATTTTCTAATTAACTAAGAGAATACTCTAAAGAAATTTAATATTTAAAATAATCTATAATAAATATAATAATATAAAATACACATAAAATATCTATTTTGGGTGAGGGGGTTTACAATCTACCCAACTTACAAAATTTTTGTCCTCAAAATTAAAAATAAGGAATAATTTGTTAAATCTTTCACATTCGTATCTAAGGCAAGTCAACCGTAATCTTTTAAAAATTTTAATAACAAAATTTATTCAAATCCATCATAATCTCTTCTAAATTTTTAAATAATCAACATCCAAATTTAATTCAAATCTATATGGCATCTTCAAGATTTAAATAACCAACCTCAAATTTTAAATCATGATTTCCAACTATAATAATTTTTTTCTATATTTTACATAATAAACAACTCTAATCAAATTGTATTCCTATTTTCAACTTAAGAATTTTGTACTCTTCAAATTTTAAATTCAATTTCTATTATCAACATTTCAAATAGATGATCCAACAATCAAAATTTAACTTTTAATTCAAATCATCAAATTATAAAATTTTGAATTCAATCCATCAATGTTCATGTTTAGAGTTCTATATTTTTTTTTCTCAAGATTTAAATTGTTAATTCAATCTCCAATATTCAAAATTTAAATCATGTGCTAAAATTATAAATATTTGGTCCGCAATATCAAAATTTTAAAATTTATTCTATAAGGCATTCTTATCTTTAAAGTTAAATCATCATAATCTAAATTATTCTTCTAGAAATTCTTAAAATTAAAATGATTTAAATCTCTCAATTTAATCTTACTTGATTACAATCTAAATTTTTTTATCTCAAGTTGACAATGCAACTTCTATCCAACTTAGAATTTATCGATCTATCACATAGGCTATACATTTAAGAAAAATGTTCTCAAATTATTTAATTGTGTTATTCAATCCAAAACTCATGTTTTATGTCCTTAATTACAAAAGATAGTCACCAAGTAATATGATTGGCCTATGGGGTATAAATAGTACTATCCGTGTATCAAACTTATACTAAGCACGAGATTTTATCTTTTCGAATTAGGGGAAGACGAAAAACGATAATAAAGAATTCAAGGAGGAGGCTATAGAATACAAGTAGGGGGTTCAAGGCGATTAAAGAATTCAAAAAGAGAGAGAGAGTGTTGTCAGGGCAGTTGTGGATTGGAATCTTATTTTGGTAAATTCCTATTCACATGCTCCTATCAGTATAGTTATGTAACCGATAAGATATGCTCGGACATGTCTAAAGGCAAGTATATTCGTCTAACATGCTGAGTCAACTATATCTCAATCCACATAAAGTAGTCATATGAAGAGCGAAACAAGTGCATTAAGGTTGATCAGACCGCAATACACTGATTCTGATTTAGACAATGTATTAGTAGGTATCCCCAATAACACATATGTCATGAACAAGCTCGATAAAAAAATAAGCCTACAAAACTAGGCTATAAAATAGCATCATAAGCGGAGGTAGTCCAGAAAATATAAGTACGCTAGATTATGATGGAGGAAGGTACATAATAATTTAAGTTCGTCAAGAAGACCGGTGTTGTGCCTCTACAGTTGTCATACTAACTTCTTGTCTAAGTCTAAAGTTAACCAAATGGGGGTATGGGCCTCTAAGTTCTACAGTCTGGATAAACACTATCTTCTTATGCAAGCCTATAGTTGGTGTCATTCAATTATACTTTATTAATGGGTCAAAAGGACTATGTGATATTAGGTTATGAGGCATACTACCCAACTTACAAGAGTTTAACTAATAGTGTTATTGAATAATATAGTGTATATACCTAGTACAAGTCATCTTCCTAACCCCTATCAATCACGAAAGAAAAGATAAGATTGACGTTGTGAAAGGATCAAGCAAGATACAATGCAAGCAATCAAATAAGAATGTGAAATAAAATCACGGAAGGTGATTAAATAAGTGGATGAGATCCTATACTCTAATCCTATGCACAGGCTTGCTCGGTATAGTAACATAACCGAGACAATATGCTCTTGACCTGCATGGGTCACCAAAAAAATATGTCACGTGTCAGTCCCAAAATACGTAGGACCAGGAATACGTAAGAATGCCAGCCGTATGTATATGGCAATTTCAATATATGGATACCATAATACACACATACGCTGTAATATGAATGTTAACTCACATGTGGTATATATATTGTCATAAGTCACAGGGCTAAACTAGATCTCATCCACAGAATCAAATAACCAATCAACTATATAACTGAATCAAGTATAAAATGCTCGATAAGAACAAGTAGTTGGGTGGAGAAAAATCTACTACCAAACTAGAATATAAGAGAAACAAAATAAGTACATCTAAAGAACAATGAGGCTCGAAGAGAGACCTCCTCGAAAGGGAATGGAGTAGCAAGTCCTGATCCGTGCTCCTATAAATAGTCATGATCGTCTACACCTGGAAAGGGACCAGGTCCTCAGAGGAATGTAACAAGATACATATAATCATGCCAATTGAATACAGTAAACATGCATAATAGACAGAAAATATATAATTATGCTGTACTAGACAATCTATATGAAATGCATCATGAGGACAACTTTTCGACGTATGGGCATGGGTAGGCTACTCTATCTAATCTCACAACTCACACACACGTCAGAAACAACAGAAATCGATATACCGCGAGGGTAGCGACCAACGCGACACCAGAAATCGACATACCGTGAGGGTAGCGACCAGCGCGACACAACTACCGTAGTGTGTGCTAGTTACTACGGGTTACCAGAGTGGATATAGCCCATACACCTACAATATCCTCCCCTCCCATGATACTATGTGTCAAGTGTGTGTCAATATATATATATATATAGTATATAATTATGACTGAAAGAAAATACATATATAATGAATACAAAAATATGATAAGCATGCAAAAGTACTATAAGCAATTTGGCAAGGTATCTTGCCTGCTCTGAAAAAGAATGAAGTCCCAACTCAAGGCATCGTCCGATCTACCCATCACATAAATTAAACAAGTTAGATTACAAAAGTGGGTGAATAGGTTCCTCTATTTTAATCTATTTTAATTATGAATAAAATAATCTAAAATAGTATTTTAATCTTATTATAATCTAATTTTATTGTTAAACCCAAATTTTGGTCCAAAGAAAGTCAACTTTACGGATTTGTGATCCGTGGCACGCAAATCGAGGCAATCCGTTGACCAAAAAGTCAACCAACTCAAATCGTTGATTTGTGTATAGAATTCTATAGATTTCAGTGCTACATGAACACCGGAATCGACGGTTTCATAAAATCACAAGTCGGTAAAGAGTTATTGTCCACAAGGGCACACAGATAATAATTTTTGGTAGTTTCCTATTTACCTCTACGTTGCACGAATTTTACAGTAAATTAAACTTACATGTTAAATTCTGAAAATATTATTTTATGTAATTTCATCATGTCAACTTTCCAAAACTTTAAACGGTTCGTAATTCCGAATTCAGGACTCCCGAAATCTCGAAAATACGGAAACGCATCTGATTTCGGACAACTGACACTTTCAGAATATTCTAGAAAAATAGGTTCATAAATTATTAAAATTATTTATATATTCAGAAATCTAACCTTGATATAGTTCAAAAAAAAAATTGGAGCACGTTTGGAGTCCGAAGTTAGGAGATATCGTCTTTTTAAGTCGTCATAACTACTAGAAAACGAGGCTGAATTTATGACGAATTTTGACTATTTTTGGACGAAAAAGAGAGGAGTTTGGGAAAAAAAAAAATGAAAGATGAGTTTATTCCATAAGTCTAATAGGTATTTATAATGGTGGAGACTACTTAATTGAATATGAGTAGGATTGGCTAATTTGTATATGATTATGATCAGTTTAAATAAGAATAATATATGCATACAGTTGCTTTCCTAGTAGGCTCAGGATTTGAATTAATTTAAAATAGAGTTTGAGTTTATCTCAATAATTTATAATCTTAAATAGAATTAAAGGTAATACAAATAATTTATATATAATCTTATTAATATCTATTAACACTAAATTAGCATCTATCTAATATTAAGACTATATATATCCAAATAAATGCTAAATAATTTTAAAAAGTCCAAATAAATTTATTAAAATTCTAAATGAATTACAAAAAATATAATTAAATATATTAACCTAAAATAAATATTTAGTAGGAATAACATGTAAGTATGGTCTCATAGTAAATCATGGAAGTTCTAGAAATTTACGTTTTCTATATTTTAATTACCCAAAAATTCTAGAAAAATCTTCAAAATCTAAAATAGCCTAAAAATAATTCTAAATAACTATTTATATAAGTAAATATATCAAGAAATTTATTTTCTAATTAACTAAGAGAATACTCTAAAGAAATTTAATATTTAAAATAATCTATAATAAATATAATAATATAAAATATACACAAAATACCTATTTTGGGTGAGGGGATTTACAGTATGATAGGTCAGTTAGTTATTTACTTGGTGTCAGTTAGTGTATTAAGGAATTAGTGATAGGTTAGTATCACTTTTAAGTTAGTATTAGTTGGTATTGTATCAAGTAAATTAGTATAGTTAACACTACCAAGTATAGTCTTATATTAGTTATAGTTAATGCAAGCTAGTGTTAGCTAGTTTGTGGCCTAGTTTGGCTTATATTGACTAGTTTGACCTAGTTGGACTTAGTTTAACTAGTATGACTTAGAAATTGACCTAGAAATTGTATTAGAGTATTCTTTAACTCAATTCTCCTTCATTACACCATTTAACATGATGTTTCCTAAATAGGAGTGTGTGACACCAGCTTGGACATCGAGAGACGCCTTTGATTAGGAACCGAGGCGAGTACATCTCTCTATTAGTTTTTATTTCATGATAGTATATATATCACTTGTTCTAGAACACATATACTTGATTCCGACATATTGTTACACAGACTGGTACTATATGGATCCCGTTAGGAGATGTTATCCCCTACCGTGTTAAACGGGTACTCCTTACACATTTATTTTGTCGTGTGCATCGAATATTATTTTATGTGCTTCTTGTGCATCCACTATTTCGTGTACTAGTGTGACTATATCGTATTCATGTGCGTAAGGTATCATGATTGGATCCATGAGTATTGGTTGAGGAAGGGGAGTAGAAATTGGTTATGTGATCAAGCCCTATTTACCTCATGTGTATGTCGATTGTACATCTCACGTACAATCGAGTTACCTTATTTTACCTCATGTGCAACCTAAGCTGATCACATAACGAACTTGTGCTCTAAACCATATAGCTAGTATTCCAATTTCTTTACTTGCAGTTATTTTCATATTGCATGTATTTATCTTTCCAGTTTATATTGTACATATCCGCCTGTTTCAGCTATATTTCCATTTCTAGTTACTTGTGCATCTTGTATTCTTTCTATTGCTTGTCATATATTCTCTACCATGTATTTGGAACTACTTGCAAAGTTTTGTACTTCGCTCCAATCCTGATTGGGTATATTTTTTAGATGATTGGCTAGAGAAGTTGTGTCCCACTTATTACGGGCTGCAAGACGGTGAACCATTAGAGGATATTTCCCTAGAGTAGGAGGACTTAGTGCCAGTGACCAAGGAGGCTTAGACTTTTACTTTGGACTTTGTGTTAGTCTCATTATTAGACTTTTGGCATGTATATATTATTGAGACTTATATGGTACCTAGATTTGTGGATTTGGACTTGTGATGTATTGTGACTCCTTCTTACTCTATTATATTCCATATCGTGCTTTTATCCTCCTTTAGTTTTATAATGTGATTATTGATTAGCATTTATCTTATATTATATTGTTCCTCCATTTGGAGTTGAGATATTATTGACAAGTATATTATATTTATTGTGTGAGATATTTAGTTAGTATTGATGACCTAGACAATATTCTACCGTCGAATCTACGACGTAGGATGGACGTACCCACATACTTGTACCCTTACACTGGGTACGGGTCGTGATACCATAGTCCCACAAAATTGTGTGAATAGTGACGCTCCTGTATCAGATTGAGTTTGCTGCAAACCTTGATCTCCTCCCTAGCCTCAAACTACTGAAACCAATGTCGCTCCGTGAAGCTTTGGCAAACCACCCATAGCCAAAATCGGATCCGTGAAGCAACCCCCACCTGGAGACCGACCAGTTGTCATGGGACCGTCATACTGACCCTCAATATTTGGCTCATCACCATTTGTCACTTTGTCTCGACGAACCGAATCCTCCGTAATCCTTAAAATATCTCAAAGCCCCTCCTCAGTAAGTTTTCGACGATCCAACTCCTGTCGAATACCCCTCGAGCCTCCATCCGATGTTTGTAGCCTGCCTGTATAACTTAGCGGCTTGAGCCTGTACATGCCACAACATAAATCTCCTCAAGCCAACTGTTGGGAACCCTTCGTAAGCATCCAATCTTTGTCCCCAAACAAACTGCGACAGCCATCATCCGCCAGCCTCCCTACCGAAACCAAGTTGTAACGTAAACTCGGTATATGTCACACATCCTTGAGAACGAGCTTCTCACCAAGCTCTGTTGTCAAGTGCACACCGATGTCTACAACTGCAGCCGTCCCCTTGTTGCCCATCCTCACACGTCCAAACCTACCGCTATGGTATGACGTGAAGATCCTCCTATATGGAGTGGCATGATATGATGCCCCCATGTCCATGACCCAATTGCCATTATGACACATGCCACTAGGTTCCTCTACATCGGTTGTTGCGATGATGAGATCTCCCATAGCCATGAGATCCTCCTATCATCCTTGACTTTAGCCTTCTCAGCTTTGAGCTTCATGCAGTTCCTCTTGATATGACCCCTTTTGCCACAGTGATAGCAGCCCTCCTTGCGGTCCACAGTCGTAAGATCCCGAGAACTCTCCATTGTCCTCGCCTGTGACTTGGGTCTTCCCTTCCCGTAGGAAGTTACCAGAGCGGACTCCTGCGACGATTCCACTTGCTTATTTCGGATCTCCTCGTTCAACAAGTTGCTTTTGACTGCCTCCATCGTGACAACTCCATCAGGCGCGAAGTTGTTCACCGATACTACCAACGTCTTCCAGCTTTTTGACAGGGAACTCAAAAGCAAAAGGGTCTGAAGCTCATCATCAACCACCATCTTCATCGAAGATAACTGATTGATAATACCCTAAACCTTATTCATATATTATGCCACTGGGACATCCTTCGTGTACTTCGAGTTAACGAGTTGGCGAATCAGAAATGTCTTGTTGCCAACCGTCTTCCTTTCGTACAGCGAATGCAGCTTCTCCCGCAATACTTTTGCCAAACTCTCCATAGACACGTGGTGAAACACCGAGTCATCAAGCCATTAGCGGATGAATCCAATGGCCTTCCCATCCAGTCGTTTCGAGTCTTCAGCAGCTTTGTCCGATGGCTTAGCATTGTCGTCCTCCAACGGACCTTGCAAGTCCTTGCACCAGAGTAGATCCTCCATCCTTAGCTTCTAAATTGCCTAATTCCCCCTATGAGGGTGATCATACGAGTGTTCATCTGCTCCGTAGACATAGTTGCCAGAACCAAAACCAGTAGCTCTGATACCAGATGTTGGGAATCAGACACACCCTACAACTATTCTGACATCGTATCTGATAGTGCCCGCAGCAAAAACTTTAGGCCAACCCATCTGAGATAACCAACCCCTATCTAACGAACACCAAGCACAAATAAAGACAAGTATATGGCGGTGACTACGTCACCTGGACAAATTCTTCCTGAGCAAAGGCGAAGACTCCTCGATCAGATCTCTTTTTTACTTCTGTCTTGGATGTCGATGTCCTAAAAGCAAAGCACAGACTTTCTCTTAGATTTTCTGTGGACGAGCACCCCGAATTTCCAACTTGTGCTATGCTTTGTGCCTCCACCTTCCTCCTATATTTATAGGATAAAAAATTATATTTTAGGTCATAATAGAATTTCCTAAATAGAAAACCTTAAAATAAGAATCATATTCCACCTAAAATAGCCCACACCAATTATGGACGTCCAAATATGGTCAAATTATATATTTAATACAAATTTAAAATCTAATCAAATCTTACATTTAATGTAGATTTCTAAATTATATTAAATCAAATCTTTGACCATATTTGGGCTCCAAAATTCACCAAATTCAGACTGGATCTCAACAATTTAAAGTGTGAAAAAATAAACAGCAACAATTTAAAGTACACTATATAGTTATGAAAACAAACAATATTTGCACTTTAAAGTGCTATCACTATATACTGTTTAGTACTTTGAATTGTTAGTAAGGCCGGCCCTGGCCCAGGGCAGCCAGGGCGACCGCCTAGGGCCCACGGACCAGGAGGGCCCAAAAAAATCAGTTTAAATATAAATATATTAATAATCTTGTATCTAAATAGAACTAGTATGTACCATGGGCCCTCCTTTAACACAAAACAATTATGATGTAGTGGTTATTATGTTAGACTTGCATACTATAGGTCCTTTGTTTAATTCTTGGTGGTAACATTTTTAAATTTACTTTTATTTTAGTTTTTTAATATATTTTTACATTATGTATGAATAACCCATTTTGAAATTTCGTCTCGAGTTCCCATGAGCTCAGTGTTGGCCCTAAGTGTTAGCAATATACAATTATGAAAAGAAAACCCTAAGATATTGAGAAAGACAAAGAGATCAATTTTTTAATTGTTGAATCCTTCAAGGTTCTCCATAGGCATGGCTTAATAACATGATAAAATAGTATTTTTATAATATTACAAATAGATAAGTATTTTGTTTGGAACAATCATCCAATAGTTAGTCACAGGCAATTATAATAGTCCTATTTCAGTGTGCACAACTCAATAATCAATTTATATCAACCTTGAGGATTGATCTCTATCAATCGTCAAGTTGATTAGCATTAATCTTCACAGATGAACAACATCAATTTTTAAGGATGTTCAGCATCAGTCTCCAGGGAACATGCTAACGCGAGTTTATGGAGATACATATTTAGACATGCCTTCACCAAAACCTTTATATTAATTCCATGAGGAAAAGTCATAATCGAAGGAAAAAAGTGAGTTGGTGTCGCTAAATCTTCAGGACATGGAAATATCTAAAGGTATGATCATGGTTTCTAAAGAAAAAAAACCTTAATTTAAGTTTTTGATTATGGTTAATCGACTAAGTCTAGTATGTGCTCATTGCATTTTAATTACTAGTGATATAATTATCCAACTTAAATAATTTTCCATAATCAAAAGGGGGAGATTTTTATCTCAAAAATTTGATTATTATAAATTTATTATTATTTAGCATTACAAAATTACTAATGATCATGTCATTACTATATTGCTTATACATAAACTTTGCATAGTCCTAGTGTGCGTTTATTTTATCATTCTTGCTACTATTATTTTGTTCACCTAACATATGTTTTATAGGAAAGCAATAAGCAAGAGTAAAGTTGGATCTATGCGAATGAAAAAAATTATGATGGGACAAAGACATTATTAGCCTAAAGATTTCTCTGAACTGCCCACTATATCTCCGGATCTACGTACTCGGAGGAAAAGCCAATAATCAAACAAAGAAAGAAGTTAAGCTATCAACATCGTGCTAAGGGGCTGTATAGTTCAGCAAAATACGATGAAGTAGATAATTCAAAAATCAACATTTTACGTACGCATTACGATAAAATAGAGCAAAGTAGAAAATTATTCGTTTGGGTGCTTTAAAGAAGTCTATCATGTTAGAAGTGAAAAATCCTAAAGTTTGGTGTTTGTTGGTTCTTGAAATTAGTGGAAAAGTGTAACTTTTTTGTTGAACTGACGTGAATAGTAAATCTTCTTTTTGTTAAAGTAGAGAGAAAGTGGTCCTCTAAGTAAAAGCGCAAAATGAGAATGGTGATTTCTTACTTCCACACTCCACTTCAGAGGAAAAAAAATCTGAAGTCAAAACTCTATTTTTGTAGCAAACTAGATTTATTGTTCATGTCAAATCAGAGTAAATCATGTCTACAAATTCTCTAACCAAACACATAAAGTTGTCTCAAATCCAGATTTAGCTAATTCTACACTCTACATATGCGAACAAAACAACCCCTATGTGTAATCTTTCTTTATTCTTGTATCTCTAGGATTATTTAAATCTCAACAGAGAAAGTAAATGAAGTTAAACCAAAATCCCAGTTAAATACCCAAAATCCTCAACTGGAGTATCATACCGGTATACCAGTTTCGGTAGATCGACGATAACCTGGTAAATGGCACTCGTATTCTAGAACTTTCAAAACAACACAAAATTAGACCATCGGTATATTGACGGTATATCGTGGTATACTATTTGGGTACTTTTTGTTCAGCATTTAATATTACAATGGTTAGAAATCTAGTCGTTACTGTGCAAAGAGGTATACCGCATATAGAGTAACAACTCTATTATTTTAGGCTATTTTTACTTGCTATACAAAATAGAAATTGGTCTCATTCATCACCACTTCTTGGAGCTTATATTTTTTATCTATCACATACAAACCTCTCTACATATATAAGAGCTTTCATTTGCCAAATCTATTTTAGATAGAGTTTTCATTCAGTTATAAAGTGCACCTTCAAATTATTATGTGAAGATCAAAAATGTTTCTTGAAAGATGTTGAAATCAACAAGCCTTCGTATCAAAGCTTGTGTAGAAGTCGATGAGCCCTTTGAATCGAAGCTTCTGTGTAAGAAGTCAGCGAGGTCTTCTGATCAAATCTCGCAAGTGTAACAATTTGTTATAATAATGGATTAAAGTCGGAGAGAGTTCTGGGATATGAGTGTCTTATAGAGGATACATGATACATCACGTATCGATATTCTTGTCTCATTTCTAGCACTTATTTTAAATTTCCAAAAACATATTTAATTATGCTTAATAAGTAGTTAAATCCTATTTACCCTTTTTTATGGTGCTTTTAGATGACATACGACACTGACATATGACACAGACTTATGTAATAAATATTTTGTGTTATTGATCTAAATGACTATATCCGTATGTAATTCGACAATATTGTCCCGCAATTATTTAACACTTACTCAAGTGTTCAAAAGTGATGTGGGATGATGTCGATGAAAGAGGAATAGAGTGGGAGGGGACTAGTAAATACTTGAAGGCTAGTGTAAAGGAAAAACATATTTGGGGTTTAACTTTATGATGTATCTTATGTTAAGGCTAAGTTTGATCCTCAAAACTTCTTTAAATTTGAGTAGTGTGTGCCTCCTCTTGATAATTACGAGGAAGAAAGAGTATAATAACTATATTGATGAGGTTTTTACTTAGTGTCATGTCCCGGTTCCACAGAACCGAAGGTCGCCACTGGACGCGATGTCATAAAAGACTAACTTGCATTTGTACAAGGCAAACACCAAAACGGCCAATTAAATTACTGAGTCACAAAGTGATAATAACGAAAATGCTAAGCAGAAAAGTTGAATCGACAAAGGATATAGAAAGGAACTTCTCTTTATTGATAATAAAGTGGAACTACAACAACTCAAAGCCATGAATAACTCGATTACAAATCTCTCTCTCTCTCTTTCTCTCTCTCTCTCTCTCTCAATACAATGAATTATGCCACAAGACTTAAGAACTATACAAACAATATTGTTCCATACATTATGTCCTCTATATACAAAGAAAGCAAAACTTCGGCCGGAATGCTTCAGGTTGCCACCAAGCTCCAACTGTCATGACCCGTACCCAGAATTTGGGGCACGAGTACGTGGGTACGTCCAGCCTACGCCGCAGCATCGACGGTAGAACGCTGTCTAGGTCATAATACTATCTAATCAATCTCACACGAATATCCAACTCCATAAGGAGAGACAGATATCATAATATAATATGGAAATACTTAATCACAGAACTAAAGCACGATAAGATATCGGAGAAAATAAATGAAATGCAATACAAGTCTAAACAACAAAAATAGTCTAACCTGCAAAAAATAACATCCAAGTCTTAAAGTATGTCGGAAACAAATTCGGTACCAATAAACTGCTTAAAGAAACTAACTGAATAATTAGTGATCCCGGCTAGACCTTCCGGAATCACAACTGAACTACAAGATCCAAGACTGCAGCTACTCTCCCTGTGGTCCATAATATGTCGGACACCAGTAATCTAAGTCGCAGTCTGGAAAAATATTTCCAGTTAGGATGGAGCGAAGTACAACCCAAATAACAATTCTAGTTAATTAATAAGGACTATAAAATAATAAATAGATGATGCTATATACTGAGAGAAGACAATGAATAAATGCAATGGCAAAATAAAGAGAACATGCAATATAGGCAGTATGGTACAGTCAATGCATATATGAAATGAAGAGAAAGAACTACAATATCATATACGGGGTGGTGTAGTATATGAACTGAAATAGAAAACTGTAACTATTCTAAGTGTTTGAAATAGTAGTTTCAAAATGTGATCGTCTTGAAAACTTGTACGATAGCTACATGGCCTGACTAATCATACGTGAGGTGTATGAGTAACACTAACAATATCTACACTTGTACGATAGGGGTTTGATCACATCTCTCACTAGCAATTTCTTCGCCCCCAACTAGTACAGTGGATCCAACCATGATACGTCACGATACACGATCAATGTCCAATATATCATGTACAATGTCTAATATCAATATCGTGTACATTGTTAATACGATAACCAATGTATCATCTCATGACTGCAGATCCAATCTATATACTAGTCCGTGTAGCACAGTGTTAAGAATCAGATGTAACATTTCTAAATACTTGAATTATAGAAATTATCAAATAACAAAAATTATCATAGAATGTACTCGCCTGTGGTCCTTAGCTGGTATGAATCAGAGTCCAAGTCATAGTCCAAATAGCCTATGTATTACAATTTTACCATATCAAAAGATAATTTATTTTAATTTATTTAATTCTGGAATAATTACTCTAAAATCTTATTTTAATCTTATTATTCTAATTTTTAGGTTAATTTCTAAATTTTGTCCAAAGAAACTGAATTTTACCAATTCGAGACTCATGGCACGCAAATCGAGGCGATCTGTTGACCAAAAAGTCAACCGATGTAAACTCGACTTTCATGTATGGTTTTCTGTAGATTTTAGCATCAAAAATATGATGGAAATTACGGCTCATCCGAATTCAAATTTGTTTGGAAATTATTGCACATACCTAAAATCGCATTGTGCAACGGTGGTTGATTGTTAACCTAGAAGTTCTACAGAATTAGCAGCACAGTAATATTTCGTATTAAATCCTGGGAAAAACATATGTCAATTATCTCGATATTAACTTTCCGAAACTTCAAACGGTTAGTGATTCTGATTCCTGGTTCTCTCGAAATCGCAAAACCACCGAGACACATCTATTTTGGACATGCTGTGCTCTACGAATTTTCCAGAATTTAATATTCAAAATTTCGTGAAACTACTTATATATTCAGAAAACTAACCTCAATAAGGTACTAATATAAGAAACTGGGCCGTGTTTGGAGTCCAGAGCTATGAGTAATGGTTTCTGGAAGATGAAGGAAACCCTAGATGATAATTCCCCTCAAATCTCTCTCTAAAATAATGGGATAATTAAGGTTATATATATATATATATATATATATATATATATATATATATATATATATATATATATATATATATATATATATATATATATGCGGCTGAAGCAAAAGTTAAAGGCTGACACGTGTCAGAATCTGATTGGATGCCTTTGTTTATATTTTTTATTTTTTATTTGCCTTTTTCAAAACATTATTTAAGTCAAATCTAAATAACTCAAAATAAACATTAAAAATAATCATAAAAAATCTGGAAAAATTACAAAATATATATTTTGAACCTAAAAATCCTAGAAAAATATTTGGGACAATTTTATCTTCATAGGTTTCCTACTATAATTAGGAGAAGCTCTAAAAATTAGTTTTACCTATTTAAATAAAAATAAATATTAAAATATTCTAAAAATCTGAAATAATTTCAAAAAATATATAATAATATTATAAACACTAAAAAATTACTTGGGTCTATTCTATATTCCTGGTCTTGCACAAGAAATTCTAGAAGTCCTAAAAAATTAGTTATTAGTCTAAATAACTCCCAATAAATACTAAAATACTCAAAAAATTCTAGAAAATATATTTGATTATTTAGAACCCAAAATAAAAGTTTAAAATATTTTTAATTATGTTTGACACTAAAATAAATTCTTGAAAGCCCTAAAAAAATTTACTGTTACTAGTTTTTAATTAACCAAAAATTATGAAAAAATTTCAATAGCCCAAAATTAACCTAATAACAACATTTAAGCAAGAATTTTAGGATACGGAGGTTACAAGTCTCCCACCTAAAAAAAAATTTCGTCCTCGAAATTTAAAATCCTCAATGGTTGTATTTTTTTTTTACCATCAAAATTTAAATTCATCAAACCATATAATCATAAAGTAAATCCATATTGTTATTTCATAATATTTTAAAATTCTATAAATATTATATTCCTGAAAATCTACAAATTTAAAATTAAATTCCATTCTTATCACAATCTCCTCCAAAATTTTAAGTTAATAACTAAATACAAAAAAAATTAATATCCAATCCTCTAATTTTAAATCCAATCAATGCATATTTATAAAATTTAAAATCTCATCCCAAAAATAATTTAAATTCAAAATCTAATCCATTAGTGATCTTATTCCTTGATTTTTTTCCACACAATACTCAATACTGTAATACTTATGAAGTCTTCAAATACAACATTCAAAATATAAGTTTTAAAAATTTATATCTTGCAGTTAAATAAAAATAATAATAATTTTCTTAAATTCCTCAAAATTTAATAACAATTTCAATCATATCTTAATCTTCATAAAAATCAATGATTTAACAAAATCGTCAAATCTGCCATATTAAAATTTTAACTCTTTATTTAAATTAATGTTTATCCTCGAAATTTAAGGCACATTGTCTCTCTCTGTCCAGTCATAACCTCTTCATTATCTTCACTACGGTCAAACCCCCAACAATCAAGGTCTAAGAACATCCTACCTACAGTCATACAACATGCAATCTAGAGAAAACATGCATGGTTATGGTCTATTTTGTTATGGTATTATCGTCTCTGTTAGGGTGTACTACTTAACTACATTCTAGCAAGAAAATCACTGATACAAGCTACGAAACTAAGGAATCAATCAATCAATCAATCAATCAATCAATCAATCAATCAAACAGATGAAAAAGGAACAGAAGGAAAGAACAGAACTTGCTAACACAACCATAGGTTTAATAATGCATCCAAAGTTTGATACCCCTATCCCTTTGGTACCACTGTTTCTACTATAAGCACACCCACTACTAGCTCTCTTGCCTACTACAATTGTTTATACTAGTTGTTCTTATCACTCAAGTGCACACCAAGTGCAACACACCACACTAAGTACTACCCTCTATAATACAACTCTAGATAGACACCCAAATTAGTTTACAGTGCCATCTCAAGCATGCTCAAGCCAACAGATCCTTATACATGCACATCATTCACTCATATACTAATACATGTTTCTTACCCATATCTATCTAAGTATGCCTATATATTCACAGTCTCTAACACTCAAGGTACACACAAAATATACCATATTACTGAATATTGTACTGCCTCAATTATGTACTGAACATTGCACTGACTGGATTACTTGTACTATTACTTCCAATATTTTTTTATCCATATTAACTGATACACCAATCTAATATTATCACACGAGGTACTTACTGTTACTAATACATTGCCCAACTAATCCTTGACATAGAAACACTAGCACTCTTGGTATAGTAACACTAGCTTCATCATTAGATCACCTCATCACACTCACTAGAACTCACGCACTTGCACTAGTTATTAACTTCTATAATACACATGCTTCACTTCACTCCCAAAGGCAGACATATGGTTCCATATCTCTATTGATGTATAAGTATCTCCCCTTAACCTTTTACAGACTGATACACTAATCAGTGGTACACTTCATACCTTCTATGACCAATCTTGATATTTCTCAACCCATGACACTCTATTAGAATTTTCTAATACTCATGCTTCCACTTTCATGAACTCCCACACTGACACTCATCACCCACTGTGCATCTTGCACATAATTTTTAGATACTCTTCTATCTATTGCTTTCAACCCATCACTGGCCTCAATATCAGGTGATACATCAATCATTAGTCATATACCGGTACACTTATATCTAATCACATCAAGGCCCTACTTTTATCTGTAACACAACTCTTACTACTTAGCACAATGTATTCTTATTCCCTCACACTCTTCTATCTACTTATGGGTACCCTCCTACTATGGAACACTCATTAATACCCTTTATGCATATACATTTCTTTACTCTTGACACACCCAAGTATCAACCACCAAATTGAATATCATGCTCCATTAATTTTCAACACAATTCCCTTGATACTTAATTGCTTACATGGATCACCCAACTACATGAATTCATGACTATCCAGGACTGGCATGCTGACTCTGATACTAACTTCTGGAACCATCACTGATACTCTTTACTCCCCCTTCTACCTATAGTATCAATACTAACTATAATGACACCTATCATAGAATTATGTTACAAGGTACTACGTTATGGATTATCTCAAGATTGATGCATATTGCTCTCATGTACAACCAAGAAACACTTACAGACTCACAAGCCATACTCAGTTAACACTGATACAAGATAACACTAATACAAGACATAGACCTAATTGCAAGCCACCAATTATCATACTAACAAGGAGCCCTAATGGAAAGAAGCTCTATAAGGAACTGGACTAAGGACTGAAGGTATCTCTATTGCTAGCAAAGAAAATAATGGAACAAGGTCCTATAATAACAGAAGTAGATAAGTATTGAGATGATACTTTAAGAACCAATTTAAGATACAATCTGATAATCATACACGTCTGTCCGAAATCATGACACTCAGAATTCTTGCCACGCCAGTGAGCATGGCTGCGATAAACGATAGATTCCATAACTTAGACATACAACTCTATAATTATGTCGTCTAGAACCCTCGCTGTACCGACTAGTATAGCTGCGAGAAATTCTAAATTTCATAACTAAGATATATACATCCGAAGTCAGGTACCTATGTTTCCGATACGCCAGCTAATATGGCTGCGATAAATTCTAGGCCCCATAACCAAGGCAATCGTTTTACCTTTCTTACTGTCCTCATCAACATATGTCATCAAATGATACAGTAATTTTAGTCCGTAAAGTTTATCTCGATAAGAAATCAAACTCAACAACGACACCAAGAATTAAATTTAATAACCAATTAACAAGAATCAAATTCAATAGCAACAAGTGAGAATGGACGAAACAAGGGAAAATATTTAAATTAGAAATTATAATAAGATTCTTAAGGGTCGTCCCAGGAATCTCTCAAAAATTTGTGATTGGGTATCCTCTCTCATCCTAGTATCCTATATCCTATCACAGGCTTGTAGTAGTACAACTAAGACGTCGCACTACCATGACATTACACTACTTGCGAAGCCTGACCTGCATGGGCCACCACTAAAAATGTGTCATGACCCGTACCAAGAATTTGGGATACGAGTATGTGGGTACGTCCAGCCTACGCCGCAGCATCGACGGTAGAACACTGTCTAGGTCATAATACTATCTAATCAATCTCACACGAATATCCAACTCCATAAGGAGACACAAATATCACAATATAATATGGAAATACTCAATCATAGAACTAAAGCACGATAAGATATCGGAGAAAATAAACGAAATACAACACAAGTTTAAATAACAAAAATAGTCTAACCTGCAAACAATAACATCCAAGTCTCAAAGTATGCCGAAAACAAATCCGGTACCAATAAACTGCTAAAAGAAACTAACTGAATAACTAGTGATCCCGGTTAGACCTTCCGGAATCATAACTGAACTACAAGATCCAAGGCTGCAGCTACTCTCCTTGTGGTCCATAATATGTCGGACATCAGTCCTCTAAGTCGCAGTCTGGAAAAATATTTCCAGTCAGGATGGAGCAAAGTACAACCCAAATAACAGTTCCAGTTAATTGATAAGGACTATAAAACAATAAATAGATGATGCTATATACTGAGAGAAGATAATGAATAAATGCAATGGCAAAATAAAGAGAACAGGCAATATAGGCAATATGGTACAGTCATTGCATATATGAAATGAAGAGAAAGAACTACAATATCATATACGGGGTGATGTAGTATATGAACTAAAATGGAGAACTGTAACTATTCTAAGTGTTTGAAATAGTAGTTTCGAAATGTGATTGGCTTGAGAACTTGTACGATAGCTACATGGCCTAGCTAATCATACACGAGGTGTATGAGTAACACTAAAAATATCTACACTTGTACGATAGGGATTTGATCACATCTCTCACTAGGAATTTCTCTGCCCCCAACTAGTACAATGGATCCAACCATGACACATCACGATACACGATCAATGTCCAATATATCATGTACAATATCTAATATCAATGTCGTATACATTGTTAATACGATAACCAATGTATCATCTCATGTCTGCAGATCCAATCTATATACTAGTCCGTGTAGCACAGTATCAAGAATCATATGTAATATTTCTAAATACTTGAATTATAGAAATTATCAAATAACAAAAATTATCATAGAATGTACTCGCTTGTGGTCCTTAACTGGTATGAATCAGAGTCCAAGTCATAGTCCAAATAGCCTATGTATTACAATTTTATCATGTCAAAAGATAATTTATTTTATTTTATTTTAATTTATTTAATTCTGGAATAATTATTCTAAAATCCTATTTTAATCTTTTTATTCTGATTTTTAGGTTAATTCCTAAATTTTGTCCAAAGAAACTGAATTTTACCAATTCGAGACTCATGGCATGCAAATCGAGGCAATCTGTTGACCAAAAAGTCAACCGATGTAAAATTGACTTCTATGCATGGTTTTTTGTAGATTTCAGCGTCAAAAACATGTTGAAAATTATGGCTCGTCCGAATTCAAATTCGTTTGGAAATTATTGCGCATACCTAAAATCGTATTGTGCAGCGGTGGTTGATTGTTAACCTAGAAGTTCTACAGAATTAGCAGCACAGTAATATTTCATATTAAATCATGGGAAAAACATATTTTAATTATCTCGACATTAGCTCTGAAACTTCCAATGGTTAGTGATTCTGATTCCTGGTTCTCCCGGAATCGCAAAAATACTGAGACATATCTATTTTTGGATATGCTGTGTTCTACGAATTTTCTAGAATTTAATATTCATACTTTCATGAAACTATTTATATATTTATAAAACTAACCTCAATACAGTTCTAATACAAAAAATGGGCCACGTTTGGAGTCTGGAGCTATGAGTAATGACTTCTGGAAGATGAAGGAAACCCTAGATGACAATTCTCCTCAAATCTCTCTCTCTAAAATAATGGGATAATTAAGGTTATTATATATATATATATATATATATATATATATATATATATATATATATATATATGAGGCTGAATCAAAAGTTAAAGGCTGACACATGTCAGAATCTGATTGGATAATTATGTTTATATTATTTGTTTTTGATTTACCTTTATCAAAACATTATTTAAGTCATTTTAAATCTAACTAACTCAAAATAAACATTAAAAATAATCATAAAAAATTTGGAAAAGTTACAGAAAATATATTTTGAACCTAAAAATCCTAGAATAATACTTGGGACAATTTTATGTTCATAGGTTTCCTACTATAATTAGGAGAAGCTATAAAAATTAGTTTTACCTATTTAAATAAAAATAAATATTAAAAATATTCCAAAAATTTTGAAATAATTTCAGAAAATATATAATAATATTATAAACACTAAAAAATTATGTTGGTCTATTCTATATTCCTGGGCGTGCACAATAAATTCTAGAAGTCCTAAAAAATTAGTTATTAGTCTAAATAACTCCCAATAAATAATAAAATACTCAGAAAATTCTAAAAAATATATTTGATTATTTAGAACCCAAAATAAAATTTTAAAATATTTATAATTATGTTTGACACTAAAATAAATTCTTGAAAGCCCTAAAATAATTTACTGTTACTAGTTTTTAATTAACCAAAAATTGTGAAAAAATTTAAATAGCCCCAAATTAACCTAATAACAACATTTAAGCAAGAATTTTAGTATACGGAGGTTACACCAATGCTCAACCCATCCAACCAAACTCCGTACTTACGAAGATCTAGTAGGGGTCAGTATATTGGAGATTGCATCGGTGAGTTGTCTTTAGTCCACTCAACTAAAACCAACATGTTAATTAAGTGATTACAACCAAACTTATATGTTTTTTCTAATCTTGCCTTATGACCGGTTATATGACATAGAATATGTGTTTTCCAGCATAAAACTATAATGTCCCACACCCATACGGTGCATTACATTGAGTCGGATTAAAATGAGACAAATGTTTGGTTGCATTTCAATGAGTTGGATTTGGGTGCAAGTATTAATTTAAGTTGGTTTAATGTGGAGATCGGGTGCGAAGTTCAGTGGAATCAGAGTATTGCCTCGTATCAGACTGAGGCATGGGCATCCTCGATAGAATCATTGTGTTCTTTCAGAGCAGTACAGAGATAGCGGGATTAGAGCAATAATGTCATCTTCCGTAGTCCGATCAAGTATGATGAATTAGAGAGCATAACCTACCCACACGGTCATACTAGTTGAGTAGATTTTGCTTTATATCAGACCACAGATTTAAGGGATCGGCCGTATCGGCAAGGCAAAGTGCTAGCAAATTCTACTTGGTGAGTGGGCTCTGTCCCTTCTCCTCTACTCCTTCATGCTTAACAAAAAGGAATACACGTTATGTCTTGAATACTTGGTCTAGAATATTGGAAACACCGTACAATGGCATGCATAAAGTGTACGTAGTTTGGATAAATAAAATTTATGGCTTTGAGTTAAACTTTACGATTGGAACATCAAGAACACTTAATCGAGCTAGCGTACGTTGCGCACGAGTATCAATAGTAATGTCTCGTCAAGCGAAGTGTGCAATTGTGGTTCAAAATTGGGCAACTGTGTCAGAAAGGGGTGTTGTACTCATGGAACACTATGTCGAGAAGCGACATGGTGTCTTGGGATATAATTTGAGAACAATTATGGAATATCAGATGCGGCAGGGCGTGTATCATATAGTTGGGAAATAAGGCACAATTCCTTATCGTACATACATTTTATCGTTGTATAGTCACAGATAACATGTGCATAGGATTTGGCATTCCTCGAACGAGATATGTACCGAGGCACCAGGACTATTCGGCCTAGGAGGAATAATTAAAGTTCCTTTGAAGCACGGTATAGCGAGATATACAGCTAAGGTGTTGCTACCTTCGGATGGATGTCACATCGCTTACTTGAACTTGTGTTTTGGCATGAGGCATTTGCGGGAACTACAGTTGAGGCGTTACAACCAAATATACTAGAAGGATACCTGCATTTGTTATATGTCCATTATGGCTCAGCCAGTGACCTTCATATAGATAGAAATCGATTTGATATTGTGCATTTGATTAGGCGGCGGGCGTCCATCTTGCCTCGGACAAGAGTGTGGGCATCGAAGATTGTAGCAAGACTTGGATGGTGACATGATTCGATAAGTTTCGTACTTTATCTTTGCGATTTGAGTGACCTGTTGCAGGCTTAGCTACTTGTGCAAATAGGAGATTGCATGCTAGTATGCTTACTTAGTTTCAATGCTTACATGCATAACCTACTTTACTGCTTTCAATATATGCCTTGCCATAAAATCAATCTAGGTTAAACTAGCAAGATCACCTTGTAATAACTGTATGCTTCACATGATTACTTAGTATTGGTTTAGGCAAGTGGGTTATCCTACTCACTAGTACAGTTGTATACTGACCCACGTTTGTGGGCATTCTTTCTAGGTACGGAGGTGTGGTGGTTTAGCTTAGATATACGTGACATGATATATGGAATGGTAAATACCTTTGTGGACAAGAGAGCAAGAGTGTTGTAAGCCTTCGCGGCATCGTCATTTGGACTCTTTGAGAGCTTCGCTTCATATACTCTGATGTATTCTTATTGGTAACAATGCTTGTCTTTGGTTGCAACATGGTCATTTCGATGATAATCATGATGTTTGACGTCATTATCTTAGCGAGCGCAACTCTAGGCTCGTATAACATTATGCTCCGATGAGAACGACTGTCCTACGGGAGCATTGGCGTGGTGATCTCACGTCCAGAGGGGACGATCGAACTTGTGAAAGATTGGGGCATGACAAAAATTGTCATGTTATAGAGTTTGATCTTACCCAATACTTACCATCCTTCCCTGTAAAAACAACGATATTATTTATAAATTACTAAAAAACAATGTGTCACAAGGTGTCCCTGCAGAAGACACTCGTTAGCCTTCAAAATATAAGTACGCAGTGCACTTATTCCTGGAAACATTATCGATAGACCTGCAAGTAGATTGACATTAGCATACAACCTAACTATATATAGGTTACTGGCGATACGACATCTTGAACTATAGCTCGGTTAGACGGTGATCCTTTTAGCATGGGTAGCGAGCCCCCTAAAAGTTCCCGAATCTCCCAAGCTAGTTCGTCAGCATAGCTACCCTGGTCGTATGTTACCCCGTTCTCCCAGGCCGATACGATCTTGGTGTCCCAACGATCGTTCGAGATATCTTGTGCACAAGTTGTCCATGACCATGCAAATTTGTGAACATCTAGTCTCTATATAAATGCCTGGTACAACTAATATAATTCTACTACACAATCTCTCTTTCCATATTACCATACTTATGCAGTTCTCAGTCCAAGTATACTGCCTTGGCGACTCAACAATCCTAAACCTTCCATATTTTTCTCTAAAACACAATATGATATCCATTATGTACAAAACAACAGTACTACCTTCCATATGATAACTTAACTATAGTACTATATTTCATATATAAAACATAGTGATGGAACTATACTCCATGTGCTAACATACTACAAAAGTACAAGAGTCCACATTTATAGCATCAAATTAAAACTCCATATGATATGATACAGATAGTTCTACTTTACACAAGTCTAAATCATCAGTACATAGTCCATGTCTAATGTAGTAGTAGTAATTCTATCTATTACATCAAGTTAATATTCCATGTTCTATGATAGTAAGATACATATTGAGATTACTCTATTATCTATCTAGATTCTCTTCTTTTATTAACATGCATAAACTTGCAGTATAAGAACTAACATATAATATCCTTTTTATTACTATGAAGGTAAATGAGAGAAGGATCAAGACCACCCACCTGAAGAAATACCGTGCCTTGACGAAGCAAATCTCTAAATAATTCTTTGAATGAACCAAGTCCAAATGACACTTGCCAACAAACCATCTAAAGGCACCAAGCGGAGTAGGGCCTACATATTACACCACTCAGAAATTTTTTTATCCTCGAAACCTACTAGAACATACTAGTATAACTGCAAAACTGACCACTGAAGAAACTCCTACTCAATCTCTGATCAAACTCCGATGTCGACTCTACGATGAAAATACCCTCCAAACATGCTGAATCAAACGAATGCAATCATAAAGCACTTACAATCTAGTTTAACACTTACTCTTAAACCTTCTATACAGAACAAACACATCTGCACAACTCACTCCACTTATACTAATATCTTCTCTTCCAATCCACATCTGCAACAAACACTTAACACATGAACTCACTGAATCCACGGAGCTTCATCCTTCATATCCAACTTGTATACGCCTTGTATAGCATCAAAGATCACTAAAATACAATTATTTATTTATTTCTTAAGTAATGCAAGGTACATCAGGTCACGCCTCGATCTCCTGCAGGAATCGACCGTCCCCTCTAGGCGCGAATCATCGCGCCAGCGCTTCCGTGGGACGATCTATTCCATCGGGACGCGATGCCATACGAACCTGGAGTTGCGCCCACGCGAGGAAAATACCGAAACGGCCGTTGATAACTAGTTCACCAAGTCGATATAGCAGAAACATAGAATAAATACAAGTATGAATATATAAATAAGATCTTTTTATTAATAATAAATAAGGTTACAAGCGGCTCTAGGCTGATATTATAAGTCACTTAAGCTCTCTCTCTCAAACAATGAAGGAGTGCCAAGCGGCTTATAACTTGGGATGATACATAGGCGATGTTCCAATATTATGTCATGTATATGTGCTCTGGCTCCGGACGCAACACTCTATGGCTCCAGAGCGAACTCTAGGCCTTAACGCACATGATAGGATATTCAGCACCGGACGAGGTTCTTCCGCACCCTGCAAGCAATCTGGTGAGTTATCAGTACATAAATGCACGGGTGGTGAGGCTTCTCGCCCACTCGACAAATGTAACACGTTATATTAGTTTCGTGCACCAACTATTAAGTTATCATTCTAGTCTTGTCTTAGGATCAATTTTATGGCATAAGATATAAAGCCTAACTCGTGTGGCATTGTGCCGTGCGATATACAAGAAATACGACGATACTTACCAACTTACCATTTGTCCTTCCCTGTTCAAGTATAAAACCAAGTTAAACCAAGCACGAATATATATATATATATATATATATATATATATATATATATATATATATAAATCCTAAGATCGTATAACGAACACATGTATGCTACAAACATGTTTCTAAATTAGGTGCACGATATACATAAATTACGATACTCATATTACTTTATGACTCAGGTTGTGCAGATTACTTAGATGTCTTATACACATTTTACACCGGCATGTTGTACTTGTATAGTCATGTTATACTCAGACTACTCAAATGTTTTTCAAGCTTCAGACTACTTGGTCCAATTAACGATCTGCACGCATAGTGCGCTGTACATCCGTTACTTGCCACAAGTGCCTACGATCCTATACGCGGGTTGCCGCCACGTATAAAATATAATAATGATACATACTTGATCTTATGACCTGATGAGCCGCCATAGACAATTTATAGTCTCAGCACGGGAATGGAATGCAACGCAGGTAGCGAGCCCCGCTACACGCCTTCCCGTCCAAAGCAAATAACTATCTGAATATTCCTGACCGGTTCAGATCGGCCCTGGTGCGACCAACGTACCATCCGCAGGAACCATAAGCCTGTGCACATGTTGTCCATGACCGTTGACCATCAACACTAAGCTTTTATTATATGCAACATTTTAAGGCCTTTGTATGAACATAGCTACTTGACATAGTGCGAATGCATTTACTCGATCAGAGATTTCATGATATGGTGTGTTCCATTCAATGCACCGTTTATGCTGACATTTTAATACTTATTACAGCTCCCATTTTGGGAGTTGCCTTGGCGACCCAACGATCCCGAAGACTTTTCATGTTTATATTATTTGCCTTGGAACGACTATTTTGATAGTCTTTCTGCCACATGTAAGTGAACCATGATCTAATTATGCTTCCATATTGAGGCAATATCTATGTGGCGAGCATTTTAAGACATTTGAAGCAATATACTTGAAGGAACATATAAGGAATAAAGTAAATCTACGAGGTAAAATTATAAGAACTGTAAAACGAGCATACCATTCTGTTCAACTGATCTACTTCCATGTTCTATGCAAAAGTTATAAGATGGGATTATTCCCTTAGCTAGATATGTTATATTCTTTATTAGCATGTAAGGGATGATTCGTCTAGTGACTAGCATGTATCAACCATATTTTAAGTGTGCAGGTTAAGCAAAGACAGGTTCATCGTGCCACCCACCTTAGCGATGATTCATCTCGGTCGAACGATACTCCGAGCGAGCCTCTGAAAGTCTAAGTATGAACTCCTGAAGGGCCAAGTCTGAAATCCTTTGCCTCAAGCAAGTCTTTTTGCTGAGCAAAGCAGGTCGAGTTATCGCACTTATGCCATTTGACTCGGCTATCCGCATTGATGCGGAGTGGGTCGTTACACCTCAAACCTTAGCCAAATCTATTAAAAAACTACACCACCAAATTTAATCCAACCATATCCAAAACTTAACCAAAATCCTCAGCCTCCAAAACTTAACCAAGATCACTCAAAACTTGTTGTGCAGCTAACATTCACAGTACCAAGGGGCCAAATTTAGAACTAAAGAAAATCCACCCAAGCACTATACCTCAATCTACTTTAAATCTAAATAGATATAATCTAAAATCAACTGATATCTCCAAATTAAAACTAAGTGTTTCACCTCAACCAGTCCAATTCAATTCTTAAGATATCAAATTCAATTCCCAACTAATTTGCAGGCAATCTTAGGGGTTGAATAGGTTGATGACAATAATTAGCGATTAAAAGCAATGCATTTAACAAACAAAACTCAGCAAGTAAATATTTTAAGGAAATAAACAACAAACACAATGTTGTTTTCTGGTATCCATCAATGAAGGCACTCTAGTCCCAAAAAATTATGTACGGCTTTAATCCACTATTTCTAAAACAACAGTACAATTACGAGTTTTGATTTGAAGGGCTTGTCGACTTTTTACAACCACGAGCTTTAAATCAAAGGGCTCATTGACTTCAAATAATAATTGAATAGAAATACTTGAAAGTCCAAGCTTACAACTTGTTTGCAAAAAAAAAGTTTAAACGAAACTTTGTATTACAAAGTATTAAAAAGAAAGAAGAGTATAAGAGATCATAAATATGAATCTAAGTACAATTAATTCTGGGGAAGTATTGCTATAGAGATATGATCTGCGGGCGATCACTTTACTCCTTGGACCACACGACGATGAAGAAATGCAAGGATAATGTAAACAACTTGAAGAGTTGGACAATAAGAAAGCTTTGGCAACAACGACATGACAAATTTTACTGAACTCGTTGTTAGACCGAATTACACATAATATATGAGTACAACATCTTGAGAATAAGTCCAAGATTCTAGGGAAGTAGGACGTTGGAGGTCGGATCAGAGCGATCCCTTTGCTCCGTTGACTATTGGACACAACTATGGGATACAAAATATAGAAGGGGGACGAGCATGTGCTTGGTGTCGAGACTACTGTTCTGCTGTCGTATTGGCTGTCTTTGAAAAGATACGAAGTGCGAAGTATTTATAGAAGGATGATCGTCCAGTCATTGCCGCTAGTTAGGGAGCTTCCATAGGCGCAATCCTGGCCTGTTATGGGGAATGCATGGCCCACATTCTAATGTGACTGTCAGGGATCGTGGCCCTATATTTTGGAGATGCCAGGTAGCTTACAGTTAGATCAGTTATGCCCTATGTCAGAGTCGTGGAAGAAGGATGGTGGCTGACGGTTGGCGAACAGTTGTCCACGTACACGATTAAGCAGGAGCTCTTGGGGGAGGAGTAGCGGCCATGGGGTGAGGGGATAAAACCACCTCCCTATGTCATCAGCTGTTGACAAAAGTCATAGGAGTCGAGGAGTCATAGATGTCATAGTATCATGGACGTCTTGGAGATGGGATTCTGCTTTAACTGTTCCGCTAAGGGAAATGGAAGGCACTGGGTCATTTTCCGCGAGTGGATGACCTGTGGAATTAAGTTATCCTTTTTGGAAGAAGTGAGAACCCGTCGTTTGTGGGATAAGCTGACGTGGCTGACATAGCCTGATGGTTGACAATGCCTTTGAAATGAAGCATCTCATGCTGGGCATAATGGTTTGATGCTCTGTCACATGAGGGTGATGTGTTAAGCTCTTTTCTTCCGTTGGAGGATGTTTGCTGGAGCCTTTTACGGAGATACCGTGGCTTGAGTCTTCGCTGGAGTCTTTTGGCTTGGGATTTCCATGAGGTTTCTTGGAGTTGCTTTTCTACTAGGATATGATGTGGTCTTGGAGATTTTTTATGCTTCTAAAGAACCGCCTTCAAAGTTTTTCGAAGGAATTTTCAAAAATACTTTGAACAATATGTCGCGCCCCAGTCCTAAATAGCTAGGACTAGGATATTCAACCATGCCAGCTGGTATGTATATGTAGGCTACTCCAATATATGGAACCCACAAATACACACGTACGCTGTAATATGATTACATCTCATAGAAGATATATCACAGTCAAGGGTACACTATATCTCATCCACAGAAAGTAAAGAAAATGCTAATAAAGTAGATAAAATAATCAAGTACGAAGTAGTCTAATAACTCATAGTCGGGTGGAGACAAATCCACTACCAAAGGACTGTATCAAAACTAAAATACAAATGGAGTCTGACCTCCCAACTAAATAAAATAGTAAAAAAAGAGTATCACTAAAGGATCCATCAACTAGAACAAATCAAATGATCTCGGAGGATAAGACCTCCTCGATAGTGAATGATAAGTCTCACACCTCTAGGTCAACGTGCATAGTAAAGAAGAAAGCAATGGACTATCTTTGATGCACAGTTTAATAACATAAAAAAATAAATGACATAAATGTATCATATTGAAATGAATGTAAACAAACAGTATCGTAGCAAGGTATACTTGCCTGGAAGCAATTCAATGGTGAAACAACGTCCAGACGACACACACGGTAAAGTAAAAAATGTGGAAGTGAAGCAGAAGTCCCCGGATGCTGAAATAAATACCACAAACTTTTTTGGAATAAGCAAGATAGTCAAAATGATAATTTTGGGTCAAATCAAGGTCCATATATGGTCCACTTTGTACCAAAAATGTACTAAACTAAAGTCTCTAAACTCAGTATATTATAGGTCAAAAGAATTCTAAATGACGATACGAAGTCAACGATAAGTCCAGTTTTGGATTCCGGTGAGCCGATAACAAAATCGCTTGTCAAGTCAAATTGTAGGATCCGCGAAACAACGATACATCGACGATTCAGAATCGGACAAAACTCGGGTCACATGACAAGTCAAACATTGCGAGTCCAGCGGCACAAATTTTGTTACGATTCGATGAGAGAGTGCAAACTAATTGGATAATTTGCAAACATACCGATACAGGGACTCTCGACTAATACGGGTTAAATTCATCGCACACATGCAACCAATTAGAATTCTATAAAATCCCATACGTTCACGTTTACTTTACGCACCTTTAAATGCAATTAATACGTGATGGGGTGGTCCAGTTTGTCGGGACCAACTTCGTATCGTGGTATTTATTTTTATAAAATCATTTTCAAGGACTCTACATCGGCCAATATTTTGATCTATGTACAGTACATATTTTTGGCTAGCAATTGACAGGATCAAACTAGAGTTATACGGCTACATAACTGTGAAATCAGTTTTGAATTTCCTCAAACATGGAGGGAGTAGTTGATGCTCAAAAATTGGAAAACCCTACGGCTAAAACAGAGTATCATGCCCTCTGTAGTCGACCGGTGGTCGACGGGTATGTGGGGACGTACCACAACATCATGGATGCCCAGTAAGGGTCCGCATGGACTGGGTCTCATATGCCGCACCGATTAGTATTGGTCGCATGGGTTGTCGTCGCCGTTGGGTGCGGCGGCTGGCGCGGTCAGGTGGTCGATGTCGGGGTTATGGGCAACATCCACCGGCGTAAGGGTGTACTGGCGAGGGTGCTGATGGATCAAGGGTTGTACGGAGAGCCGCCCCACACCAGGTGCAGTCATCGATGGCACCATTGGGTTGGCGATGGTCGAGCAATCGATATATATATATATATATATATATATATATATATATATATATATATATATATATATATATATATATATATATCAAAAGACCCGCTTACGGAGCCCCGCCGAAGCCCCGTCCCCCCTGTACCATCAGATCAGGGGGCCCGCGTGGGGCCCCCGCGATTCAACGGTTAGAAGCGACGGAGCTCCCGCGGGACTCCGAATATATATATATATATATATATATATATATATAGGGTGGTATCCATATCATCCCCCTATTTTTCATCCCCCAAACATTCCCATTGTAACAACCATTGGATCTTGTTTAAGTCATCTAATCTTAACCGAACGGTTAATATTATATGACTTAAACAAGATCCAATGGCTGTGAAAGAGGGATGCTTGGGGGATACAAAAATGGGGGTATATATATATATATATATATATATATATATATATATATATATATATATATATATATATATATATATATATCCCGAAGCCCTGCCGAAGTCCCGCCCCCCTGCACCATCGGATCGGGGGGCTCGCATGGGGGCAATGCGTAGGCCCCCATGATCCAACGGTTGGGAGCGACGGGGCTCCCACGGGACTTCGGATCCGCTCCCTATATATATATATATATATATATATATCTTCTTCTTTCTGATAAAATTCTCAAATATATATATATATATATATATATAACACTAGGTTGGTTGTTGGTTTAAACTAAGGAGAATCCTGTTAGGATTAGAGGAAAGGATTTTGGAATCAAATTTTGTTTAAATTCCATACTAGAGAAAATATTCACTATATTTCATGCGACTAATATGACCCTATAATAAATGTATAGGGAGAGAAATTTTAAGAAGTATTCCGAACTCATTACTGTCTTACTCGTGGCCGAGAAAAATAATGAGTTATTAATAAAAAATCACACTAGTAGACTAACTGGGTCTACACCAATTCCAGCTGAAGTGAATACGAGTAGTGCTAAAAAAATATGACCAATACTAGGGGTCGAGGAAATCATTGAGGTAGAGGGCATGGACGCCGTGGAAGCCAAAGAAATGGTTAAAATCTGGGTCCAAGGAATGATATACAGTTAAAAAAAAGGGATTTAATCCTCGAAGAAATACTGCCCAAATTTCTAATCCAGCTGCTCCAACTGATATTTGCAAACGTTGTAGAAGAGCTGATTATTGGATACAAAACTGTCTCACCTCACAAAAGAAAGTGGATAAGTATGAAGCCTCAAAGTGTGTGGAGACTAATCTTATGGAGGGTACAACACATGAATTTTAATAATTTCTTCCAAGATAAGGATGGAAATGCAATTTTGGAAGACCAGTTCAACGCCATGATAGGCAAAGTCAATGAATAGTTATTGTATGCTTATCTAAGTTTATTTACTTTCCACTTTGAATAAATTAGTCATTATATGATCAATAGTCTAGGTATGGACAATGATGACGGCATATGCTTGATAGATAGTGCAATAATTCATACTATATTAAAAACTATAAAGTTTTTCACAATATATGCCTCAAATGCTGCCAAGGTGATACCATTGCTAGACCTGTGCAGATTATAGAAGGTTATGGTAAGACAGATGTTGTGTTGCCAAATAAAAAAGGCTTAGTCATTCGAAATAAATTATTCTCTAGTAGATCTAATAGAAATCTACTCAGCTTTAGAGATATTCGAATGAATGGATTTCATATTGAAACCATGAACGATGATAGCAAATAGTATCTTTGTATCACCTCTAATGTTGGAAGCAATAAGCTCACATTAGAAAATTATAAGTTAATCTCCTCGAAGCTATATCAAACTACTATAAAGTTAGTAGAATCTTACCCCATCACTAGCAAAAGGTAAAGGATCCAAGGAATCTAATCCTTTGGTATGACAGATTGGGTCATCCAGGATCGACTTTGTTGAGAAAGGTCATCAACAATACCAATGGGCATAATTTATCATACCAAAGTCTTTTCTTTTCTACTGAACATTTGTGTGTAGCTTGTTCACAGGGTAAACTCATTACAAGACCTTCACTTCTCAAAATAGCTTCTGAATCATGACCATTCCTTTAGAGAGTACAAGGTGATATTTGCGGACCAATTGATCCTGCTAGCAGATATTTTAGGTATTTTATGGTTGTAATAGATGCTTCTAGTCAATGGTCAAATATTTTCTTACTCTCATCTAGAAATTTTTCCTTCTCCAAGCTACTTTCTCAGTTGATTAAGCTTAAGACTTATTTTCCTGACTAACATGTTAGAACGATTCGACTTGATAATGCAACTGAGTTCACTTCCCGTACTTTTGATGATTATTGTGCTTCTGTAGGAATAGAAGTTGAATAATCTGTCCCTCATATTCATACCCAAAATAGTTTAGCAAAGTTCTTGATTAAGCATTTTTCGCACATAGCAAGGCCTTTACTCATGCAATCAAATTTACCCGTTTTAGCTTGGGGATATGCTATATTACATGCTGCTAAATTGATCATTATTAGGCCAACTGCATATCATAAATTTTTACCATCACAACTTGTGACAGGCCATCAACCTAACATCTCACATTTGGATAAATTTGGTTGTGCTATTTATGTTCCTATTCCCCCTCCTCAGCGCTCTAAAATAGGACCTCAGTGCTGTTTAGGAATTTATATTAGTTTTGATTCGCCCTCAATCATTAGATATTTGGAACCTTTAACTGGTGGTATTTTTACTACTAGATTCGCAGACTGCCATTTTGATGAGACTAAATACCCGCCGTTAGGGAGAGATAAGAACGAAAAGAATGTTCTTACAGAACCATTTGCCATAAATAAATGACATAAATTATCGTGGGATAATTCTACTCTGTCTTATCTAGATCCTCGTACTAATCAATATGAAATCGAGGTACGAAGGATATTGCATCTACAAGAGATTGCAAATCAAATGCCAGATGCATTTACTAATGCAACTAAAGTAATTAAATCACATGTGTCCGCTGCAAATACGCCAGCTCGAATTGATATCCCCGTAGGAAAAAATAGCAGAATGTCTAATGAATCTACTGCACGCCAGAAGCGTGTAGACCTATAGGTTTGAATGACTTAGTCCCTAGAAAGAAAAAATGTCCAAGTAACGCTCTTAAGGAGGTTACACATAACGCTCAAGAAGAGGTTATGATTGACATATCCATACTCTTTGAAAAACTAGAAGAGGTTATTGTCTTAGAAAAGACACAAGCCCAAGAGGAGGCTCAGGTACCTGAAAGCATAGAGATCTCTATATTTTATACATATACAAGAGAGGTATGTGATCGCAAAGATATAATAATAGATGAGATATTCTCATTCTCAGTAGGTACTAAAATATCTAAGGGCATTGATGATACTGAACCACGTAGCATCGATGAATGTCGACAAAGAAAAGATTGGCCAAAATGGAAGGATGCTTTTCAAGCATAATTGGATTCCCTTAACAAACGAGGAATGTTCGAACCTATAGTATAAACACCAAAAGACGTCAGACTGGTAGGTTACAAGTGGGTGTTTGTAAGAAATCAAAATAAAAAGAATAAAATTGCTCGATTTAAGGCATGATTAGTGGCACAAGAGTTTTCTCAGAGACCCGAGATTGATTACGAAGAGACATTTTCTCCCGTAATGGATGCAACAACGTTCCTTTATTTGATAAGTCTGACAATTAAGAAAAAGTTGTACATGAGACTTATGGAAGTTGTAACAGCCTATCTATATAGTGATTTAGATAGCGATATCTATATGAAAATTCCAGATGAATTTAACCTACCCAGCTCAAAAGCTAAGAACATGCATTTAATAAAGCTAAGACGTTCATTGTACGGTTTGAAACAATCCGGAAGAATGCGGTACAACTGTCTTAGTGAATATATGAAAAGGGAGGGATATGTGAATAATCCTATATGCCCATGTGTCTTCATAAAGAAATCTAAGGAGGGTTTCACTATAGTTGCAGTATATGTCGATAACATAAATTTGATTGGGACAAGACTATAGGATCGTGTAACACCTTTAGAGGGGGGTGAATAGAGTATGCAGTAAAAAATAATCACCAATTAGAAATTCTAAGTTTAAGAGCTACTTATAAACTGCAGCAATAAATATAATTAGAGTATAAGCAGAGTATAAGTAAAGTTCAGAAAGCAAACTCTAACACAGAGAATTTTATCCTGGTTTCCCTCGTAGAGGATTAGTCCAGTCCCGAGAACTCTTGCTCGGTGTTAAACCATTATTTGTGTAACAGGGTATACATGTGCCTTTAATTCGAAGATCACGCAAACTTCTTACAATAAGAGCTTTTGATCCGAAGAACTCGAAGACTTCAGACACGAATAGAAAAAAACTTTTTAATCAAGCTTGTACAACTCGACGCAACTTCTAATCGGAACGACACTTGGGCACATAGAAGGAAAGGGAGTTGTCTTGGGAATAAGAAAGATTAAAGCTCTTTTGAGTAATAGAGATGAAGAATATTTGAGTGAATGCGTTGTCTTGAAATATGGAAATTCTTCTCTATTTATGGGATTTTTCTGAGTTGAGTTCGGGCCGAGTTCAGATGCTTTAACGTTTATAAATTCGAACGTTAGAGCCTGGTCATCCGGAAGAGGAGGCTGACTAGGAAATCGGTTTAGGGTAGTCAAGTTTGGGCAGAAATTGAACCGAGTTCGGTTAGAACTCTCCCCGAGTTCGATTGGTCATATTCCAGATTGTTTTGACTTGTAATATTGAGTGGGTTTGGGTTTAGGCTCGAATCCAAAAGAATTTCTGGTCTGGGTTGGATTATGTATGAGTGGACTTTAGATATAGGTTCAATCTAAATGCCAAAATTTTGTTCTGACTCACTTAAGTCCTTAGACTCAACAAGTAAAAATTATATAACATAGTATAAAGAGTAACCTAAACACAATCATCTTGTAGCCGCTTTTGATGAAGTATTGCGATATCTTTCTGAACAAATTTATCTAAGTTGTAATGTATTGATTCATAGTTTAGATCAATTATTAAAATCGGTTTGATCATGACCAGATGGGCCAACAATCTCCCTATTTTGATAATTGACAAAACTATGACTGATACGACAACTAAGATAAGATATATATTGATCATGAAATGTTGCTCCCCCGCAATAATAAATATGTTGATATCTCGATATGTCTCCCCTGTTGTCACTTGATCGAAATGGAAAACCTCCCCTGTAAAGTTAGAGCCAAGGTAAACAAGAAATGTGAAGCAAGAAATAACAAATATAAAGGAAGCAACCATAAAAAATATTCTATAGAAACATTTTGTAAATAAAGAGCAATATAAGCTTGCCAAATGTTAAACAAGTACAAAATATCCTTGATCTAAAGATAATATCTCATAAAAGTCTCATAACTAAAGAAGCATAACTAGAAATAACATCTCATAAAGATTAACATCATCTCATAATGCTAATAATATCACTAAATGCTAAGCTAATGATCTCTACTCTACTACTGATCATCATCACCGGTCTCTGTCGAACGGTTGGGATCATAAAAAGCAGCAACATTGTCAATTTATCTCTAAGCATCTGGATCATCAATGCGATATCCAGTAAAGGAAGGATCACTAACCATGTGAATCGGTCCGCTGCCTGGGTACTGAGAGAAGCTGTAATGCTTACCTATAAAAGAGTTGGATATAGCCTGAGCCTGGAGTGTGGTACGGTGATCCATAGAACGATAGCGCTCATCCTCTAGTCTGTGGCGATCATCTTCCAAACGAAAGTGATCTTGGAGCATAGTGTGGAGGTGCTCAAGAGTGATGGGTGGAGCAGCTGAGGTAGAAACAACAAGAGGTGCATGTGGTGCAGATGGGCCAACACCAAAGGTTGCATCAACAGGTGGAACATGTGGTAGAGAAGGGTCCGTCCTACGGGAAGTAAAGAGATGGGAGGGCTCTTCTAGATAGGGACAATCATTTAATAGAATGTTAAAGTGTTAAAATATGATAGGTGTAGAAGCATAAAAAATACGCTAGGTAATTATACGCGTAAAACCCCCAACATACATGAAGCCCGCATAAAATAGAGCTCCAGCACTGTGTGGCGTAAGATATAACTTCAGAGCCATCGGTGTATAACAGAGCTTCAACGCTATTCAGCATAAAACAAAGCTCCAGAACAACCCGCGTAAAGCAGTACTTCTAGACCGCTTGGGCGTAAAAATGTTGCTACATCGCCACTTCAGCGTAAAATATGTCTGCTTTTAATGCAGCATGAAGTTGTACGAGGAACTTTTCATATTCCTTGAATGAACCTGTCAGACAAAATAGTAAACCTGACTCCTGACAAAGAGTATTGCACGACGATCGAGAGGACGGCTGTAATAATGATTCTGCACAGAGACCCAGACTATCGTTTAGTGACATAATCCTTGATATAAGACATTGTTTATGCATTCAAGGAATACACTGCCTATTCTACACAGGCACACATAAGCTTTTACGCTCAAGATGAGACGAAACCAGATGCCATGTCAAAAGCTGTTCTTCGTACAGAACTCGAGGCACATCTCTGCAGTTAATGCGCGAGATGGGAGCAAATCTCTGTATTTAATGCACGAGATCAGGAGGAAATGATCCCCTAGTAATCACTTTAAACCAGAAACCTCCACCTTTGGTCATCAACCTCCGGCACAACAAGTTTCCGACTGATGTAAATACAACCGGGAACGTGGTTTTTGACGATAATAAAGATTTTCATTTCCAGTATATTGACGCTCAAATTCCAAATCAGGAATCCTCTCTCCATAACGATATAGAACCTATAGCACAAAAATTCTTGGAAGCTATAGACTCCTATCATCCGTATGTGTGGGAGGTAGCATCACCATCTAATGTCATCACGACATATGGGCCACATGAGGATTCTATCTTTATTGTCCCACGTACTCGCAGCAATCAGCATCCAATAGTCTTTGGTCGCATGCGCAATGAACCGACCGTACAAGAAGATTCCCACGAGTCCGATGCTGGAAAAATGCAGGTTCACAGATATATCCTAAAAGCTTTCAAGATTATGTAAAGTATGGGTTATGACTTGAACCTGGAACCAGGTCTCAACTATGGGAAAGGCAGACGAATGCCATTGTACGGTGATCCCTACTGTCAACGAACTCATTTTGGGTTAGGGTATACCACTTCTTTTGCAACTTCTGAGTCAAGAAAGGATATCTTGTCCTCTTCTCAAGATGGTGCGTCGTCCTCCGGCTCACATGCTGATCTCGAACGAACATTATCAGTAAATACGGTATTGACAGATTCTCTCGAAGCAGACGAACAAGAATCTGATCCGTTTGAAAATTGCTTTTGGGCACATCAGATGGATACACAAGGGAACTCCGGTTCGAGCAAAGAGAACCATCCACTAAAGATAAAGTTATCCAAATCGATGTTGGGGATGAACTTTTACCAAAACCGATATTTATCAGTAACAATCTTTCCGAAGAAGAAAGGAAAAAAATAATCCAGCTGATAAAAGAATATATCGATATCTTTGCGTGGAATTATGAGGATATGCCAGGTCTTGATCCTAAAGTGGCTACCCATAAGCTCAACATATTGCCCAATTCGAAGCCTGTGAAGCAGCACCAACGCCGGTTCCGCCCAGATATGATGGATGCCATTGAAGCTAAAATCAAGAAGCTGATAGCCTGTGGGTTCATCCGGGAAGAACAGCATCCTGACTGGGTCGCCAATGTTATCCCAGTCATAAAGAAAAGTGGGAAAGTGCATATTTGCATCGATTTTCGAGATCTGAATGCAGCCTGTCCTAAGGATGAGTTTCCTCTTCCCATTACAGACGTCATGATCGATAATACGTGCGGTTTTGAGCGCATGTCTTTCATGGACAGATTCTCAGGATATAATCAGATTAAGATGAATCATGAAGATGAAAAGCATATTGACTTCCGGATGCCTCGTGGTTCCAAAGGAAAAGAAGCTCTGGCAATCAATACGTCCAGGCAGCATACTCCCGGGACCACACAGACGAAACCTGGGACTTCCAGGCCCATCGAAGAATACTCTTTTGACGACGACGATATTCCGAGTATATTCGAGTGTCTAGTCAAAAGCGGCAAGATTACCTCCCTGAGGTAAAGCGGCCTAATGAAGTCGATAGTACCAATAACCCTAAGTACTGTATTTTCTATAGGTACATACATCACCCCACAAAGGCGTGTTATGTATTGAAAAGAAAAATCTAGGAGTTGATCGACGCCAAGGCCATCACTCTGCGTAATAGCGAGAAGACGGTCACTGCCAACATGATCTCTCTCCAATTTGGCAATCTGCCCCCTCAGGAAGTCCCGGATGGTGTAGTACCTAGTCCACGGGCGATGATGAACATTGTTAATCTCCCTCCGACCAGGGGTCAAAATTATGATCTAGTACCCCTAACTACCAAGCGTGGTGAGATCATGTGGGTTCATCCTGATCTGGTGTCAGAGATTGAGGAAGAGACTCAACCTGCTAAGGCTAAGTCTAAAAAGAACTCCAGATACAAACCATGCCATATGGTTGCAATATCCCCGACATCAGAAGAGGCTTTGGCTACTGGAACCCGGTCAGGGAAAGCCTACCTCAAGGACTATAGAGGAAATCAGGAAGAAGCAACGACAGACACTTTGCTTGCCAAACCTCCAAAGCCTGAACCTTTCATATCAGAGGCAGGTCCTTCTAAACCAACTTCGGCGAACAAAGGCAAGCAAAAAGAAGTTCGTTTTGATAAACCTTTGAAGAATATTCAAAACAAATGTTTAGAGAAACCATGTAACTTCGACATCTTGGCTCAGTTGGCTAATACTCCAGCCAGATTGTCCATCTTTGAGCTACTTAGGCTATCCAAAGACACTCGTCAAGCCTTGAGTGAAGCTTTAATGCAGGCGAAGGTATGCTTGACTCAGCTTAAGTCCCCAGATAAAGAGCCTGTGGCATGTCCTCAATGCCATAGTGTGATGGAAGTGGTCCCTAACATCACTTTCACTCAGGAGGACATGTTATTGAAATATAACAAGCATGACAGGCCTCTTTATTATACCGGATATGTTGGCTCCATGGAGGTAGACCGGATTCATATAGATCCGGGATCGTCGATCATCATTATCCCTCATAGTCTTCTACGATCGTTGAGAATTCCTACAAGCGAACTGGCTTACACTACCACTACAATTGTGGGCTTCAATGCCAGGAAAAGCAAGTCGTTGGGGAAGATTCGTCTGAGGATCCAGATTGGTGACCTTAGATCAGTAGCTACATGCTATATCATTGATTCAGAGGTGTCTTACAACATTCTGTTGGGTAGACCATGGATCTACGATCACAATATTGTTCCTTCCACTCTACATCAATGCTTCAAATATGTAGACTCCCAAGGGACAGTGAAGATAGAGTTTGCTGATCTCAATCCTTTCAAAGGAGTTGAGTCCTACTATTTCGATGCCATGTTGTGTCACGACCCAATTCCGTAGAATCAAATGAGGCATCCCCCGAATCGTGACCGTCGTGCGGGCCTGGGGTTGCGCCCACACAAGGCTTTAATAATTTGCATAGCAAGCACATATTCAGAGTACGCAGATAAATTGAAACACAGATTTAAAACATGGAAAAGTTCTCTTTATTGATAATGAACATCTATTACAAACTCCTGAACGAGTCAGCTAATATGCCGAACGGCTTACAAAAGAGATGACTCAAAATGAGATAGCAGTCCTGTACATTACATCCCTTTATAACTTCAAAATGTATAGACCTCCAGGCTGGAGGACGGCTTTGCCACGGAGCTGCATTTGTGTATGAAGAGTTGCAGCTTCGGACTTCAAAAGACTTCAGGGGCGCGGTAAAGGTGCGCTAACAGTTGGACTGGATTGGGAAGACGACTTCGGCTCCTCGCTCGGTTCGCCTTGGTGCGGAGAACCTGTTTTAACGAGGGTCAGCATATCGAAACATGCTGGTGAAGGCGAGCTAGCCTGACTATTCCAATCAATACGTTGTTTTTAATGAAGCATGCATATTTGTGGGTTTCTTTCTTGCCTTAGTTCATTTACAAGTAAGCAGCATATTGAATTTACTGAAATGAACGTGCCACCGTTCGGTAGATTTTACCTGACCGTCCGAATTACCTGCACAATACTTACCATGCCTTCCCTGCCACGAAGACACAAGTTGGTATACAACAGGTTTAAATATACAATGGATCACTGGCGTATGCCAATAAGGACACTAGTCATAGACGAGAATGGTTTGCAGCGAAAGTACAGTGGGTGCTCCAAGCCATTCCATCCAGTACAGTTGACTATACAGTAGGGTTTCGTCCGGACCGGATCGGTGCCAGTGCCCCAGCGACCGTCCACAGGAACCAGTTACCTTGTGCACAAGTTGTCCGTGATCGAACAGTACGTTGCTAAGTTAACAGTTCATGCAGTTGAGGCAAACAGTAGTACGGGACAGTCGGTATTGCATGATTCATTTAACATAGCCTCTTTGAACAGTTTAGCGCATACAAGGTAGTCCATACTTAGCACGATTCATAGAACAGTTATAAACAAACTAGCATACAGTGTGATAACAGTTCACATATTTGATTGACAAGCATAAGAACCAAGTCTATTCTCTCTTTTATCTTAGTTTCTTTTATTATTACTTGGTATCGTTTGATCGGGGCAAAGGAGATTGCAGATTTTAGATGTGAAGCTTGGAAGCTGGCTAGCTAATCGGGTTGGTAGCCACTCACTTAGATTGATGGAAGGAGAAGGAAAGAGGTGCTTCACGACTTCGCTCGTAAGCCGCCTACTGCTCGTTCACCTGCACACAAACAGCTTGATCAATACTTCTTCCTCTCTTTCTAATCTCGGAATAGAAGTGCAAGTCAATGAACGAAAATAATGAAAACTATCAAAACCGTTCAAGGAAAACAAGCAAATCCCAAAACCAACTCAAAGCACGAAAGCAACAAGCGACATCGAAAACCGAGGCAATAAAAGATAGCAGCGGAGAGGTCCCTCCTGACTCTGCCGTTAAGCCGATCCTTAGGGCACGGTCCACTGAATATGGGAATCGATTCCGAAGAAACAAATCCATAACGAGGATGAGTTCTTAATTCAATCTATCCCGATCGAACGATACCGTCTTGTGTTTCTTAGCCGCGCTCTCCGCACCGGGAGAACGGGGCACTACATCCTACCCAACTAATTGGAAGTTTCATCCCGAAACTTAAGAATAGGACCTACCGTTAGGGAGCATTTCGTTGCGGGCGACGGTTAAGGCGGCTTAGTGGACAGTCACGAACGGTATGGTTTGCTTCACCGTAAACTAAACATAACCCAAGTTTCAGGCGGCACTTATCTATTGCGTGCCCTGGCCGCCTACAGAAATGGCATACTTTGTCTAACTTTTCTCCATGCTTGCCACCGTTGTTCGGACGCTTTGTAGCATTGTTTTCTCTGTCATTGCTTTGGCGTTTGTGATTGTGTAGGTATGCACAGCACCGGCAGGAACGTGAGGATAGAGTGGTTCAAGCGACAGGGCGTGATTCATGACTTCACGCATCGTACGATACTGAGGAACGGCTACGTGCGAATGGATGGCAGAGCGTAGTCCACCTTCAAACCTTCTAGCTCGACTCGTTGCATCAGGTAAATAGGCCCTAGCGAATTTGGAGAGTCGGTTGAATTCGGCGGAGTACTCCTTAACTGTCATGCTGCCTTGCCGCAGCTGCACAAACTCGTTTTCTATTTGACGTTGTACTGGAGGGGGTACAAACTCCTCTTCGAACGCGGCACAAAAAGTCATCCACGAGATCGCCTCCTCTCCGTGATCAAATTGGAGAGATCATCGATGCACGTCCCACCAATCATGCACGTTGAGGCAGAGCTGTAGTTGCACGCAGGCGACGCGCTTCTCTTCGGGGACCTCTAGCAGAGCGAAGTGATCTTCAAGTTTGGCCAACCAATCTAGAGCTACGACTGGGTCCTCAATCCCGTTGAATGTGGTGTTGCAGACTTTCTTGAAGTGGCCAAAGTCGAAGGCAGTCACGTCCCTCGCACTTGGAATTTGCGGCGTCTCTACTTCAAGCATAGGCTGTTCCACCGGAGTCGCTGGCATTGCCGCGGACTGGTTGGATGCCAAAGTCTGAACGATCTGCTGCAGGGTATCTACCTACTTCTGTTGGACTGAGAATCGTGCTTCTATATTGTCTTGAAACTTGAGCTGACTCTCTTCTGCCCGCTTCTCGGCCCGTTCATAGCGAGCCTCGTCCCCTTGTTGGTTTGCCTCCAACATCTGCAACATTCGTTGGACGGGATCGATGCTTGGCATGGCTCGCTGGCTCTCTGAACTTCCCAAAGTACCCGAACTACTTCCTTGGCCTTGCATTTCGTCCGGTGTTTGCGCTGCAGATTGCGCTGGAGCCATTCCTTCAAAAGAAGGTAAATTATATTAGGATCATAATGTATTATGGACTTATTGCATGAACGTATCTCATTTTGGCCTAGCGAGTTTAAGAGTTTGCACAGGAATTTGATCGTTAAAGGAACTTTTCCAGCACGAAGTCTAAGGAACTTGAATCTGTGCTCTGATACCACTATGTCACGACCCAATTCCGTAGAATCAAATGAGGCGTCCCCCGAATCGTGACCGGCGTGCGGGCCTGGGGTTGCGCCCGCACAAGGCTTTAATGATTTGCATAGCAAGCACATATTCAGAGTACGCAGATAAATTGAAACACAGATTTAAAACATGGAAAAGTTCTCTTTATTGATAATGAACATCTATTACAAACTCCTGAACGAGTCAGCTAATATGCCGAACGACTTACAAAAGAGATGACTCAAAATGAGATAGCAGTCCTGTACATTACATTCCTTTATAACTTCAAAATGTATAGACCTCCAGGCTAGAGGACGGCTTTGCCACGGAGCTGCATTTGTGTATGAAGAGTTGCAGCTTCGGACTTCAAAAGGCTTCAGGGGCGCGGTAAAGGTGCGCTAACAGCTAGACTGGATCGGGAAGACGACTTCGGCTCCTCGCTCGGTTCGCCTTGGTGTGGAGAACCTGTTTCAACGAGGGTCAGCATATCGAAACATGCTGGTGAAGGCGAGCTAGCCTGACTATTCCAATCAACACGTTATTTTTAATGAAGCATGCATATTTGTGGGTTTTTATCTTGCCTTAGTTTATTTACAAGTAAGCAGCATATTGAATTTACTGAAATGAATGTGCCATCGTTCGGTGGATTTTACCTGACCGTCCGAATTACCTGCACAATACTTACCATGCCTTCCCTGCCATGAAGACACAAGTTAGTATGCAACAGGTTTAAATATACAATGGATCACTGGCGTATGCCAATAAGGACACTAGTCATAGACGAGAATGGTTTGCAGCGAAAGTATAGTGGGTGCTCCAAGCCATTCCATCCAGTACAGTTGACTATACAGTAGGGTTCCGTCCGGACCGGATCGGTGCCAGTGCCCCAGCGACCGTCCGCAGGAACCAGTTACCTTGTGCACAAGTTGTCCGTGATCGAATAATACGTTGCTAAGTTAACAGTTCATGCAGTTGAGGCAAACAGTAGTACGGGACAGTCGGTATTGCATGATTCATTTAACATAGCCTCTTTGAACAGTTTAGAGCATACAAGGTAGTCCATACTTAGCACAATTCATAGAACAGTTATAAACGAACTAGCATACAGTGTGATAACAGTTCACATATTTGATTAACAAGCATAAGAACCAAGTCTATTCTCTCTTTTATCTTGGTTTCTTTTATTATTACTTGGTATCGTTTGATCGGGGCAAAGGAGATTGTAGATTTTAGATGTAAAGCTTGGAAGCTGGGCTAGCTAATCGGGTTGGTAGCCACTCACTTAGATTGATGGAAGGAGAAGGAAAGAGGCACTTTACGACTCCGCTCGCAAGCCGCCTACTGCTCGTTCACCTGCACACGAACAGCTGGATCAATACTTCTTCCTCTCTTTCCAATCTCGGAATAGAAGTGCAAGTCAATGAACGAAAACAATGAAAACTATCGAAACCGTTCAAGGAAAACAAGCAAATCCCAAAACCAACTCAAAGCACGAAAGCAACAAGCGACATCGAAAACTGAGGCAATAAAAGATAGAAGCGGAGAGGTCCCTCCTGACTCTGCCGCTAAGCCGATCCTTGGGGCACGGTCCACTGAATATGGGAATCGATTCCGAAGAAACAAATCCATAACGAGGACGAGTTCTTAATTCAATCTATCCCGATCGAACGATACCGTCTTGTGTTTCTTAGCCGCGCTCTCTGCACCGGGAGAACAGGGCACTACATGTTGTACACTCAATACTACATGAAGGAGGTGTCGAGTATTTCTGGTATTAAATGAAAGAATGAAGATGTATTCAATATGGGGTTTACACGGAATCCGCCTTCTTTGGTTTACAAACAAACTTGTATAATTTGATCCTATACGAGGATGTGGGAGTACAATTTATTTAATCTGGGTATAAATTGCTATAGGTGTCTGATCTGCAGTCGATCACTTTAGCCCTTGGACCACACAATGTTGAAGAAGTGCCGTGGAAGGCAGGTAGCAGCTTCGAAGGTTGCAGGAGAGGGTGGATGCACGATGCCAAAGTCGTAGATCCCTGCTCTTTGCCAGAGCTCCGGTCTCTCTCTCTTGACCTTTTGATCTGGTATTGGTTTTCTTGACCAAGTTTTCGACCCTCCAATTTGTTGACCTTGTTCCCCATTGATAGGGGTCTCTATTTATAGAGTTTTGATGACAGTGACCACTCCGTCGGTGTAAAAACCAAGAAGTGGGAAGTACAGCACCCTTTTACACAATGGTTAAAATAACCAATGCCTGCGTATATATGACCTTTTGAGTGAGCATGTGACGCGTGTCCAACTAAGGAGACAAAATGCGTATATCTGCTGCGAAGATCACGGCGTAGAAGCCACGTAGGTAGGTATCTCTTGTGTAGAAGAGGTTGGCGTAGAAGCCAAATGACTGTCACCTTGGCGTAGAAGCCGAATAGGCATAGAAGCCGAACAGGCATAGAAGCCGAACAGGCGTAGAAGCCGAACAGGCATAGAAGCCGAATAGTCGTAGAAGCCGAGTGGTCGTAGAGGCCGAGTGGTTGTAGAGGCCAAGGGGTCGTAGAGACTGAGTGGGCGTAGAAGCCGCGTGAGCACAGATCCTGAATGGGCGTAGAAGCCATTGCGTACCGTGCCAGAGTGCTGATGTGGACGTCTTAGCCGGAATTACGGCTTTTGAAGATATAATCAAATCTCTTGTAGAGATTTGCCACCATCTTATGCATTAAATGCGGAGGCGTATTTTGAAGGTCTGCAGCCCTTCTGTGCATCCGTCGCAGAGACGTGCCTTGAGAGAAACTGTCACCACTCTGTGCAATTAGACGTGGAGACGTGCCTCGAGTCCCGTACGAAGTGCAGCTTTTGACGTGGTAGGCGGTTTATCTACTGCGGAGCGTAAAACAGCTCATGTTTGCCTGTGTAAAATAAAGCAGCATATTCTCTTGTACGCGAAAGAGCGGTTTACGCTGAGGGGACTTCAGTAAATGACTGTTCGGTAATGTTTTAACCAAATCCTCTGCATTAAATGCAAAGATCCGCCATCACACTGTGGGGCGCATCCCGAGGGGTCTGCCATCATTTCCAGCCGTCGTCTGGGTAGCCATGCAGCACTTTTTGTCAGGAGTCAGAGGTCAGATTCACTGCGTGACTTGACAGGTTCATTTTGGGGAAGACGAAGCTTTCCTCATATGCTTTAACGCTGCTTTGAGAGCGGATGAGTTTTACGCCATGGAGGTGATGAAGCACCCCATCTAAGCTGAAGCAGCCTGGACATACTGCATCTTACGCGGATGGTCCCAACATATTTTACGTCGTGCTTAGCGAAAAAGCTCCACTGTACTCTTGATGGCCTTGAGGTCCCCTGCTTACGCTGCCCTGCATCACCATGCTGCGTAGAGCTATCCAGCGTATTTTTATGCTTCTACAAGACCCCCTTCAAAGTTTTCAAATTTCTTCAGAATTTGGAACCCTTTGAATGAAGTATGAACCGCTTTTGGGGACCGTTCAGATGTACGCGTGATCTGGCCGGCGTATCCTTCAGATGTACGGGAAGTCGTGGAGCGTGAAATTATTATTCTGCAGCTTCTGAGCATAAACTAAACACCATCGAGCGTGAAATTATAGACTTGTAGTTCCTGAGCGTGAAGTCGTAGGTTTGTAGCCTCTCGAGCGTAAAAGCTACTGAGCACAAAGGCATCCGGGCATAAAACCATAGACTGATAGCTGTCGAACGTAAAGCCGTAGATTCGTAGCTGTCGAGCGTAGAAAGCTCCTTTAGCGTAGAACTGTAGATCTGTAGCTCCTGAAAAGAAAATTTCTCTGACCGTAAAGTTTGCGGATCTGTTGCTTCTGAGCGTAAACTGAGCGCCACCGAGCGTGAGATCATCGATTTGGTATCTGTTGAGCGTAAAGTCGTAGGTTTGTTGCCTCTCGAGCGTAAAAGCTACTGAGCACAAAGGCATCCGGGCATAAAACCATAGACTGATAGCTTGCGAGTGTAAAATCATAGATCTGTTGCTGTCGAGCGTAGAAAGCTCCTTTAGTGTAGGAACCGCTGAACTGCTTTGCGCGAAAAACTTTTCGAATTCGCTGACTGTCCGCCTTCTCTGAATGATAGGCTGACGTAGTACGATACCGTATTTATTGAGGACATCCCACTGGAGGATTTTTAATGGACCTATTATTTGTTGCGTACATTAAGTGCAAATAATAAGTTCGAAATAAACCCTATCAGAGGTAGTATGGACGTGATAGGTATTGTGGACTTAACACCACTAGCGTACTTAGAGTTAAGTACGGGTGTTAAGTGTAGATGACAATTGATATCAGAGGTAATATGAATATGATAATCGATAGCCGAGATGACAATCGATATCAGAGGTAATATGGACATGATAATCGATAGCCGAGATGACAATCGATATCAGAGGTAATATGGACATGATAATCGATGGCCAATTTTAGGAAGGTTTGTTCAGAGGTAATATGAACATGACAAACTCTCTGGGTTGTGACTCTATCGGGGATAGAGGCATACATCTGCTCAGAGGTAATATGGACATGGCAGTTTTTGTGGACTCAATACCACTGGCGTACTTAGAGTTAAGTACGGGTGTTAAGTTGAGATGACAATCGATATCAGAGGTAATATGGACATGATAATCGATGGCCGATTTTAGGAAGGTTTGTTCAGAGGTAATATGAACATGACAAACTTCCTGGGTTGTGACTCTATCGGGGATAGAGGCATACATCTGCTCAGAGGTAATATGGACATGACAGTTTTTGTGGACTCAACACCACTGGCGTACTTAGAGTTAAGTACGGGTGTTAAGTTGAGATGACAATCGATATCAGAGGTAATATGGACATGATAATCGATGGCCTATTTTAGGAAGGTTTGTTCAGAGGTAATATGAACATGACAAACTCCCTGGGTTGTGACTCTATCGGGGATAGAGGCATACATCTGCTCAGAGGTAATATGGACATGGCAATTTTTGTGGACTCAATACCACTGGCATACTTAGAGTTAAGTACGGGTGTTAAGTTGAGATGACAATCGATATGATAATCGATGGCCGATTTTAGGAAGGTTTTATTCAGAGGTAATATGAACATGACAAACTCCCTGGGTTGTGACTCTATCGGGGATAGAAGCATACATCTGCTCAGAGGTAATATGGACATGGCAGTTTTTGTGGACTCAACACCACTGGCGTACTTATAGTTAAGTACGGGTGTTAAGTTGAGATGACAATCGATATCAGAGGTGATAAGAACATAATAATTGATGACCGATTTTAGGAAGGTTTGTTCAGAGGTAATATGAACATGACAAACTCCCTGGGTTGTGACTCTATCGGGGATAGAGGCATACATCTGCTCAGAGGTAATATGGACATGGCAGTTTTTGTGGACTCAACACCACTGGCGTACTTAGAGTTAAGTACAGGTGTTAAGTTGGGATGACAACCAATGTGATAGTCGATAGCCAAGACCAAGAAGGTTTGTTCAGAGGTAATATGAACATGACAAACTTCCTGGGTTATGACTCTATCGGGGATAGAGGCGTACATCTGCTCAGAGGTAAATATGGACATGACAGTTTTTGTGGACTCAACACCACTAACATACTTAGAGTTAAGTACGGGTGTTAAGTTGGGATGACAACCGATGTGATAGTCGATAGCCAAGACCAAGAAGGTTTGTTCAGAGGTAATATGAACATGACAAACTTCCTGGGTTGGACCTGAAGAATCCATTGGGGAAACTTTTTAGATTCATCATCTGGTATTTTCTTGAGGGAGCAAATTGTCAATTTAAAGTGAAACCAATTTGCAGTGATCGTCTCCTCGTTTATAGATGTAAAGTGATGATCTTGGCATCGATCAACTCCTGAATTCTCCTTTTTAGTACATAGCACGTCTTTGTAGGATGATGAATGTACTGATGGAAGAGACAATAATCTGGGTCATCGTCTTTGCCAGCCCTCTCAGGGTATCTGATGTTGGGTAGCTGAAGTTTATTTTCCTTCATCAACGTATTGAAGATTTTACTGATGTCATCTTCATTGAAGGAGAAAGTCCCTTTTGGCCTTCGGGCCCCTGATGCTTGAGTTCTATGGTCTTCTGGGAAGATCGTCATCGTTTCATCATCTTCGAATTCTGAGGGAATTCTACCTCCAGCTTTGGATGTTGCTCGGTTTTGTCAGGGAGACTACCCCCAGACTTGTCGTTTCACTTGCGATCACAGCGCTCATCTGGTTCCCCGTAGAGGTCAGATGTTGTTTTGCGCACGGAGCGTGATTTATACTTCCAATTTGGCGCTGAGGCATCATCAAAAGTTTTGTCTGTACCGCGCGTAGCGGGAGACTGGTTTCTATGCATAGAGCGCAGTGGATACTTCTGGGTTAGTGCTGAGGCTTTGCCCAAAGTTTTGTCTGTACCGCGCGTAGCGGGAGACTAGTTTCTACGCGTAGAGCGCAGTGGATACTTCTGGGTTAGCGCTGAGGCTTTGCCCGAAGTTTCGTCTGTACCGCGCGTAGCGGGAGACTGAATTTTACGTGTGGGTCACGGAGGGAGCAAGGCTACAATCTCATTGGTCGGAGAGATCGGAGAGTCCACAGGAATGGTAGAGGATGTCTTGGGCATCCAGACTTTGCACAGCTTTCTGTTGTCTTGGACGGAAAGAGGGTGAGAGCTACCCCCGATTCGAAGCATGTCTTCGTAGGCAGACTGGTCGAACTGGACGACCAGTGTCTTCTTCACGGATCGCACGGATACTGCATCGTGTTGAGCAATCGCTTCCTCATCAGAAGAGAAAGATGTCCCCAGCAGAGTCGCCATCTTGTTTGTGGTATTAAACGAAAGAATGAAGATGTATTCAATATAGGATTTACACGGAACCCATCTTCTTTAGTTTACAAACAAACTTGTACAATTTGATCCTATACGAGGATGTGGGAGTACAATTTATTTAATCTGGGTATAAATTGCTATAGGTGTCTGATATGCAGTCGATCACTTTAGCTCTTGGACCACACGATGTTGAAGAAGTGCCGTAGAAGGCAGGTAGCAGCTTCGAAGGTTGCAGGAGAGGGTGGATGCACGATGCCAAAGTCGTCGATCCCTGCCCTTTGCCTGAGCTCCGGTCTCTTTCTCTCTTGACCTTTTGATCTGGTATTGGTTTTCTTGACCAAGTTTCCGACCCTCTAATTTGTCGACCTTGTTCCCCATTGATAGGGGTCTCTATTTATAGAGTTTTGATGACAGTGACCACTCCATCGGTATAAAAACCGAGGAGTGGGAAGTACAACACCCTTTTACACAACAGTTAAAATAACCAATGCCTGCGTATATATGACCTTTTGAGTGAGCATGTGACGCGTGTCCAACTAAGGGGACAAAATGCGTATATCTGCTGCGAAGATCATGGCGTAGAAGCCACGTAGGTAGGTATCCCTTGTGTAGAAGAGGTTGGCGTAGAAGCCAAATGACTGTCACCCTAGCGTAGAAGCCGAATAAGCATAGAAGCCGAACAGGCATAGAAGCCGAACAGGCGTAGAAGCCGAATAGGCATAGAAGCCGAATGGTCGTAGAGGCCGAGTGGTCGTAGAGGCCGAGTGGTCGTAGAGACTGAGTGGGCGTAGAAGCCGCGTGAGCACAGATCCTGAATGGGCGTAGAAGCCGCTGCGTACCGTGCCAGAGTGCTGATGTGGACGTCTTAGCCGGAATTACGGCTTTTAAAGATATAATCAAATCTCTTGCAGAGATTTGCCACCATCTTATGTATTAAATACGGAGGCGTATTTTGAAGGTCTGCAGCCCTTCTGTGCATCCGTCGCAGAGACGTGCCTTGAGAGAAACTGTCACCACTCTGTACAATTAGACGTGGAGACGTGCCTCGAGTCCCGTACGAAGTACAGCTTTTGACATGGCAGGCAGTTTGTCTACTGCGGAGCGTAAAACAGCTCATGTTTGCCTGTGTAAAACAAGGCAGCATATTCTCTTGTACGCGAAAGAGCGGTTTACGCTGAGGGGACTTCAGTAAACGATGGTTCGGTGATGTTTTAACCAAATCCTCTGCATTAAATGCAAAGATCCGCCATCACACTGTAGGGCGCATCCCGAGGGGTCTGCTATCGTTTCCAGCCATCGTCTGGGTAGTCGTGCAGTACTTTTTGTCAGGAGTCAGAGGTCAGATTCACTGCATGACTTGACAGGTTTATTTCGGGGAAGACGAAGTGTTCCTCGTACGCTTTAACGCTGCTTTGAGAGCGGATGAGTTTTACACCATGGAGGCGATGAAGCACCCCATCTAAGCTGAAGCAGCCTGGACATACTGCATCTTACGCGGATGGTCCCAACATATTTTACGCCGTGCTTAGCGGAAAAGCTCTACTGTACTCTTGATGGCCTTGAGGTCCCCTGCTTATGCTGCCCTGCATCACCATGCTGCGTAGAGCTATCCAGCATATTTTTTATGCTTCTACATCGGGCAAGACGGAGGAAAAATCCCACCAGGAGCCAGGAGAATCATCTGCTGAGCAATCTCTGTCAATCAAGGTGAAAGGGCAGACTACCCGTCCGAAAATCATGGAACCAATGGTTATCCACTTGGGCAAAACCAAATCGAAAGGAGGAAAGGATCCCTTAGTGATCACTCTGAACCAGAAGCCTCCACCTTTGGTCATCAACCTTAGGCGCAACACGCAGCCGACTGATGTAAATACAACCGGAAATAGGGTTTCTGACGATAATAAAGATTCTCTTTTCCAGTACACTGACGCTCAATTTTCTAATCAGGAATCTTTCCCCCATAACGATATAGAGCCTATAGCACAAAAATTCTTGAAACCTATAGACTTCTATCAGCCGTATGTGTGAAAGGTAGCGTCAACATCTAATGTCATCACGACATATGGGCCACATGAAGATCCTATCTTTATTGTTTCACCTACCCGCAAAGATCAGCATCCAATAGTCTTCGGCCGCATGTGGAATAGACCGATTGTACAAGAAGATTCTCACGAGTCTGATGCTGGGAAAATACAGTTTTACAGATATAGCCCACAGGCTTTGAATAGTATGCAAAGCATAGGTTATGATTTGAAACTGGAGCCAGGTCTCAACAATGGAAAAGACAGACGAATGCAGTTCCATGGTGATCCCTACTGTCAACGAACTCATTTTGGGTTAGGGTATACCACGTCTCTTACAACTTCGAACAGCTCTGAGTCAAGTGGGAAGACCATTTCCTCTTCTCAGGATAGTTTACGTCCTCCGATACAGATGATAAACTCTACCGGGTATTGTTAGCAAGTACGGTATTGACAGAATCTCTCGAAGCAGAGGAACAAGAATCTGAACCGTTTGAAGATGAATTCTGGGCACAGCAAATGGATACACAATAGGAACTCCGGTTCGAGCAAAGAGAACCACCCACTGAAAAAGTTATCCAAGTCGATGTTGGGGATGAGTCTTCACCAAAGCCGATATTTATCAGTAACAATCTTTTCGAAGAAGAAAAGGAAGAAATAATTCAGCTGATAAAAGAATATATCGATGTCTTTGCGTAGAATTATGAGGATATGCCAGGTCTTGATCCAAAAGTGGCTACCCATAAAATCAACATATTGCCCAATTCAAAGCTTGTAAAGCAGCACCAACGCCGGTTCCGCCCGGATATGATGGATGCCATTGAAGCTGAAATCAAGAAATTGGTAGCCTGCGGGTTCATCCGGGAAGAAAAACATCCTGATTGGGTCGCCAATGTTGTCCCGGTCATGAAGAAAAGCGAAAAAATTCGTATTTGTATCGACTTCCGAGATCTAAATGCGGCCTACCCCAAGGATGAGTTCCCTCTTCCTATCATAGACGTCATGATCGACAATACGTGCGGTTTTGAGCACATGTCTTTCATGGACGGATTCTCAGCATATGATCAAATTAAGATGAATCCTGAAGATGAGAAGCATACTGCCTTTCGTACACCACTGGGGGTATATTGCTACACAGTCATGCCTTTTGGATTAAAGAATGCCGGGGCTACATATCAGCGAGCTATGAGTAACATATTCCATGAGCATCTACGCAAAACGGTGGAATATTACATAGACGATATTGCTGTCAAAAGCCGCCTCAAGGATAATCATATCCAAGACTTGAAGACAGTGTTCGAGTTGATGCGCCAACACCAACTCAAAATGAACCCTACAAAGTCCTTTTTCGATGTATCTAGTAGAAAATTCTTAGGATTTGTTATTACTGCTAACGGTATTCAAGTTGACCCTGATAAAGTAAAAGCTATCCTGGAAATGCGACTGCCTCGTAATCTGAGAGAACTCAGGAGATTTCAAGGTCGTCTAGCTTATATTAGAAGATTTATATCCAACCTCTCCGGAAGATGTCAACTTTTTTTCTTGTCTAATGAAGAAAGGTGTGTCATTCGTATGGGACAAAGCCTGTCTGCAAGGGTTTAATGATATCAAACGCTATCTCACTAATCCTTCAGTTCTGGTGCCTCCCGTCATAGGAAGACTATTTTTGCTGTATGTTCGAGGAATGGATCATTCTTTAGGGGCTCTTCTCGCACAGAAGAATGATAAGGGTCATAAACAGGCTATCTACTATTTAAGCAGGATGATGGTTGGAGCTGAACACCGGTACAATCCAGTGGAAAAAGAATGCTTGGCCTTAATATTTTCCATTTAGAAGATGCGACATTACGTGACAGGCCAAACTATTCATATCATCTCCAAAATTAATCCTCTTCGGGTACTGATGAGTAAGCCGAGTGTTCTTAATTTCCGACTCGCAACTTTGGCGATATTACTAATACCATATGATATGGTGTACGTCCCTCAGAAGTCCATAAAAGGTCAAGCCTTGGCTGATTTCTTAGCTGCCCATCTAATTTTGGAAACCTCCAAACTATACGAGGATATTCTCGACGAAGTTGTGGAATGTAACTCGGCAATAGAAGGTGATCCCTGGCAGCTATTCTTCGATGGTGCCTCCAGGACTGGTCCCAAGGAAAATGTGGTTTCAGGAGTAGGAATTGTTCTAGTGACTCCTGATAAACTCGTCATCTATCGAGCATATTCTCTTAGTGAACCCTGCTCTAATAATGTGATAGAGTATAATGCCCTGCTAATCGGGCTTCAAGTCACTAAAGAATTGGATGTTGAATACCTGAAAGCTTTTGGTGATTCTTAGCTGATCGTCAATCAGGTCAGAGGAATATATGAAGTCCGCAATCCAGACCTCATTCCTTATCACCAAGCAACGATAGAGATAGCCATGTCTTTTAAAGGATTCTTTCTAGAGCACGTACCTCGATCTCAAAATTTGGAAGCTGACGCTCTGGCCAGTCTAGCTGCAGACCTAGCTATTCCTATAAGAAGGCAAAATTCGGTGATCCTTCTCAACAGAGATCTATTCCGTGTAAAAAATAATTTTCACATAGAACGTAGCTACGCTGTAAACACGGTTCCTCCTAAGAGGGATTGGAGAAGTCCCTTTACAGACTTCGCATCATACGAAATCTTGCCAGAGGATCCTAAAGAAGCACTATCTATCAAAAGACGATCACTACGCTTCTATTTTGATGCTTCTTCATAAAGTCTATATCGCCAAACATGCGATGGACTATTGTTACGATGTCTTTCTGATGATGATGAAAAATGGGTTATCCGAGAAGCTCATAACGGTGTATGTGGAGCACATCAACCCGGTCCTAAGTTACAGGATCGTATCAGGAGGATGGGCTACTACTGGCCTACCATGATTGCAGATGCCGTAAAATATACAAGACAATGCAAAGCCTGTCAGGTTCATACGAATTTTATACATCAGCCTTCTGAGTATTTACATCCTACCATTGCATCATGGCCCTTTGAAGCATGTGGTATGGATATCATCGGTCCTATTCACCCGTCGTCTTCTAGAGGACATTGGTTCATATTGGCTATCACATATTATTTCTCTAAATGGGCGGAGGCAATCCCTTTTGCTGAGGTAAAGACATCCAACGTGATCGGCTTTATTAAGCATCATGTTATTTATCGCTTTGGGATACCCCGAAGGATAATTTATGACAACGGGCCCCAATTCATCAGCCAAGCGTTTCACCGATTTTGCGATAAGAATCGGATACAAAATATGGCCTCAACGGCATATAATCCTGCTGCTAATGGTTTGGCGGAAGCCTTTAACAAAACCATCATCAAACTCTTGAAGAAGTTCGTCTCCTCGAACAAAAGAGATTGGAACCAGAAGCTAGGAAAATGCCTCTGGGCATACCGCACAACGGTGCGAACACCAACGTGTTGTACCCTATTCTCATTAGTCTACGGGTGTGAAGTAGTTCTTCCCATCGAAATCCAAATTCTATCACTCAGAATAGCAGTGGCTAACGAGTTGACTCAGGAAAAGAATGATCAATTAAGGCTTCAAGAGCTAGAAGGAATAGATAAGAAATGCCTTCAAGCTCAACAGAGTATTGCGTTCTACCAGGCACGCATTTCCAGGTCTTTTAATGAGAAAGTGAAGGAAAGAGTATTCAAAGTTGGTGAGCTAGTTTTAGCTGTGAAGAGGCCAATGATCATTACGCACAAAAGTAAGGGTAAATTCTAGCCCAAATGGGAGGGCCCGTATGTGATTGAAACAACGTTTTCAAATGGCGCTTACAGATTAGCCAAACCTAATGGAGATCTGATAATGGCTCCTATCAACGACAAATTCCTGAAGAAGTACTATGCTTAATCTTTCTCGCTTAAACGGAGTGTGTTTGATAATAAACGAAAGAAATAAAACTAGATTTATACGAAACCCTTTCTTTGGTTTACAAACAAGAAAAAGAAGTACAATTAATCCTAGACGAGGATGTTAAGTACAAAAATTTGATTCTGAGGAAAATATTGCTATAGGAGTCTGATCTGCAGTCGATCACTTTATCTCTTGGACCACATGATGATGAAGAAGTGCTGTAGAAGACGAAAAAAAGCTTCAAAGACTGCAGGAGGGATTGAACTCTCGTTGCCAAAGCTCTCTCTATGTGCTCTCTTGACCTTGACCTCTGCTGTTCTTTGACTCAGGTTCCGACCTTGGACCTCCGTGGATGAAGGTCTCTATTTATAGAGTTCAGCTACAGTCGGTGTAGAAACTGAACAGCGGAGAGAGCTGCACCTTTTGTGCAGGCGGTTATAATGACTACTACCCACGTATAAATGATCTCCTATATTGGCGTGTGACGCGTGTCCCATTATGGGGTAATGCGTATAATCGCTCATCGAAGATCACGGCATACAAGCCACGTAGATAACTGCCCCTCGCGTAGAGATGATTGGCATAAAAGCCAAATAACTGTCTCGTTGGCGTAAAAGGCCAAATAGCTGTTCTGCTGGCGTAAAAGCCATGTAGGCATAGAAGCTGAATAGCTATCAAGTTGGCATAGAAGCCAAATAGGCGTAGAAGCCGAATATGTGTCAGGTTGGCATAGAAGCCAAATAGGCGTAGAAGCCGAATAGTTGTCAAGTTGGCATAGAAGCCAAATAGGCGTAGAAGCCGAAGATTTGTCAGGTTGGCGTAGAGCTTGATGCTTGGCAAATATAGCCCGACTCGGCGTATTTCGAGGAGATAGTGTTGTAGAAGCATAAAAAATATGCTGGATAGCTATACGCAGCGTATTGGGGCAGAGCGGCGTAAACAGAGGACCACGGAGCCATCAGCGTGCAACAGAGCTTTTTTTGCTGAGCACAGCATAAAATATGAGCTCGAGGACCATCCGCGTAAAGCAGTATATCCAGGCTACTTCAGCCTAAAATAGGGTTCTTCATCGCCTTTGTGGCGTAAAGCTCATCCGCTTTTAAATACAACATTGAAGTATACGAGGGACGCTTCGTATTCTTCGAAATGAACCTGTCAGAACGTATAATGAATCTGACGTCTGGACTTCTGACAGAAAGTACTGCACGACTACCCAAGCGAGTCTATAATGATGGCACGACACTGCAACCCAGGCTGTCATTTATCGCCATTTCCTTCGCGTAAAATGCTTTTATGTGTACAAAGGGATACGCTGCCTAGTTTTACACAGACAGATGTGAGCTATTTACGCTCCGCAGAAGACAAACCACCTGCCACGTCAAAAGGTGCACCTTGTACGGGATTCGAGGCACGTCTCTGCATTTTATGCACAGAGCGGCGACAGGTTCTCAAGGCACGTCTCTACATTTAAAGCGCCGAATACTGACAGATGCCCGAGGCACTTCTCTGCACCTTGCGCAGGCTAAGTGACAGACCTTCAAAACACGCCTCTGTATTTAATGCACAGGATAATGGCGGATCTCCATATTTAATGCTGGAGATTTGATTAAATGTTACCGAACCGTCGTTTAATGGCATCTCCTTTGCGTAAACTGTTTTTACGTAGACAAAGGGATATGCTGCCTAGTTTTACACAGGCAGATGTGAGCTGTTTACGCTCCACAGAAGACAAACAGGCTGCCACGTCATCAGTTTCTCTTCGTACAAAGTTCGAGGTGCGTATCTGCATTTAATACGCAGAATGATGGTAAATCTGCGGGACAGCAAAGCTCGAAAACACGCCTCTACATTTATTGCACAGGATGGGGGCAGATCTCTGCATTTAATGCAAGAGATTTGATTATATCTCCAAGAGCCATAATTTTGGCTAAAAATATCCACACCGTCTCGGCTTCTAGGCCTCCTCGGCCTCTGTGCCCACTCGGCTTCTAGGCCTCCTCGGCCTTTATGCCCATTTGGCTTCTACGCCTGCTCGGCTTCTATGCCCACTCGGCTTCTACGCCTGCTCGGCTTCTATGCCCACTCGGCTCCTACGCCTGCTCGACTTCTATGCCCACTCGGCTTCTATGCCTGCTCGGCTTCTATGCCTACTCGGCTTCTACGCCTACTTGGCTTCTATGCCATGGTGACAGTCATTTGGCTTCTATGCCAACCTCTTCTACACAAGGGATAACTATCTAAGTGGCTTCTACGCCGTGATCTTCACAGCAGCTATACGCGTTTGTCCCTTAGTTGGACACGTATCACATGCTCACTCAGAAGGTCATCTATACGCAGGCATTGGTTATTTTAAACCGCCATGTAAAAGGGTGTTGTACTTTCCACTACTCGGTTTCTACGCCGACTGTGTGGTCACTGTCACTAAAAACTCTATAAATAGAGACCTCTATCAACAGAGGAACAGTTCGACAAATTAAAAGGAGAAATAGGAGAAGGAGATCAAGAGAGAGAGAGAGATAGAGAGAGAGAGAGAGAAGAGTCCAGAGCTCAGGCAAAGAGAAGGGATCAACGACTCTGGCATCGGGCATCCACCCTCTTTAGCAACCCTCGAAGCGGCTTTCTGTCTTCCACGGTACTTCTTCAAAAATATTGTGTGGTCCAAGGGCTAAAGTGATCGACCGCAGATCAGACACCTATAGCAATATTTACCCAGATTAAATAAATTGTACTTAGATATCCTCGTATAGGATTAAATTTGTACAATCTTGTTTGTAAACATAAAAGAAGGGCGGGTCTTCGTATAAGACCTCATTTTCCACATCACCAAATCTTTTCTCGTTTATTATCCTAAACAAGATGGCGACTCTGCTGGAGACGTCTTTCTCTTCTGATGAGGAAGCAATTGCTCAACACGATACGGTATCCGTGGGATCCGTAAAGAAGATACTGGTCATCCAGTTCGACCAGTCTGCCTACGAAGACATGATTCGAGCAGGGGGTAGCTCTCACTCCCTCTCCGTCCAAAGCAACAAGAAGCTGCACAAGGTCTGGATGCCCAAGACATCCTATACCATTCCTGTGGACTCTCCGATCTCTCCGATCTCTCCGACCAATGAGGTTGTAGCTTTGCTCCCTCCGCACCAAAGCCTCAGCGCTAACCCAGAAGTACAATCCGTGCTCTGCACATAAAATTCAGTCTTCCATCCCTGGCAGAACAGACGAAACTTCTGACAATGCCTCAGCGCTAGTCCAGAAGCCTACTCCGCGCTCTGCGCGTAAATTTTAGTCTCCCGTCCCTGGCAGAATAGACAAAATTTCTGATGATGCCTCAGCGCCAAATCAGGAGTCCCAAACGTGCTCCGTGCGCAAAAGTACATCTGCCTTCTGTGGAAAAGCAGATGATCCCTGTAAACTATGCAAGGGAAAGCATGCGGCGGACTACTCAACTTCTCGGCCTTTACGCCAGCAAAGGAACAATCTGCCTGCCCTCTGGATTATGCGAGAAGCTGATGGCCGACTAAGGACATCCTCAGCTTTATGCCAACAAGAGCAGAGCTCTAAATTACGCCATGAGAAGCCACTCAGCATAAAGAAGGCTCAACTTGCGGGAAGACATCCTCCTCGAGGATTATCCACCACCCAGATGGCCAACCTGTTGTATATAGGTGGCACAGGAAAAACTATGGTTCCCAACATCCGTATGCCCACTGATGGGAACAGAAGGAACAAGTCTTCTTCTTCTGCAACTTCTCCTGACCTGCACAATTATCTAATCCAGAAACATAAGGAGAGGGGATCTTCCGGCATATCTATTATGCCTCCTATCCAGCACTCTTGTAATAGTCATAAGATTGTAATTAATTGTTGCTGCTATGAAGCAAAACGGTCGACTTTCGACCGGTTGAGCTACTCTCCATCTTTCCAGGAAAAAGAGCCCATACATGCATATGTGAACATGGCTTCGCACATACCTAGAGGAAGGTCGGACTCAAGACATCATCCCTCTAGAACTCCGAGCCGAAGGAGATTCAACATGCTCCTTAGGAACACCGAAGCTGGGGTATTCCAAAACACTCGTTCGAGGTTGCGACAACCGGCTCCGTACTCTTCTGATTCAGATACTGGGGGTCGCCAGTCTCCCGAATTAGATGCCGAAAGTATAGAGTCAACTTCTACAGAGACCTATACTAATCTTTCAATGACACCCAGGGAGATGGAAGTTTATGCCATTGGAGATGAACGTGAGGAAGCTTCCCCGTCCGGGAGCGCTGAGCAACGCATTACTACACTGGAGACGTCTCTGAAGGATATACAATCCATGATGGAGAACATGCACCAGATGATGCTAACTCAACACACAGCTGCCATGGCTCAAGCATCGGCTCCTCCAATCCAGATAGGTGTGGGGGTGGACTTACCACCATTCAACACGATCCAAGAGCCCGCTCGAGATCAAGAGTCAGCAGTTCCTCCGCTTCCTCACTCGGAGAATGTATTACCTCCCGCTGGAGTCGCAATACAATCGATCCCACACTACTCCGTGGTCCCGTTACCGGCTGAAGATTCGATGCAGGCAGTACGGGAGTTAAAAGCCCAATTTGATGCCCTGAAGCACAAAGATTAGCTCAAGAAATTGGGAATCAACCAACCTTACCCGGCTATCAGGGAAGAGGTCCCTTTCCCTCCTAGATACAAACCACAGGCGATGGCTTTGTTCGAAGGAAAAGCGTCACCAAGTCAGTACATGAACTACTTCAGTATGATGACGGTGTTATTACAAGGGAACGTCGCCCTCCTCACATGGGTGTTCAAAGGCTGTCTCTCGGGGGTAGCTTACCAGTGGTACCGCAGTCTGGCGGACAACTGCATTACTTCTTTTGAAGATTTCCAGGCTTTATTCTTCACACGATTCTATGAAGGAGGGATGGACATGTCTATGTCCTCTCTCATCGAAGTCAAGCAGAAGGAAAAAGAAAATGTTCGCACTTTCATTGAACATTTTCGTTAAGCCACTTTGCAAATGCCTCAAGGAGTTCCGGACTCGGCATTGGTGGACATCTGCAGGAAGAACCTTCTTTCCGTGATCTCGGTGTTCACAGGACCATATCAGTTCCATGATTGGCCCTCGTTCATTATCTCAGCGGTATCCGCGGAGGACAATAGTCAGAAGGTGCACGATAATGGCATCATGATCTCAGCCTCTGATAAAAGCAAAAGGTCATCCTCCAACAGCGACCACCATCGCAGTTCCAAGGGAAAATAAGCTCTGGCAATCAACACGTTCAGGCAAAAGACTGTGGCTACCACCCAGACAAAACCCGGGACTACCAGGCCCATTAAAGTGTACTCTTTCGACGACGACGATATTCCAAGCATATTCGAATGTCTCGTCAAAAGCTGCAAGATTACCCTTCCTGAGGTGAGACGACCCAACGAGGCCGGCAGTACCAACAATCCCAAGTACTGCATCTTCCATAGGTACATACACCACCCCACAAAGGCCTGTTATATACTGAAAAGGAAGATCCAGGAGCTGATCGATGCTAAGGCTATCACTTTGCACAATAGCGAGAAGACGGTCACGACCAACATGATCTCTCTGTAATTTGGCAACCTGCCTCCCCAAGAAGTCCCGGACGGTGTTACACTAATTTCTTGGACGACGATGAACATCATTAATCTTCCTCCTGCTAGAGGTCAAAATTATGACATGCTACCACTAACTACCCAGCGGGGCAAGACTATGTGGGTTCATCCAGATCTGGTGCCAGAGATCGAGAAAGAGACTCAAGCTGCTAAGGCTAAGTCCAAAAAGAACTCAAAGCACAAGCCGTGTCACATGATTACGGTACACTCGGCATCAGAAGACGAGGTCTTGACTACTGGAACCCGTTCAGGGAAATCTTACCTCCAGGACTATGGATCCAGCAAGGAAGATGCATCGGCAGACGCTTCAGCTGCAAAGCCTTCAGAACCGAAATCCGTCGTACCAGAAACCGGTCCTTCGAGACCAACTTCGACGGACAAAGGGAAGCAAAAAGAAGTGCGCTTCGATAAACCCGTGAAGAACATTCAGAACAAGGGTTTAGAGAAGCCGTACAACTTCGACATCCTGGCCCAACTGGCTAATATACCAGCCAGGCTGTCCATCTTCAAACTACTCAGGCTCTCCCAGGACACTCGTCAAGCCCTGAGTGAAGCATTGATGCAGGCGGATGCATACTTGACCCAGCTCAAGTCCCTTGACGAAGAACCCATGGCGTGTCCTTAATGCCACAGTGTGATAGAGGTGATCCCAAATATCACTTTCACTCAAGATGACATGCTGTTAAAACATAACAGGCATGACAGACCCCTCTATTACACCGGGTACATCGGTTCCATGGAGGTCGACCGGATTCACATAGATCCGGGATCATCAATCAGTATCATTCCTCATAGTTTGCTCAGACCGCTGAGGATTCCTACCAGCGAATTAGCTTACACCACCACTACGATCGTGGGTTTCAATGCTGGAAGAAGTAAGCCGTTGGGAAAAATTTGCCTGAGAATCCAGATTGGCAACCTCAGATCGGTGGCTACATGCTACGTCATCGATTCAGAGGTGTCCTACAACATTCTGCTGGGTAGACCTTGGATCCACGACCACAACATCGTTTCTTCAACTCTACACCAATGCTTTAAATATGTAGACGCCCGAGGAACAGTACAAATGAAGATTGCTGACCTGAACCCGTTCAAAGGAGTAGAATCCTACTACTCTGATGCCGTGTTGTACTCTCAAGACTACACGGAAGAGGGTCAGCCGAAGCAGAGAAGGAATCCCACAGGGAGCCAGAAGAACCCTCTGCCAAGCAACCTCTGACAATCAAGGTGAAAGGACGGACTACTCGTCCAAAAGCCATGAAGCCTATGGCCATCCACCTGAACGAGACCAAGTCAGGGAAAGGAGGTGATCCTCTAGTGATCACTCTGAACCAGAAGTCTCTACCCTTGGTTATCAAACTCTGGCACAACAGGCAGCCGACTGATGTAGATACAACCGGGAACGAAGTTTCAGATGATAATAAACATCCCCTTTTCCAGTATATCGACACTCAAATTCCAAATCAGGAATCCTTCCCCTACGACGATATAGAACCTATAGCGCAAAAAATTCTTGGAAGCTATAAATTCCTATCATCCGTATATATAGAAAGTGGCATCATCATCCAATGTCACCATGATATATGGACCGCATGAGGATTTAATCTTTATTGTCCCACATACTTACAGCAGTCAGCATCCAATAGTCTTTGACAGCATACGCGAGCAACCAACCATGCAAGAAGATTCTTCCGACGACGATGCCGGTAAAATGCAGGTTCACAGATACTGCCCGCAAGCCTTGAAGATCATGTAAAATATGGGTTATAACTTGAAGCTGGAACCGGGTCTCAACTACGGGAAAGGCAGACGAATGCCGCTGCACGGCGATCCCTACTATCAACAAACTCGTTTCGGGTTAGGGTATATAACCTCCCTTGCGACTCCTGAGTCAAACAAAGATGTCTTTTCCTCCTCTCAAGATGGCTCAGCGCCCTTTGACTCATCTCATGCTCTCGAGCAAATATTATCAGTAAATATGGTAGTGACAGATTCCTTCGAATCAGACGAACAAGAATCTGAACTGTTTGAGAGTGACGCTTGGCCTCAGCAAATGGATACACAATGGGAGTTCCGCTTCGAGCAGAGAGAACCTCCCACTGAAGACAAAGTTATCCAGATTGACGTTGGGGATGAACTTTCGCCAAAGCCGATATTTATCAGTAACGATCTTTCCGAAGCAGAAAAGGACGAAGTTATCCAGCTGATAAAAGAATATATCGACGTCTTTGCGTGGAATTATGAGGATATGTCAGGCCTTGATCCAAAGGTGGCTACTCATAAGCTCAATATACTGCCTGATTTGAAGCCTGTAAAACAACACCAACGCCGATTCCGCTCGGATATGATGGATGCCATTGAAGCTGAAGTCAAGAAGTTGAAAGCATACGGCTTCATCCGAGAAGAACAAAATCCTGACTGGGTCACCAATATTGTCCCGGTCATGAAGAAAAATGGGAAAGTATGTGTCTGCATCAATTTCCGAGATCTGAATGCAGCCTGCCCTAAAGACGAGTTTCCTCTTCCCATCACAGATGTCATGATTGACAATACATGCGGTTTTGAACGTATGTCTTTCATGGAAGGATTTTCAGGGTACAATCAAATCAAGATGCATCCTGAAGACGAGAAGAATACTGCCTTCCGGACACCACTGGGGTATATTGCTATACGGTCATGCCCTTCGGATTGAAGATTGCAGGGGCTACGTACCAACGGGCTATGAGTAACATATTCCATGAGCATTCATGCAAGACGGTAGAATATTACGTAGACGATGTAGCTGTCAAAAGCCGCCTCAAGGATACTCACATCCAAGACTTGAAGACAATATTTGACTTGATGCGCCAACATCAACTCAAAATGAATCCTACAAAGTCCTTTCTGGGTGTATCCAGTAGCAAATTCCTAGGATTTTTCATTACCGCCAAAGGCATTCAAGTGGACCCTGATAAAGTCAAGGCCATCTTAGAAATGCGACCGTCCCGTAATCTGAGAGAACTCAGGGGATTTCAAGGTCGTCTGGCTTATATCCGGAGATTTATATCCAACCTCTCTGGGAGATGTCAATCTTTTTTTTGCCTCATGAAGAAAGGAGTTTCCTTCGTATGGGACGAAGCTTGCCAGCAAGCATTCGGCGACATCAAACGTTACCTCACTAGTCTGCCAGTTCTGGTGCCTCCCGTCATAGGGAGACCATTCGTGCTGTATGTTCGAACGATGGATCATTCTCTAGGAGCTCTTCTCGCACAAAAAAATGATGCGGGTCACGAACAGGCTATCTACTACCTCAGTAGGATAATGGTCGGAGCCAAACACCGGTACAACCCAGTGGAGAAAAAATGCTTGGCTCTGATGTTTGCTATCCAGAAAATGCGACACTATATCACAGGCCAGACCATTCACATCATCCCCAGGATCAATCCTCTTCGGGTACTGATGAGCAAGCCAAGTGTTCTTAATTCCCGACTCAAGACTTGGGCGATGCTATTAACACCATATGACATGGTGTATGTCCCTCAGAAGTCCATCAAAGGCCAAGCATTGGCTGACTTCCTAGCTGCTCATCCGATCCCGAAGGCCTCCAAACTGTACGAGGACATTCCCGACGAAGTCGCAGAATGTAATTCCGCAATGGAAAGTGATGCATGGCAACTATTCTTCGATAGTGCCTCCAGAATTGGTCCCAGGGGAAACGTGATTTCGGGAGTAGGAGTTGTCCTAGTTACTTCTGATAAGCTCATCATCTACCGAGCATATTCTCTTAGCGAGCCCTGTTCTAACAATGTGGCAGAGTATAATGCTCTACTAATTGGGCTCCAAGTCGCTAAAGAATTGGGCGTCGAATCTCTGGAAGCTTTCGGTGATTCTCTGCTAATCGTCAACCAAGTCAGAGGAATATATAAAGTCCGGAATCCAGACCTCATCCCCTATCACCGAGCAACGGTCAAGATAGCCATGACATTTAAAGAATTCTTCCTAGAGCATGTCCCTCGATCTCAGAATCTGGAAGCTGACGCTCTAGCCAGTCTAGCTGCAGATTTAGCTCTCCCTATAAGAAGGCAGAATTCGATAATCCTTCTTAATAGAGATTTATTCTGTGTGAAAAACAACTTTCAAATAGAACGCAGCTACGCACTGGACACAGATCTTCTAAGAAGAGAATGGAGAAGTCCCTTTATAGACTTCGTAGCATACGGAATCTTGCCAGAAGATCCTAAAGAAGCGGTATCCGTCAAAAGACGATCATTACGCTTCTATTTCGACGCATCTTCACAATGTCTATATCGTCGGTCTTATGACGGAATATTATTACGATGTCTCTCTGGTGACGAAGCACAACTGATTATCCGTGAAGCCTACGACGGCGTATGCGGAGCGCACCAACCCGGTCCTAAGCTACATGATCGCATCAGGAGAATGGGCTATTACTGGCCTACTATGATCACAGATGCAATAAAGTATGCAAGACAATGCAGAGCCTGTCAGATCCATGCAGACTTTATCCATCAACCTCCTGAGTACCTGCATCTTACAGTTGCATCCTGGCCTTTCGAAGCATGGGGTATGGATATCATTGGTCCTATTCACCCGTCTTCTTCCAGAGGTCACCAGTTCATACTGGCCATCATGGATTACTTCTCCAAATGGGCAGAGGCGATCCCTCTTGCTGAGATAAAGGCATCTAATATGATCAACTTCATCAAGTATCATGTTATTTATCGCTTCGGGATACCCCGAAGGATAATCCATGACAATGGGCCTCAATTCATCAGTCAAGCATTTCATCGATTTTGCGATAAAAATCGGATACAGAATATCGCCTCTACGGCATATAATCCTGCTGCTAATGGTTTGGCGAAAGCTTTCAACAAAACCATTATCAAGCTCTTGAAGAAGTTCGTCTCTTCGAACAAAAGGGATTGGAATGAGAAACTGGAAGAGTGTCTCTGGGCATACCGCACAACAGTACGAGCTCCGACAGGTTGTACCCCATTCTCGTTAGTTTACGGAAGCGAAACATTTCTCCCCATCGAGATCCAAATTCTGTCACTCAGGATAGCCGTGGCTAATGAGCTGACTCAAGAAAAGAATGACCTGTTAAGGCTTCAAGAGCTAGAAGGATTAGACGAGAAACGCCTCCAAGCTCAACAGTGCATCGCGTTCTACCAAGCACGTATGTCCAGAGCTTTTAATCAAAAAGTATGGGAAATAGTATTCTAAGTCAGCGAGCTAGTTTTAGCCGTAAGAAGGCCGATGATTCTTACTCACAGGAGTAAGGGCAAATTCTAGCCCAAATGGAAAGGCCCTTATGTGATCGAGACGACGTTCTCAAACGGCGCTTACAGGTTAGCCCAGCCTAATGGAGACCTGCTAATGGCTCCTATCAATGGCAAATTCCTGAAAAGGTACTACGCTTAACCTCCTCTACTCAAATGGAGTATGATGAAGGTCTCATTCTGACAAAACTACTTCCAAAAATGATTTTAGCTAGGAGCATATCCTATCATATAACCTCTGAATAGATATGTCTCGCTAAAACTTACTGAGAGTATATCATGTTAATATTACCTCTGACATCACTTTTTACCCAAACCTGTCATTTATATTCCAAGATGATGGGTCCACAAAGTCAGATGAAAAGCTTCTTTATTATTCCCAAAAAGGAGCAAAAGTACATTGAAAAGCAAAAGCAAAAGTACATCATTTTGGGGGAGCAGTCAGGTCGCGAAGCTGCTGCGCCAGTGCGGCCATTCTCTCAGTCCTGGAATCCAAGACATCATGGTGAGCCCGCTCCAGCCTTGTCTCATCATTGTTCATAAGAGACAGTTCGGCTCTAGCCCGAAGAAAACCAGCACGGGAGACATCTGCACGTGCCAAGTTTTGTTGTGCTACGCCCAATCGGCTATCTGCCACAACTAGAGCTTCCGACGACTGAGAAGCCCACTCTTTTGCCTGAGCAAGTTTCGTTTCCAGCCTGAGGACCCTCGCTACATTCCCTTCGTGCTCGGCCTGGTACTTCGTTTTAAGAGCAATGGCCTCCTCCAGGACGACTTTTCCTTCATCCATCTCCCGCTCATGTGTTTGGATGGATTTATTTACGCCTGCCATCTGTTTGGCAAGCCGCGCAGTCATGGAGTCATATCTAGCCTGGACCTGATCTTCAACATTGTCTCGAGCTATCTGCAAGTATTTGTTAATGGGTTGCTCCAAACCATTAACTATCTCCTCCAGCGTCTCAGCTAGCCCAGTGTTGTCGAATTCTCGGATCGGCGCTATCACGGACTGGGAGGACCTCTTCAGCGACACAAAGCACAAATTCTTCGCCAACACCATTGATATTAACATTTTTAAAGTGGTATAAAAGATGTCGGTGAACTGCTCGATCAGCGCAGCTACATCCGAACGGACGTCGGGAGTGGCCTCAATATTGGCGTGTCCCCCTCCAAGAACAACCGCAGACGATGTTGCCACGGCCGTCGCCTCAACAGGTGGTGCGACAAAAGAAGAAGCGCCAACACCGGACGAAGATACCAGCATACTCATAGGAGGCATTATCGCAATGACAGGCTCATCCGCCTCTTGAGATATCGAAATCTCGTCAAACGGAGAGCCGGCACCCGAAGATGTCTCCTCTACAAAGTCAGGCACCTCCGTGTCACCACCAGGACCTGACACAGAGCCAAAAAGCGCATCTACACTGCCCTCCCCGAAGATGTCTTCCCCTGAAAAGAAGACAAAAGGAAGTTAGTATCGAAACGATGTTAACTTTCCTAAAAAAGAGGCGTGAAGACGACATTTACCCATGGCCGACGGCACATATGTCGCATCTGCGGCCTGTACAGCTAAATCATTTCTTAACGATGCTAAGCAAGCTGTTATACCTGGAGAAAGGGGTCTACTAATTGGCGCTGGCAAATAGTCTTCCAGGTCCTCGTCAAATTCCAACCGAGGCTTATTGGCTGGAATCTCGCTGGGTGCACTGGCAGGCACGACAGGAGTCTCTCCCGATGCCGATCCGCATAAAGGTATACTCAGCCCAGAAGGCGACCTCGTTCCACTACCTGAAGCTGTAGCAGTGACGGCGGCCTCCAGTAGAGATTCTCCGGCACTACCAGCTAGAACATTAGAGGGTCCCTCTCTAAAAGGCGAGGAACCCCCAATCAAAGAATCATCCCCAACATGGGGAGATGCAAGCTCATTTCCAGGAGCCTCAATACCAGTAATCCGGAGAGGACGATTAACCGTCTTCTTCTTCCTCTTTCGAGGGGAAGTCTCCTTCGGAGTATGAGCCCTTCGCTTCCTATAAATCACCAAAGGGCATGCAGGCAGAGGTACTTCACCCTACGATACCGCCAACAGAGGCTCATCTGGATTGACGAACTCCTCACCCTCGTCGGAAGAGACCGAGGGGACTTTAACTCTTCCCCCAGACTTGGAAGAGGGCACCCTAAAACTTCCATGCATATCAAAATCGCGATGGAAGGTGTTCATTGCCACATAAAACTGGGTATACAAGTGCAGGATGCGCAGCTCCATGGAGAGTGTGATGACCGACACAGTAAAAATTGCTCCAGTGCAACCCATGAGGAAGTATCGCCAGCCTCTCGCCCCATCAATGAGTCCACCCCTGGACCGAAAGCTGGTGACGGCGTTGCCCACGTACAACTAATCATACCTAAACTGCCTGGCAAACTGACTAGGCAGTTAGGGCTCCAAGAAGCAATGGTCTTCACTCCTGTATAGTAGATGGGAAGGTCTGATGCAGACCAACCAATTAAAAGCTTCAGAAGAAAGATTGGTCTTTTCTCTACCAGAATCTTCAAGCCTAATCCCCGATTGATTGTGATATACGGAGGGGACAGTACAGAAAAGCTTCCAGCTGTGACTGAAGCCCAGCGTCCGCCGTGTCACGACCCGCACCCGGTATAGGGGCACGAGAGCGTGGGTACATCCAGCCTATGCCGCAGCATCGACGGTAGAACGCTGTCTGGGTCACAATAACACTAACTAAATAAACACCTGTCAATGATATACATCTCCATAATCTCTCAATGTAACTCAATCACAACAACTATAAGGCACGATAAAAGATGAAAGGAATAACATAGTTGAACACCAGGTCCCAACATAAAGATAACTCACAGTCTAGCTGTCCAACACAAGTTCCCAATTAAACTTAACATGAGTCTAATATAAACTGAAATAACCTCCATGAGTCTCAAGCATAAAATAAATACTATCTAGGTAGCTGTAGGCAAAGTCTCATCTAGAAGCATGGTCTCTTCTAGGATCTCTGGTACATAGTCTGCTTCTATACCTGGTCCGTAGTGCGTAGTGCAGAAATCCTCAAGGTTCTCTGGAAAAAATATCCAGTCAGGATTTGAACGAAAATACACTTCTAACAGCAGTTCCACATATATTGACAAAAACTATAATATAGTGTAAAGAAATACAAGACAGATATGAAATAACTGGAAATAAGAAATACTGGAATAAAGAATGCAGGAAATAGATACTAGAAAATCATCATCAATGGCATCTGACAAGGGATAGAACTACAAGTGTGCGCAAGTACAAAGAACTGGCATGTAAGTGTGTATAAGAACAACAACTAGAACATATGGAAATACAAGATCAATCTATCAAGATACATGACAAGAATCATCTAACTAAGTGTGTGAAACATCAGTATATCATGTGATCGGCTTGGGCTATATGACTCATTACATTAGTTAGCGGTCATCCCCAACAGGTCAGGCTAACCAGATGTAACAGCGATGAGGCATGTAAGGGTAAGGCTGCATCGACGTGAAATGTGGGTGAGCTAATGCTGTATGTAAGGGGTATGATCACATAAACTACTAATATTTCCTCGTTTCCCCAGCTAGCACGATGGATCCCAATCACGACTCCTCGTGACAGGTCTCAATGATGCCAATTCGTGTAAAGAATAATGTCAGAGTCATGTACGCTATAGGACAAGAATTATAAAGATAATCAACATAATGGAAACTGTCAGAGAATGTACTCGCCTGTGGTCCTTAGCTGGCAATACCACTGTCCGGGTTCCAAGGTGTCATCTGGATGATCCAACAGTCCTATAGACATACCATATAATACAATACTACATCAGACATTACTCTAGCACATAATCAACATAATGATCTTAACAGGCTACACTAGGGGTGGTCATGTCTGTCGTTGTTGTGCATAACAGACAGTCAATAGTATGGTCTTGCCGGTACGTTAGTGTACATTTGACAGTCTGTTATCATGCTACAGGGTCACAGTCGATGTAACTGTAGGATATCCTTGATTACATTCAAGTCATCAATAATATGATCTAACATACATAATTGTCTATTAGTTACCATTATATTAGATATTGTATATACATATACTTTAATAGATTTTATATCTTGCATCCATATTAACCAGGTACTAGGGAGATATACACAATACATCTACCATCACACTTTAAATCTTATTCTAATGCATGTACTCTACGTATATACAAATTAGGTTCGCATACGTTATGGTAATACATATGTATCAAGGTACACAGAGTAACTATATACGTATACTAATACCCATTCGTACTTACGTATGCATCAAGTTTATATATGTCTATATACTAGTATTCAACGTAGCAAGTGCGAAGGTCTCCAAGGGAATTATATGTATGCGTACACGTATAAGCAAGAAGGAACTCGAACCTGCGTGCGAAAATGAGACGTGCGTGACGCGGCATCGTCGAGTCGAAGGCTGCTCCGGTCGGGTACAGCGAGGTCAGCGGCGTACAGGCGGGAACCTCGGTCGGCAGCGTGCGGCGTTGTTGGGCGGCTCTGTCGACGGGATCCGACGCTCAGTCGGGGCGGGTACAACGCTCGAGGTCCGGCGCTCGGGGCAGCGGGTGCAGCGCTCAGTGGCAGCAGGTGCAGCGCTCGGTGGCAGCGGGTACAGCGCTCGGGGCAGGGTCCGGCGAGTTGTTCGGCGGATCAATGGGAAGGTCGGGTTTGAGAATAGGGATGGTAGCAATTTTTGGCTGTGGTTTTTGAAGAAAAGGAAAAAGAAAAGAGGTTTATATATATAGTATTGTGTAAAGGGTTGACCTAGGGTTTGGGTTGACTGGTCAACCCTCTTGGAATTGACCGCTTATAGAGATATTTCAAGGGCCAAGATTTAATAGAATTAAAATGGTAGGCTAAGATGCATTAGTTCCAAGGTTTTTGAGACCATGGTTTAATAGAGATTGATGTTGCACTTTCACAGTCCCAAAATTATAGAAAAATATACATGAAGGAGAAATGGATTTATTCGCGTGTCGCATCCAACGGGATGGTCACCTTAATACGCTTTTGCATAAAAAGTGTCCAACAAAAAGGAAAATTGCACAAAATTGAATTTATTGAGGATTAACTACGATGGGTTGCGACATCAGTTGGAAACAAGGGCTCGCATAGCGTCCTAATTATCGAAACTACGATAAATTGCAGCAATCAAACAATCATCCTTAATTATTTAAATATAATTAAATATCATGCAAATTATTTACACATTAATTACAGAAAGACGAAAATACCCCTAATCCAAAAAGTGAGGGTGACAAGTCTACCCTCCTTAAAGAATTTTGTCCTCGAAATTTTAAAATAACTATCACTAGAACAAGCAATCAATTAATGAATTATACCTCAAGTCTCGAAGAGATATGGATACCGCTCGCGCATTTCGTCCTCTCTCTCCCAAGTTGATTCTCCTGGAGAGTGATTTCTCCATGCAACACGAACCAAGGGAATAGTCTGGTTCCGTAATATCTTCTCTCTACGATCCAAGATCTCCACCGGTTGTTCAGGATAGCTGAGTGTCGGTCCAACTTCGATCTCCAAGTGATCTAATACGTGACTAGGATCTGCCACGTACCGTCTCAGCTGCAATACATAGAACACATTATGCACTCCATCTAGAGTAGGCGGTAAGTCTAGTCTATATGCCACTGCACTGACCCTTGCAAGAAAACTGAAGGGCCCGATGTATCGTGGACTAAGCTTTCCTCCTCTGCCGAAATGAATCGTGCCCTGTGTCAGAGAAATCCGTAGGAACACCAAATCGCCAACCTAGAACAACGATCTTAGCATGCAACCTAAATAAAGCAATCACAAACCAACAAAACAAATCAAAACAATACCTAAAACTCTAGGGGTCTACGGTGACTATCTGCCCAATGTCGCTTTCTGTTCTGTGCCACTCGTATTCTGTCTCTGATAAGTTTCACCTTTTCTGCTGCATCCACGACTATTTCTGGTCCTAACAAGGCTCTTTCTCCAACGTCATCCCAAGATAAAGGGGTACGACACCTCCGTCCATATAAGGCCTCGAATGGTGACATCTCAATGCTGGCCTGGTAGCTGTTGTTGTAGGCAAACTCTACCAAGTGTAGATGATCCTCCCAAGAACCTCCGAGATCCAAGACGCAAGTGCGTAGCATATCTTCAAGAGTCTGAATAGTCCTTTCAGACTGGCCGTCTGTCTGAGGGTGATATGCGGTACTGAACTTGAGCTGAGTGCCCAAGCTAGACTGCAGGCTCCTCCAGAAATAGGAAGTGAAACGACTATCCCGATCTGAGAAAATACTCACAGGAACTCTATGTAATCTGACAATCTGCTGTACGTACATCTCTGCTAGCTTCTCCGTCGAAGTACCCACTTTAAAAGGTAAGAAGTGGGCTGATTTGGTCAACCTATCCACGATGACCCAAATTGCGTCTTTTCCTCCTGGAGAACGAGGAAGTCCCAAAATGAAGTCCATAGTCACGTGCTCCCACTTCTATTTTGGAATGGGTAAAGGTTGAAGCAATCCCCCTGGCCTCTGTCGATTTGCTTTCACCTGTTGGCACACTAAACATCGGGATACGAAGCGTGCTACTTCCGCTTCATACCATACCACCATACATGCTTCCTCAAATCTCGATACATCTTGTTGGCTCTGGGATGCATCGAGTACTGAGAGCGGTGTGCCTCCTGTAAAACTTCTTTGTGCAGCTCTCCACTCGGCACACACATCCTCGTGCCATGTCGTAAGGATCCATCATCCGTAATAGTGAAATCGTCTATCAATCCTGCCTGAACTTGTGCTCTAATATTCCATAGAGTCTCATCATCGTACTACGTAGCTCTAATTTTGTCTATCAGTTCCGATTGAATCTGCAGTCCCCATATCTGAATCTCAGCTCCTGGAACTAATACCTCAATTTCCAAGCTTTCAAGATTAGCTAATAAGTGTCTATCCGAAGTCAAACACATAGCCATTGGGTACCTGCTCAAGGCATCCGCGACTACGTTGGCTTTCCCTGGATGATACTGTAATGAGATATCAAAGTCTTTCATCAATTCTAACCACCTTCTCTGTCTCATATTCAGCTTCTTCTGTGTAAACACGTACTTTAAGCTCTTGTGGTCTGTGAAGATTTCCATACGCTCTCCGTACAGATAGTGCTTCCACAGCTTTAGGGCAAAGATAACTGCTGCTAACTCCAGATCGTGAGTGGGGTAGTTCTTTTTATGAGGGCGTAATTGTCTTGAAGCATAGGCAATTACTTTTCCGTGTTGTTGAAGAATGCATCCCAACCCTTTTCCTGAAGCATCACTGTAGATAGTGAATCCACCTGTCCCTGAGGGCAATATTAAAACTGGTGCTGTCGTTAGTCTCCTCTTCAGCTCATCGAGTGCAGCTTGACATTCTTCCGTCCAGACAAATTCCACATCTTTCTTGCTCAGCCTAGTCATTGGCTCTGCAATCTTGGAAAAGTCTTGTACAAATCTTCTATAGTATCCTGCTAGTCCGAAAATCTCCTGATTTCAGCTACCGTGCTGGGGGTAGTCCATGACTTCACTGCCTCTATCTTCTTTGGGTTAACTAAAATTTCGTCACCTGTCACCATGTGTCCAAGAAATTCAACCTCTTCAAGAAAGAACTCACACTTTGAAAGCTTCCCGTATAATTTCTCTCTCCTGAGAGTTTCTAAGACTATTCTCAAGTGCTCTTCATGCTCTTCTGGGATTTTTGAATATACTAGAATGTCATCAATAAACACCACTACGAACTTGTTAAGGTACTGGTGGAACACCTTGTTCATCAAGTTCATAAATACTGCTGGTGCATTGGTTAAACCAAACGGCATTACTGTAAATTCAAACTGGCCATATCTGGTTCGAAAGGCGGTCTTCGGTATGTCTTCTTTTTTCACTTTCACCTGGTGATAGCCTGACCTCAAGTCTATTTTTGAAAACACCTTTGCACCGTTCAATTGATAGAAAAGATCATCTATCCTCGGCAGCGGGTATTTATTTTTAATACTAAGGTTATTCAAGGCTCTATAATCGATACATATACGTACCGTGCCATCCTTCTTCGGTACAAATAATATCGGTACTCCCCATGGCGATGAACTGGATCTAATAAAACCTTTGTCTTGCAGCTCCTCAACTTGTTTCTTTAGCTCTACCAATTCGTTGTTGTTAACTCTATAGACATGTTGCGAAACAGGCTTCGCTCCTGGTATCAAGTCTATAGAGAACTCAACATCTCTGTCTGGCAGCAAACCTAGCAACTCCTCTGGAAATACATCCAGGAACTCCGCTATAAGTGGATGCGATAACTCTTCTTCTTCCACCCTGGCTCCGCAAAAAGTGCCTCTGCTTCGCTCCTCTGCTCCTCTGGCAATCTCAAACTCTGGCTCTCCTGGTGGTCAAAATACTACTCTTCCTCCGCGATAATCTATAGAAGCATGGTGTTTACTCAGCCAGTCCATTCCGAGTACAATATCATATTTCAAAAGTGGCATGACGAGTAAACTCACGCTCAACTCTCGTCCTTCCAATGACACTCTCCGATCCTTGCAACAATCACGGACTAGGATAATGCCTCCTCCTGTCGTGATCTTGCAAGTCCTATCTAATGGTTCTGTTTTTAAATAATGTTTGAGGGCATAAGATACAGATACGAATCTATGGGAAGCGCCAGAATCAAATAATGCAAGTGCTGGAATAGAATCGAGTAAAACTGAACCTAAAATCACGTCTCCAGCTGGCTCGGCCTCCTCAATGGTCATGGCGTAAGCTCGTCCTTGTGGTGCTCCTCTCTGTTGCTGCTGCTGCTGTTGAGCAAACCTCTCCTGCTGTGATGGAAGTGAAGGTCCTCTCTGCTGGCCTCCTGGTACAATAGGTGCTCTGGCTGGTCCTCTCTGAGCTGCTCCTCCTCCTTGGCAAGTCTGAATAGCTGGGCAGTTCCTCAGTTGATGTGCTGCTGATCCACACGATAAGCAAGTGCCCAGCCTTTTTCTGCAGATGTCTCTTGTATGTCCCATCTTTCCGTAATACGAACATGGGGTAACGAGTTGATTATGTCTTTGTGGTTGCTGTTGTTGAGCATGTCCTCGAACTGGTGCCTGTTGCTGGTGTTATTGCTGGTGTTGTTGCTGGTACAGCCTATGTTGTTGTTGAAAGTGTGGGCGCTTGGCTGGTCCTGTGTTACCTCCTGTTGCTCCAGATATATCACGTCATCTCTAGGGCCTGAGGTCCAAGTCATCTTCGGCAATCTAGGCATCCATCAGAATACCCTCAAATGTAGCAGTACGTCGTCCCGAAGTACGAGACTTGATCTCCCTATTCAATCCTTTTCTGAATTTTTGAGCTCTATCTCCCGGGTTTCGAACCATCGATGGCGCAAATTGACTCAATCGACAAAATTCTGCAGCATATTCGTCGACTGACATGCCTCCTTGGACTAAGTCATGGAACTGACTTTCTAAAGCTCCCAAGGCTACGTCAGGAAAGAATTTCTCTTTTGAAAAGTTCTTTAAAGTTCTCCCAAGTAAGTCCTTCAGCGGCGAGGCTCGGCTCTGTACGATACCACGTTAGTGCGATATCAAACATCTGACTGCCAGCGGCCTCTATCTGAAAAATCTCTGGAATCTGTGATAAGCGAAGATTCCTTTCTATGTCTTCTAACCATTCGTCAGCATATAGTATTCCTTCTGTGCCTTTGAACTCTCGAGGCATCATCCTCTTAAAGTCCACTATGGTACCGGGCCTCTGTTGTTGCTGACCTTGATGTTGCGGTTGTCGTGCTACTCTCTCCACAGCTTGGAGAGTCATCTGATGAGCATTCTCCATGCTCTCTCTCATCAGTTCGGTCTGCGCTTGGTGTGCTTTAGCTTGCATTCTCTGAGCCTCAGCTTGAACACGCTGAGCCTCTGCTGTTACTCTCTGGGCCTCTAGCATGCCTTGCATCAGTGCGAACATCTGTGCCCCATCAGCGGGCACTCCTCCGGGAATCGGTGTCGGTGGTGGTGGAAGGTTGTCTGTCATAGTTGGGGCAATCCTTTGTATAGGTGGAGGAGGAATCCCGTTAGTTGCAGACACTCCCACACGAACAGGAGATATAGGAGAATCTCCAGGTATCTGTTCGTCAGGTTGAGAGGTGGCAGTCCTCTCTGAATTGGCTGCTCCTATTCTCATGGATCTAGTATTCGGCGACATCCTGAATACAGATCAAAGAATCAATTAAGGTGATAGATGTGATATTATCAAGGAAGGAAACTACAGTGCTAAAGGAAGCAATCTATTAGAATAGCAATAAGAAGTTCAGAATTTCCTAGTGTGATTGAGCATATTCTCATCCTAGATCCTATTTCCTATATCCTAGCACAGGCTCGCAGTAGTACAACTAAGTTGTCGCACTACCACGATATCGCATAACTTGCGAAACTAGACCTGCATGGGCCACCACTAAAAACGTGTCACAACCCGCACCCGGTATAGGGGCACGAGAGCGTGGGTACGTCCAGCCTACGCCGCAGCATCGGCGGTAGAACGCTGTCTGGGTCACAATAACACTAACTAAATAAACACCTGTCAATGATATACATCTCCATAATCTCTCAATGTAACTCAATCACAACAACTATAAGGCACGATAAAAGATGAAAGGAATAACATAGTTGAACACCAGGTCCCAACATAAAGATAACTCACAGTCTAGCTGTCCAACACAAGTTCCCAATTAAACTTAACATGAGTCTAATATAAACTGAAATAACCTTCATGAGTCTCATGCATAAAATAAATACTATCTAGGTAGCTGTAGGCAAAGTCTCATCTAGAAGCATGGTCTCTTCTAGGATCTCTGGTACATAGTCTGCTTCTATACCTGGTCCGTAGTGCATAGTACAGAAATCCTCAAGGTTCTCTGGAAAAAATATCCAGTCAGGATTTGAACGAAAATATACTTCTAACAGCAGTTCCACATATATTAACAAAAACTATAATACGGTGTAAAGAAATACAAGACAGATATGAAATAACTAGAAATAAGAAATACTGGAATAAAGAATGCAGGAAATAGATACTGGAACATCATCATCAATAGCATCTGACAAGGGATAGAACTACAAGTGTGCGCAAGTACAAAGAACTAGCATGTAAGTGTGTATAAGAACAACAACTAGAACAAATGGAAATATAAGATCAATCTATCAAGATACATGACAAGAATCATCTAACTAAGTGTGTGAAACATCAGTATATCATGTGATTGACCTCGGCTATATGACTCAATATATTAGTTAGCGGTCATTCCCAACAGGTCAGGCTAACCATATGTAATAGCGATGAGGCATGTAAGGGTAAGGCTGCACCGACGTGAAATATGGGTGCGCTAATGCTGCATGTAAGGGGTATGATCACATAAACTACTAATATTTCCCCGTTTCCCCAGCTAGCACGATGGATCCCAATCACGACTCCTCGTGACAGGTCTCAATGATGCCAACTCGTGTAAAGAACAGTGTCAGAGTTATGTACGCTATACAACAAAAATTATAGAGATAATCAACATAATGAAAACTGTTAGAGAATGTACTCGCCTGTGGTCCTTAGCTGGCAATACAACTATCCGGGTTCCAAGGTATCGTCTGGATGATCCAACAGTCCTATAGACATACCATATAATACAATACTACATCAGACATTACTCTAGCACACAATCAACATAATGATCTCAACAGGCTACACTAGGGGTGGTCACGTCTGTCGTTATTGTGCATAACAGACAGTCAATAGTATGGTCTTGCCGGTACGTCAGTGTACATTTGGCAGTCTGTTATCATGCTACAGGGTCACAGTCGATGTAACTGCAGGATATCCTTGATTACATTCAAGTCATCAATAATATGATCTAACATACATAATTGTCTATTAGTTACCATTATATTAGATATTGTATATACATATACTTCAATAGATTTTATATCTTGCATCCATATTAACCAGGTACTAGGGAGATATACACAATACATCTACCATCATACTTTAAATCTCATTCTAATGCATGTACTCTACGTATATACTAATTAGGTTCGCATACGTTATGGTTATACATATGTATCAAGGTACACAAAGTAACTATATACGTATACCAATACCCATATGTTCTTACGTACGCATCAAGTTTATATATGTCTATATACCAGTATTCAACGTAGCAAGTGCGAAGGTCTCCAAGAGAATTATATGTATGCGTACATGTATAAGCAAGAAGGAACTCGAACCTGCATGCGAAAATGAGACGTGCGTGTCGCGGCATCGTCGAGTCGAAGGCTGCTCCGGTTTGGTACAGCGAGGTCAGCGGCGTACAAGCGGAAACCTCGGTCGGCAGCGTGGGCGTTGTCGGGCGGCTCTGTCGACGGGATCCGACGCTCAGTCAGGGTGGGTACAGCGCTCGGGGTCCGGCGCTCGGGGCAGCGGGTGCAGCGCTCGGTGGCAGCGGGTGCAGCGCTCGGTGGCAGCGGGTGCAGCGCTCAGGGCAGGGTCCGACGAGTTGTTCGGCGGATCAATGGGAAGGTCGGGTTTGAGAATAGGGATGGTAGCAATATTCGGCTGTGGTTTTTGAAGAAAGGGAAAAAGAAAAGAGGTTTATATATATAGTATTGTGTAAAGGGTTGACCTAGGGTTTGGATTGACTGGTCAACCCTCTTGGAATTGACCTCTTATGGAGATATTTCAAGGGCCAAGATTTAATAGAATTAAAATGGTAGGCTAAGATGCATTAGTTCCAAGGTTTTTGAGACCATGGTTTAATGGAGATTGATGTTGCACTTTCACAGTCCCAAAATTATAGAAAAATATACATGAAGGGGAAATGGATTTATTCGCGTGTCGCGTCCAATGGGATGGTCACCTTAATACGCTTTTGCATAAAAAGTGTCCAACAAAAGGGAAAATTGCACAAAATTAAATTTATTGAGGATTAACTACGATGGGTTGTGACATCAATTGGAAACAAGGGCTCGCATAGCGTCCTAATTATCGAAACTACAATAAATTGCAGCAATCAAACAATCATCCTTAATTATTTAAATATAATTAAATATCATGCAAATCATTTACACATTAATTACAGAAAGACGAAAATACCCCTAATCCAAAAAGTAGGGGTGAGATGCCGACAGTCTATAACCGTGGTCACATTCCAGGAAGACTTCTGGTAGTTCAACAAGAAGCTATCCACCGAACTACTGCCAGAGCCGTGAGACATAACCCTGGGGTTATGAAGAATTAACCACCCTATTAAGTATAAGTATGGTAACTCTACCCTGGGAAAGCTATTACGCCGGGTTTCATCGGCGAGCTGCCCGTCAGTCATGGCCCTCAGGCCAGCTTGAATACAGCACACAATGGCAGGGAGCAAGACTAGTCTTGCCCCAAACACCAGACGCACTACAGGCCACAGCGTGCTGCGGTGAATATGGTCCGCAGATGCGACGCCAGGTACCACCACTCGGCGCAGCCATATGGAGAGGAAGCCAGCCAGTTGAGCTTCCCTGGACAGAGGCCTGCGGCAGCGCCTCAAATAACTGTAGGCTTTAGTGCCTACAGAATACTGTCCTATCCCTTCATCGAGGATCAAGTGCGGAGCCCCAGCGTCTACCATGAGGTCGTCGACTACCTGAGCATTAAGCACGCCCAGAGGATTCACAGGCTGATCCTTACCCTCCAATACCTTCTCCAGCTTAGCATTCCTGGGCTGGTGAAAGAAGAGGTAGGATGTCCATTTATTAATGTGAGCCAAATCTGAGGTCTCACCATAAAAAGCAGTACAAGCGAGGTAGTGGCACATCAACTCCTGATACACTTCCACTACCCGAAGGTCTGAATCCTCCAACTTCCGGTTCGTAGGAACATACTCTTCATACGGAGTATCCCCCATCGGCAGTCTTGAGATCTCTGCCATCTCATGAAGGGCCAATCCCAACTCCCCCAGTGGAGTGGCGAAAGTCCCGGTGAGCGAAATATATCGCTCCATTTGTGCCAAAAACAGGTTGGGATTGGGAGGTAACCCAATACTGGTGGCACTCACAGCTGCAAACAGATCGATGTTCTCCAACTCAGTCTGAAAATGCTTCAGGGCCCAATCAACTAAGCGAGCCCATCGAAGATTTGTAGGGGCAATCCACCCACCGCACCGAGGGTTCACCTTAGGGTATACTCCCCCGTGCCCCATAAAATTATTGCAGAAGGTCGATAATTGGACCGACTGGATCACTAAGCTGTCTTCACTCAGGACACTGCCCGGGTACAGTCCCCTGAACACCATCATATTGCCGGAAGGACGGCTGACAAACGACCCCTAGTCCGCTCCTTTCAGATGAAACATCTTCCCCAGCCTACCGTGAAGATCAGGAGTCAGCGTCTACGACATCCTCCTGGGATGTGTGGCATAAAAGAAAGCCGAGATGGGATAGTCTCTCGGCATCTTGGGCAGATACAAAACCAAGTTCCCAGCAGGGAAAACTAAGAGCTCCCTCTTGGGCTTCGTCTGGGACTGCTTGTCGATCATGTCCCCGAAGAGGAAAGCCGGCTTTATGTATTGGTCCCCGTCTATGTACGTCAGGGGCTCTCCGTTGATCAAATTCAGTAGCGTTCGCTCGCCCTGAGCCGATATCAGAATTTCCCTTCCCTCGGGATACTGGGGCCCGAAGATAGGAAATGTCACGTATGACAGATCCTCCAGATAGTCGGAGTGCAGCATTCCGGCGGCAGAACCCATCACATCGGCTAGCGGAGATACATACAAGTTAACTGCAAGAGTGCAAGAAAAACACATCAGTTCCTATAAACTAGACATTATAAATCTTGTAGCATACGCAAAAGAAAAATCAACAGTCTGTGCTCTACGCCAAGACCGTAAAAACTTGCCCATTATGCTGGAATCCGTTTTCTAAAACGTAAAATTCAAGACTAGCGGAATACGGTCTGTGCTTTACGCCAGACTGATAAAGTTGAGGTATTATGCCAGAATCTTCATCCAGAAGCGTAACACTCGAATTTTATACTCCAACTTTCGACAATCAAAGCTTTTATGCCAGACTGCGAAAAGATGGAGTTTTTGTACTGGCATATTAGAAATGTGGGCATAAAATATGAAATGCAGCTACGCACTGGACACAGATCTTCCAAGAAGAGACTGGAGAAGTCCCTTTATAGACTTCGTAGCATACGGAATCTTGCCAGAAGATCCTAAAGAAGCGGTATCCGTCAAAAGACGATTATTACGCTTCTATTTTGACGTATCTTCACAATGTCTATATCGTCGGTCTTATGATGGACTATTATTACGATGTCTCTCTGGTGACGAAGCACAATGGATTATCCGTAAAGCCCACGATGGCGTATGCAGAGCGTCCTAAGCTACAGGATCGCATCAGGAGAATGGGCTATTACTGGCCTACTATGATCACAGATGCAATAAAATATGCAAGACAATGCAGAGCCTGTCAGATCTATGCAGACTTTATCCATCAACCTCCTGAGTACCTGCATCCTACGTTGTACATCCTGGCCTTTCGAAGCATGGGGTATGGATATCATTGGTCCTATTCACCCGTCTTCTTCCAGAGGTCACCAGTTCATACTGGCCATCACGGATTACTTCTCCAAATGGGCAGAGGCGATCCCTCTTGCTGAGGTAAAGGCATCTAATGTTATCAGCTTTATCAAGCATCACGTCATTTACCACTTCGGGATACCCCGAAGGATAATCTATGACAATGGGCCTCAATTTATCAGCCAAGCGTTTCATCGATTTTACGATAAAAATTGGATACAGAATATCGCCTCTACGGCATATAATCCTGCTGCTAATGGTTTGGCGGAAGCTTTCAACAAAACCATTATCAAGCTCTTGAAGAAGTTCGTCTCTTCGAACAAGAGGGATTAGAATGAGAAACTGGAAGAGTGTCTCTGGGCATACCGTACAACAGTACGAGCTCCGACAGGTTGCACCCCATTCTCGTTAGTTTACGGGAGCGAAGCAGTTCTCCCCATCGAGATCTAAATTCCGTCACTCAGGATAGACGTGGCTAATAAGCTGACTCAAGAAAAGAATGACCTGTTAAGGCTTCAAGAGCTAGAGGGATTAGACGAGAAATGCCTCCAAGCTCAACAACACATCACGTTCTACCAAGCACGCATTTCCAGAGCTTTTAATCAAAAAGTAAGAGAAAGAGTGTTCCAAGTCGGCGAGCTAGTTTTAGCCATAAGAAGGTCGATGATTCTTACTCACAGGAGTATGGGCAAATTCCAGCCCAAATGGAAAGGCCCTTATGTGATCGAGACGACGTTCTCAAATGGCACTTACAGGTTAGCCCAGCCTAATAGAGACCTGCTAATGGCTCCTATCAATGGTAAATTCCTGAAAAGGTACTATGCTTAACCTTCTCTGCTCAAATGGAGTATGATGAAGGTCTCATTCTGACAAAACTACTTCCAAAAATGATTTTAGCTAGGAGCATATTCTATCATATAACCTCTGAATAGATATGTTCTGCTAAAACTTACCGAGAGTATATCATGTTCATATTACCTCTGATATCATATTTTATCCAAACCTGTCATTTATATTCCAAGATGATGGGTCCACAAAGTCAGATGAAAAGCCTCTTTATTATTCCCAAAAAGGAGCAGAAGTACATTGAAAAGCAAAAGCAAAAGTACATCATTTTGGGGGAGCAGTCAGGTCGCAAAGCTGCTACGCCAGTGCGGCCATCCTCTCAGTCCTGGAATCCAAGACATTATGGCAAGCCCGCTCCAGCCGTGCCTCATCATTGCTCATAAGAGACAGTTCGGCTCTAGCCCAAAGAAAACCAGCACGGGCGATATCTGCATACGCCAAGTTCTGTTGTGCTACGCCCAATCGGCTATCCGCCACAACTAGAGCTTCCGACGACTGAGAAGCCCACTCTTTTGCCTGAGCAAGTTTCATTTCCAGCCAGAGGACCCTCGCTACATTCCCTTCGTGCTCGGCCTGGCACTTCATTTTAAGAGCAATAGCCTCCTCCAGGATGACTTTTCCTTCATCCATCTCCCGCTCATGTGTCTGGATGGATTTATTTACGCCTGCCATCTGTTTGGCAAGCCGTGCAGTCATGGAGTCATATCTAGCCTGGACCAGATCTTCAATATTGTCTCGAGCTAGCTGCAAGTATTCGTTAATGGGTTGCTCCAAACCATTAACTATCTCCTCTAGCGTCTCAGCTAGCCCAGTGTTGTCAAATTCTCTGATCGGCACTATCACGGACCGGAAGGACCTCTTCAGCGACACAAAGCTCAGATTCTTTGCCAACACCATTGATATTAATATTTTCAAAGTGGTGTAGAAGATGCCAGTGAACTGCTCGATCAGCACAGCTAGATCCGAACGGACGCCGGGAGTGGCCTCAATATTGGCGTGTCCCCCTCCAAGAACAAACGCAGATGATGTTGCCACGGCCGTTGCCTCAACAGGTGGTGTGACAAAAGAAGAAGCGCCAACACTGGACGAAGATACCAGCATACTCATAGGAGGCATTATCGCAATGACAGGCTCGTCCTCCTCTTGAGATATCGGAATCTCGTCAACCGGAGAGCCGGCACCCGAAGATGTCTCCTCTTCAAAGTCAGGCACCTCCGTGTCACCACCAGGACCTAACACAGAGTCAAAGAGCGCATCTACACTGCCCTTCCCGAAGATGTCTTCCCCTGAAAAGAAGACAAAAGGAAGTTAGTATCGAAACGATGTTAACTTTCCTAAAAAAGAGGCGTAAAGACGACATTTACCCATGGCCGACGGCACATATATCGCATCTGCGGCCTGTACAGCTAAATTATTTCTTAACGATGCTAAGCAAGCTGTCATACCTGGAGAAAGGGGTCTGCTAATTGGCGCTGGCAAATAGTCTTCCAGGTCCTCGTCAAATTCCAACCGAGGCTTATCGGCTGGAATCTCGCTGGGTGCACTTGCAGGCACGGCAGGAGTCTCTCCCGATGCCGATCCGCATAAAGGTATACTCAGCCCAGAAGGTGACCTCGTTCCACTACCTGAAGAAGTAGCAGCGACGGCGGCCTCCAGCAGAGATTCTCCGGCACCACCAGCTGGAACATTAGAGGGTCCCTCTCTAAAAGGCAAGGAACCCCCAATCAAAGAATCATCCCCAACATGTGGAGATGCAAGCTCACTTCCAGGAGCCTAAATACCAGGAATTCGGAGAGGACGATTAACCGTCTTCTTCTTCCTCTTACGAGGGGAAATCTCCTTCGGAGTAGGAGCCCTTCGCTTCCCAGAAATCACCAAAGGGCCTGCAGGCAGAGGTACTTCACCCTGCGATACCGCCAACAGTGGCTCATCTGGATTGACGAACTCCTCACCCTCGTCGGAAGAGACCGAGGGGACTTCAACTCTTCCCCCAGACTTGGAAGAGGGCACCCTAAAACTTCCATGCATATCAAAATCGCTCCAGTGTAACCCATGAGGAAGTATCGCCAGCCTCTCGCCCCATTAATGAGTCCACCCCTGGACCGGAAGCTGGTGACGGCGTTGCCCACGTGCAACTGATCATACCCAAACTGCCTGGCAAACCGACTAGGCAGGTAGGGCTCCAAGAAGCAATGGTCTTCACTCCTGTATAGTAGATGGGAAGGTCTGATGTAGACCAACCAATTAAAAGCTTCAGGAGAAAGATTGGTCTTTTCTCTACCAGAATCTTCATCCAGAAGCGTAACACTCAAATTTTACACTCCAACTTTCGACAGTCAAAGCTTTTACGCCAGACTGCGAAAAGATAGAGTTTTTGCGCTGACACATTAGAAATGTGGGCATAAAATATGAAACGTCTCTGTGCATCATCTTCCTCAAAGAGGCTATCAGCACAGAAGACGACCTAGCACGGTCACGTACAACATGTGCGAAGGATTTTCAGGCATTCTTCTTCGTCCCAAATGCTCTACCTTTTAGGCCGGGTGCACTGCTCGTCGGCGAGATACTTCGCTCAGAATAAAGTTCGCCTTGCCCGACCGAAGATGCTCTCTCTTGAGCAGAAGAATGAGAAGAAGAATCAACCTTCTTTCCCTTAGTGGAGGAGGATTATTTCGAGGCCATTACTGGAAGCTTTGAAATCTCGGAGAAGAAACGAAGAAGAACTTGAAAAGTCGAAAGCTTTCTTTCGTAGAAGACGGATAAAAAGTTTCTCTCTCAGAAACTTGGGGTATATATAGAGTTCGGATGGACTCCTCGAATTTTGAACCAAATCTCCTAATTAATATTTCGGTTATGATTGGGTACTACGTCAGCTTAATTACTCAGAGAAGGCGGACAGTCAGCGAATTCAAAAAGTTTTTCATGCGAATAGGATTCGCAGTTTTTACGCTAAGGAGCTTTCTACACTCGACAGCTACGGATCTACGGTTTTATGCTCACAGGCTATGAGTCTATGGTTTTACGCCCGGATGCCTTTGTGCTCGGTAGCTTTTACGCTCGACAGGCTGCAAACCTACGACTTCACGCTCAGCAGCTACGAATCTACGATCTCACGCTCGGTGGCTTTTTATGCTCAAAGGCAACAGATCCATGACTTCACGCTCGAAAGATTTTCTTTTCAGAAGCTACAAATCTAAAGTTCTGCACCAAGGAGCTTTCTACGCTCGACAGCCACAAATCTACGGTTTTACGTTCAATGGCTAAAGTCTATGGTTTTACGCCCGGATGCGTTTGTGCTCGGTAGCTTTTATGCTCGAGAGGCTACAAACCTATGACTTCACGCTCAGGAACTACAAGTCTATGATTTCACGCTCGGTGGTATTTTACACTCAGAGGCAACGAACTTATGATTTCTTGCTCCATGACTTTTCGTGTATCTGAAAAATGCGCAGGCCAGTACAGTACATCTGAACGATTCTCAAGGCGGTCAATTGCAGGAGTTCATACAAAAGATACTCCTCCTTGACCTCAAGATATCCCAAGTGCCCGAAGCATACAGAGTACGACATTGAAAATTACTCTTCTTCATGGGTCGATTAGAAGTTCACCCAGAATCTAGTCTGAATATTTCGTCTACAAAATTCAAGATGGCGACTCAGTTTGACAGCCATTTCTTGCCCTGTTCCAAGGGATTTTCGAGAAATCACTCTTGAAGACGACGGTCTGAACAAAAATTATGTTTATTAGAAGTAAAAATAATTCAGAATTCTACGCAGTTTCTAACAGCAAGACAGTTCGAAACACTCGACTGCTAAAGCGGCTTTCTGCGCATCCTTAAGTTATGCGTAAAAGACAAGATAGGACCTAGCACTCTTTCTATACAGAGTCAGCGTAAAGAATCAGACGTGTTGAAGCTACACATATTCAGACTTCACAGCATAGTACAAAGTATGGCAACATGATCATATACAAAGAAGAAAGACGATTTTATTAAAATTAAAAAACATGATTACATGAGGAAAATCCAGTCTACAAGGGTTTTTTTTATTTTTATGACCTTACATGAGGGAAATCCCGTCTACAAAGGGCTTCTTCATCATCGTCTGAAGATCGTGCCCAGAATCTGTTCTGCCAGGTTCTCGCACGGGCAATTCTTTACCATCTTCTCCAGCAGTCAGTCAGTGTCCGCAAACTGACTGACATATTGGTCAACAGTGGGAGGATACAAAACTGGGCATAGACCCATCCTCCAACAGAAGGAGAGCAGGGTAATTCTGGTTACCTACGTCCAGCGCCGTGACAGTTTGAGTTAAGATATTTCACCCAACTCAATGCTCGAGGTCAGAGCTAGTTGCTGCTCTGGTCCACGAGGGTAACGGGAGAAGGCACCACTTACAAGCAGCATGGCAAAATGTGACCCTTCTTCTCTCCCGAAGAACCACCATACAAAGTTGCTGATTATCCCGAGCATAGGAGGCTATGATATCCTTAAATGATCCATCATTGCAGAGGACATTCGCTCGAATCTGCTTTCTTTTTTGGCTCCTTACATGCTGGAAGAGCATGATCTCCTTCTTCCTCAAGACGACCCAATGAACTCCGGCCATCATCTCTGTGAGGTGAAGGAAATGTGGGAAGAACAGGTTAACTCCTCAGCCTTTTTATAGGCGAAAGAGATCACCCCGATCCCCAATAACTCCGCCATAAAATCAGCCATGAAAGAACGTGTCAGGCTTGACCGTTTCAGGCTCCATTTAGAGCGTTTCGAGTTATGAGGAACGGTTTATGCTTCATTCAAAGCGTTTCAAATTATGAGGAATTTAAAAGCTTTGAAGGGGGTCTTGTAGAAGCATAAAAAATGCGCTGGATAGCTATACGCAGCGTATTGGGGCAGAGCGGCGTACACAGAGGACCACAGAGCCATCAGCGTGCAACAGAGCTTTTTTCGCTGAGCACAGCGTAAAATATGAGCTCGAGGACCATCCGCGTAAAGCAGTATTTCCAGGCTACTTCAGCCTAAAATAGGGTTCTTCATCGCCTTTGTGGCGTAAAGCTCATCTGCTTTTAAATACTGAAGTGTACGAGGGACGCTTCGTATTCTTTGAAATGAACCTGTCAGAACGTACAATGAACCTGATGTCTGGACTTCTGACAGAAAGTACTACATAACTACCCAAGCGACGGCTATAATGATGGCGCGGCACTGCAACCCAGGCTGTCATTTATTGCTATTTCCTTCGCGTAAACCACTTTTACGTGTACAAAGGGATACGCTGCCTAGTTTTACACAGACAGATGTGAGATGTTTACGCTCGGCAGAAGACAAACCGCCTGCCACGTCAAAAACTGCAACTCATACGGGATTCGAGGCACGTCTCTACATTTTATGCACAGAGCGGCGATAGGTCCTCAAGGCACGTCTCTGCATTTAAAGCGTCGAATACTGACAGATGCCCGAGGTACGTCTCTGTACCTTACGCAGGCCAAGTGACAGACCTTCAAAACACGCCTCTATATTTAATGCACAGGATAATGGCGGATCTCCACATTTAATGCTGGGGATTTGATTAAATGTCATTGAACCATCGTTTAGTGGCATCCCCTTTGCGTAAACTCCTTTGACGTAGACAAGGGGATACGCTGCCTAGTTTTACACAGGCAGATGTGAGCTGTTTATGCTCTACGGAAGACAAATAGGCTGCCACATCATTAGTTTCTCTTCGTACAAAGTTTGAGGCACGTATATGCATTTAATACGCAGAAAGATGGTAAAACTGCGGGACAACAAAGCTTCGAAAACACGCCTCTGCAGTTAATCCGTAGGATGGGGGCAGATCTCTGCATTTAATGCAAGAGATTTGATTATATCTCCAAGAGCCGTAATTCCGGCTAAAAATGTCCACATCGTCTCGGCTTCTAGGCCTCCTCGGTCTCTGTGCCCACTCGGCTTCTAGGCCTCCTCGGCCTCTGTAACCACTCGGCTTCTACGCCTGCTCGGCTTCTATGCCCACTCGGCTCCTACGCCTGCTCGGCTTCTATGCCCACTCGGCTCCTACGCCTGCTCGGCTTCTATGCCTACTCGGCTTCTACGCCTACTTGGCTTCTATGCCATGGTGACAGTCATTTGGCTTCTACGCCAACCTCTTCTACACAAGGGATAACTACCTACGTGGCTTCTACGCCGTGATCTTCGTAGCAGCTATATATGTTTGTCCCTTAGTTGGACACGTGTCACATGGTCACTCAGAAGGTCATCTATACGCAGGTATTGGTTATTTTAAACCGTAGTGTAAAAGGGTACTGTACTTTCCACTACTCGGTTTTTACGCCGACTGTGTGGTCACTGTCACTAAAAAATCTATAAATAGAGACCTCTATCAACAGAGGAACAGGTCGACAAATTAAAAGGAGAAATAGGAGAAGGAGATCAAGAGAGAGAGAAGAGTCCAGAGCTCAGGCAAAGAGAAGGGATCGACGACTCTGGCATCGGGCATCCACCCTCTTTAGCAACCCTCGAAGCGGCTTTCTGTCTTCCACGACACTTCTTCAAAAACATCGTGTGGTCCAAGGGCTAAAGTGATCGACCGCAGATCAGACACCTATAACAATATTTACCCAGATTAAATAAATTGTACTTAGACATCCTCGTATAGGATTAAATTTGTACAATATTATTTATAAACATAAAAGAAGGGCGGGTCTTCGTACAAGACTTTATTTTCTACATCACCAAATCTTTTCTCGTTTATTATCCTAAACAAGCGTACGGCGTGCTCCTATAGCTGAAAATAGCCTGGTTGGCGTAATGTGCGGGAATGGTGTTGTGGACGTATTAGTCCTAATTATAGCTCACCCAGTCTTTGAAAGTAGAACCAAATCTCGTGCATTAAATACAGAGATCTGCCCCCATCTCGCGCATTAATTGCAAAGACGCGCCTCGAGTTATGTACGAAGAACAGCTTTTGACGTGGCGGTTAGTTTCGTCTCTTCCTGAGCGTAAAAGCTCATCTCTGCCCATGTAAAACAGGTAACGTATCCCTTGGATGCATAAACGACGTCTTATATCAGGGATTAGGTCACTAAACGATAATTTTGGGCTCTGTGCAGAATCATCATAACAGCCGTCCTCTCGATCGTCGTGCAGTACTCTTTGTTAGGAGTCAGGTTCACTGCTTCGTCTGACAGGTTCATTCGAGGAATACGAAGCGTTCCTCGTACAACTTCCTGCTTCATTAAAAGTAGACAGGTTTTACGCCGAAGTGGCGATGTAGCAACTTTTTACGCTGAAGCAGTCTGGAAATACTGCATTATGCGGGTTGTTCCGGAGCTATGTTTTACGCCGAACTAGCGTTGAAGCTCTGCTATACGTCGATGGCTTTTTATGTTTCATGCCACCCAGTGCTGGAGCTATGTTTTACACGGGTTTCCTGCATCTTGAGGGTTTTACGCGTAAGATTCTCCAGCGTATTTTTCATGCTTCTACAAGACTCCCTTCAAAGTTTTCAAATTCCTCGTAATTTGAAACACTTTGAATGAAGCATGAAACGGTCAAGTTTGACACGTTCCACGAGGCTGATTTCTCGGCAGATTTTTAGGAGTTTGTTGGGATTCAGTGTGTTCTCCTCTGCCTATAAAAAGGCTAATGGGTTAACCTGTTTTTCCCACACTTCCTTCACCTCAAAGAGAGAGATGGTTGTCGAGCTTCATCGGGTTGACTTGAGGAAGAAGAAGATCATGTTCTTCCAGCATGTAAGGAGTCGTAAAAAAGGGCATCTTCGAGCAAATATCCTCTACAATAATGGATCAAGGAAGGATATCATAGCTTCCTTTGCTCGGGATGATCAACAATTTCATATGGCGATTCGTCCAGGAGAGAGGAAGGGTCGTATTAGACCACACAGCTTGCAAGCTGTATTTTCTCTCGTCATGGCGCTAGACGATGGTAGAAAGCTTGGCCCTGTCTTCCAGTATTTAGTTGGGTCTGGACACCCAACAAAATTTCTATGGCATGCCTGCCATGGCGTAAGGAGGATGGACTCTAAATAATTTATACAGGCCCAGTTTCGTATCCTCCCGCCATTAATCATTTTTTTGTTAATCGGCCGCGAAAGCCGATTAACTGCTGTAGAAGACGAAAAAGATCTCCACCAATATGAGAACCTGGCAAAAAAGATTCTTGGTGTGATCTTCAATAAAAATGAGAAACCCTTTGTAGAGAAAGGATTTTCATCATATGTAATCATGATTAATAAAATTGTCTTCTTTTACGCATCTGATGATTTGTCATATTTGCTGTGAGGAAGTCTGAATAGTGTGCAGCTTCGATATGTCTGAATAGTTTTACGCCGACTCTGATAAAAAATATCTGATCTTGTCTCGTCTTTTACGCATAGCAGAAGATGCGTAGAAAAACTCTTTAGCATTTAAGTTGAAGATCCAAACTGTCATACTGTTTTGGACGAGGAGTCGCGTAGGATTTCTGAACTGTCACTTCTCAGATGCGAAAAAATCTTGTTCAGACCATCATCTTCAAGAATAGTTTCCTGAAAATCCTTTGGAAAAGGCGAGAAATTTCTGTCAACTAAGCCATACTTGAACTTTTGTAAAGTATTCTGACTGGACTTTGGATGAACTTCCAAATGACCCAAGAAGAAGAGTCATCTTCAATGCTGAACTCTGTATATTTCAGGTACTTGGAATGTTTCACAGCCAAAAAGGAGCATCTTCTGCGTAAATCCTTATAATTGGCCGTCTGTAGCTTTCGAGCGTAGAATCGTAGATTTGTAACCTCTGAGCGTAAAAAAGCTTCTGAGCGTAAAATCATAGATTTGTATCCTCTAAGCGTAAAGTCGTAGGTTTGTAGCCTCTCGAGCGTAAAATCTATCGAGCGTAAAAGCATCCGGGCATAAAATCATAGACTTATAGCCTCTGAGCGTAAAACCGTAGATTTGTAGCCTCTGAGCGTAAAAAAAGCTCCTTAGCAAAAACTCGTAGATCTGCTCTGCGCGTAAATTTTGAATCCGCCAACTGTCCGTCTTCCCGAAATGATAGGCTGACGTGGTCCCAAATCATAACAAAATATTATATATCAGATTTGGTTAGGGATTAGAAGAGTTATCCAAACTCTATAAATAGTCCAAGGGCTGGAGAGAATAAACTTTTATCTGCTTTCAAAAACACTTGCTTTCCAAGAACCCTTCTTCTTCGTCTCTTTCTTGAGAACTCAGAATCGCCATGGCACCTAAACAGACTTCTACTGCTAAGGGAAAGAAGGTTGCCTTCTCATCTTGCTCTGCTACTCAAGAGCGAGCAACTCCTGCTAGGCTGAACGAACCACAATCGGGACGCAGTGCTCCGCCGTCGAGCTGTGCTCCGGACATTACAGGTAGAGACTTTGGGAGAAAACAAAAATCCTTTGCACACGTTGTACGTGCACGCGCAAGGTCCTCTTTCGTATTAAGAGCCTCTTTGAAAAAGATGATGTACGGAGAGGTTTTATTATTATGCGCATATTCCTAATATGTCGGCGTAAAAACCCCAAATTTTTGTAGTCTGGCGTAAAAAACCCAGACTGTCGAAATTTTGGAGTAGAACAGCAAATTTTGAATTTTACGCGCTGGATATAAATATCGGCATAAAAATTCAAATTTTGTCAATCTAGCGTAAAAACTCATATTGTTAATTGCTGCCACCTTTGAGTTTTACGCAAAAATGGAAAATAGTTTCCAGCGTAAGACTCAAATTTTTACAGTCTTGGCGTAAAAGCTCAGACTGATAATCTTTGGCGTAAACTGCAAGAGTGTATCATCTAGTATAGAAACTGACTTGTTCCCTTGTATTTTATAGTGGACTTGCAGATCTCTCCTCTGGCTGAAGTTATGGGCTCGGCTGCCGGGATGTTGAGCTCAAACTATTTGGAGGACTTGTCCTATGTGACATTCCCCATTTCTGGAGCCAATTATCCTGAAGAAAGGGGAACCCTTATCTTGTCCCAGGGGGAACGTATGCTGCTGAGTATGATCAGTGTGGAGCCCCTGACATACATAGATGGGACAGAGTACAAGAAGCCAGGCTTCTTGTTCGGGGATGTTATTGACAAACAATCCCAGACCAAACCCAAGAAGGAGGATTGGGTGTTTACTGCTGAGGGCACGGTGATGTATCTGTCCAGTATGCCTAGGGATTATTCCATCTCTACGTTCTTCCACGCCACCAATCCTAGAAAGATATCATGGATTCTGACTCCCGATCTTCACGTCCGTCCGGGAAAGATCTCATATAACAAAGGATTGAACCAAGGATCCTTTATGAGGTGACCTTCAGGTCTAGTTATGCCCTTCAGGGGATTATTGTCGGGTAGTGTCCCGAGTGAGGATACGTCGCTGATCCAGACGGTTTAGATGTCGACCTTCTGCAATAACTTTATGGGACAGGAAGGAATGTACCCCAGGGTCAACCCTCGGTCCAGCGGATGGCTTAGCCCAGGGAATCTCCAATGGGCCAGTTTAACTGTCTGGGCCCTGAAGCACTTCCAGACGGAGCTGGAACAAATTAGCTTATTCACGGCTGTGAGCGCTACAAGTGTTGGGCTGCCTGTCAACCCCAAACTGTTCCTAGCCTTGATGGAGCGATACAACTCGCTCACCAGGACTTTTGCCACTCCGCTAGGGGAGTTGGGCCTAGCCCTTCATGAGATGGCAGAAATTTTGACACTGCCAATGGGGGACACTCCTTATGAGGAGTACGTCCCTACAAACCGGGAGTTGAGGGATACAAACCCTCGGGCTGTGGAAGTATATCAGGAGCTGATGTGTCACTATCTTGCCTGTACCACTTTCTACAAGGAGCCTTCTGATTTGGCTCACATCAACAAGTGGGCCATCTATCTTTTCTTCCACCAGGCCAGAAATGTTAAGCCAGACAAGGTGGTAGATAGCTGAGATAGGCCCTTAAACCCCCTGAGCATGCTGAATGCTAACACGGTCGATGACCTGATTAAAGACACAGGAGCTTCAGATCAGATTTTTGATGAGGAGATAGGGGGTTACCCTGCAGGCCCAAAAGCCTTCAGTTATATGAGGCATTATCGCAAGCCTCTGTCAAAGAAAGCTCAATTGGATGGCTTCCTCTCCGTCTGGTTATGTCGTTGGATAGTGCCTGGCATCGCGTCTGCGGATCGCATTCATCGCAACATCTTATGGCCTGCAGTACGTTTGGTGTTTGGAGCAAGACTGGGCCTGCTCCCTGCCATGGTATGCCGGATATAAGCTGGCCTGAGGGCCCTTACTGATGGGCTGCTCGCTGATGAGATGCATCGTGAAAGCTTTCCCAGGGTGGAATTACCATTCCTGTATCTGATGGGATGGTTGATTCTTCACAACCCCAGGGTGATGTCTCCCGGTCCTGCCAGCGGTTCAGGAAATAACTTCTTGTTGAATTACAAGAATTCCTCTTGGAATGTGGCGACCGTCACAGATTGCCGGCGGGCGTTAAACGTTGCCCACAACTGGAAGATCTTCTGTATCGTCCCCTCTATACATCTCAATCAACAGGGGAAGAAACTTAAGGATGAGGGCCATGGGAGGACCATTCTTTCTCCTGAAGCCTTCTATTGGTTGGTCTGTATTAGACCTTCCCATTTGCTGTACAAAAGTGATGACCACTACTACCTGGAGCCTTATTTGCCCAGTAGGTTTTCTAGGCAGTTTGGGTATGATCAGCTGCATGTGGGGAATTCCATTACTAGCTTCAAGTCCAAAGGTGGACTTATTGATGGAGCCAGGGGATGGCGATACTTCATCACGGGCTGTACTGGTGCAAGTTTTGCCTTGCCCGCGACTTCTCTTTCTAGGAAGTTGCATATCCTTCACTCCTATGCGCAGTTCTATGCATCCATAAATACCTTCCATCACGATTTTGATGTGCATAGAAGTTTTAGGATGCCCTCCCATAGGTCTACTATAAGGGAGGAGGTTCCGTTTGTTTCTTCGGACGAGGACACCGCCGGGGCATACGAGTTCTTGATGACAATACCGAGAGGCATAATAACTCCGCCAGCTGAGCCTCTTGTTATCCCCCAGAAACGGAAGGCTTCCACTCTGAAAGAGCCTTCTTCTCGTAAGAAGAAGCTTGCCAGAGGTCCAAAAAGGGCTTCCACCAGGGGGGCTCCTAGGAGCGAGCCTGTCATCTCCTCTGTTGGGGATGATTCTTTGATTAGAGGTCCTTCGCCTATTAGAGAGGGAACCTCCATAGTTTCGGCTGACAGTGCCGAAGATTCTTTGCTCGAGATCGCTGCTACTACTTCTTCTGGTAGTGCTACAAGATCGCCTTTGAGGCCGAGCATAATAAGATTTCAGATACCTTTATCTAGACCAATAATGGGTATAATCCCTACCTCGTCTGTAGGTATTTCCAGCGAGATTCCACCCGATGAGCCTCGAGTGGATCTTGGTAAAGACTGAAAAGACTACCCGCCAGTGTCAGTTGGTGCACCCTCTTCTCCAGGTATGACAGCTCGCTTAGCATCATTAAGAAACGATTTAGCTGTACTGGCTGCGGACGCGACATATATACCATCGGCCATGGGTAAATGTCATTTTTATGCCTCTTTTAGGGAAATTAACATCAGGTTGATATTAACTTTCTCTTGTCTTCTTTTCAGGCGCAGATATCTCAGGAGAGGGTGGAATTGCCGCATTTGATTTTGATATCGAAGAGGCATGCTTAGAAGCTGTCGACCCTTCATCTGCAACATTTTTGGGTGTCGTCTCGCTCGTAGCAGTCCAGATATCATCAGAGGAGGATGAGCCTATCATCGCGGCTATGCCTCCTTCGTTGAATACGCCGGCAACTTCAACCGTTGTTGGAGTTTATTCTTTTGTAGCACCATCTGTCGAGTCGACGACTGTAGCAACATCCTCTGCGGTCATTCCTGGAGGGGGATTCACCGATATTGCAGCCACTTCCAGCGTCCACTCGAATTTATCCATGCTAGTTGAGCAATTTACTAGTATTTTCTAAGTCACTTTGAAAACGCTGATATCGATAGTGCTGGAGAAGAATCTAGGCTTCGAGGCTCTGAAGATGTCCTCCAATCTTACTATAGCACAGATTAGATATTTCAATGACACTGAAAGAGCTAATACGCTGGAGCAAATAGTTAATGGTTTAGAGCAACCCATTAACGATTATTTACGATTATCCTGAGGCAACGTCGATGAGCTGATTCAGGCTGAATATGAATCCCTGACTGCATATTTTACTGAACAGATGGAACGCTTAAATAAATCCATCCAGACACAGCAACATGAGATGGATAAAGGGAAGGCCGTCTTGGAGGAGATTATTCCTCTTTAAACAAAGTGCAAGGCCGAGCATGAAGGAAATGAAGCGAGGGTCCACAAACTGGATGCCAAACTCGCTCTGGCAAAGGAGTGGGCTTTCCAGTCATCGGCAGCTCTAGATGTGGTGAATGATCGACTGGACACACCTCAACAAAACTTGGCACGTGTTGGAGTCACCTGCGCCAGTTTTGTTCAGGCTCGGTCCGAACTGTCCCTCCTGAGCAATGAGGAGGCAAGGCTGGAGCGGGCTCGCGCTAACGTTTTGAACTCCAGGAATGAGAGGATGGCTGGTTTGGCGCGACAGATTTGTAATTTATTTACTCCTCCCCAATAATATATCTTTTTGCTTCTTCTGTAATTTGCTTTTCACAGAGATAATAAAGATACTTCTTCTGACTTTATGGACCTATCATTTTGGAATATAAATGACAGGCTAGGGTGAAAGTGATATTAGAGGTAATATGGACGTGATATACTTTCAGTAATCTTCAGCTGAATATATCTATTCAGAGGTTATATGGACATGATAGAATATGATCCAACTAAATTTGTGTACAAAACACTATCAGAGGTAATATGGACGTGATAGATTTTAACGTCTTCAAATTAGTTAAAGATATCTATTCAGAGGTCATAAGAACATGATAGAATATGATCCAACCAGTCTTTGTACGTAGTATCATCAAAATGAGATCTTCGTCATAATCCGTTTAAGCGAGGGTGATTAAGCATAGTACCTCTTCAGGAATTTGCCGTTGATAGGAGCCATTATCAGATCCCCATTAGGCTTGGCTAATCTGTAAGTGCCGTTTGAAAATATCGTTTCAATCACATAAGGGCCCTCCCATTTGGGCTAGAATTTACCCTTACTTTTGTGAGTAATGATCATTGGCCTCTTCACAGCTAGAACTAACTCGCCAACTTTGAACACTCTCTCCTTCACTTTTCGATTAAAAGCTCTAGAGATGCGTGCCTGGTAGAATGCAATGCACTGTTGAGCTTGAAGGCATTTCTCGTTAATCCTTCTAGCTCTTGAAGCCGTAGTCGATCGTTATTTTTCTGAGTCAACTCATTAGCCACTGCTATTCTGAGTGATGGAATTTGGATTTCAATGGGGAGAACTGCTTCACTCCCGTAGACTAATGAGAATGGGGTACAGCCCGTCGGAGCTCGTACCGTTGTGCGATATGCCCAGAGGCACTCTCCCAGCTTCTCATTCCAATCTCTTTTGTTCGAAGAAACTGTCATGCCCTAGTCCCAAAATATCGAGGGACTAGACATGTGGCATTGGCCAGCAGCATACACTAATAGGCAAACCCAATTTAATAGACCCATCAATGTGTACTTAAGCTGTAAAACAATAATCAAGGTCTACTAATCTCATCCACAGAATAAATATATCAATAACAAAAAGGAAATATAAACATCAACATCAAGTCATAAGTAATTAAATCGGGGAATAACCCGATAATCAAGTCTGATACAATTGTTCATTAAACAAGAATGTAAATAGCATCACAGAATGAGTATAGGAGAAACTTATACTCAGAAAATCTGTGGCAATCACCTAGTCCTCAGTTCCTGGTTCTGCTCCACTGTATGCACCTGATCCTGCTTCTACTCCTGCTAATGCTCCTGTACTGTATACCTCTGGGCGAATCTCCTCTGCTAATCCTGGGGACATAATCCGGATCCATGTCCTCAGGGGACATAGCAAGGTACAAAATAACTCATGCCAAAATAAATGCAGTGCAGCAATAAATAAAACAATAGGGTAAACTATATAACCAGCTAAGTGATATGCAAGTTGAGAGCATCACTATAACTCAGGCTGAAACCACTACAAGCTCTGTGTCGGGGAGCCGGTAGTAGTGATATCACGTAGTGGGCCAAGCTCGGGTTTAGAGTCTTGAGCACCGCATTAATAAGGGTTTTATATATATATAATCAGCCTATAGCCTGTGTGTCTCTCCCCACCCAATGTAATCACACGTCTCATGTCCATGACACGCAAGATCAAAACTAATGCAGCAAGTCATAATAAGATCTAAGAATATAATGTCTATGTCATGAAACCTATATCCTATACAGAATTACCTTGAATATTTCAGAAAGATTCTGTCATATGAATAGTATCAGGTGTCCTGGGTATAACGTATTTGATAAGGCAAGTACGAGAATATAAAGGGTCACGATATCCATCTCTAGGTGACATTACACAACTGCGCGTACGGTGTTGGCACCCGACTATTAATCGGACGCTAAGTAAGTCACACGGTCCTAGGTTAAGCATGTACAACAATAATGTATAAATAAGTCAAAGAAATATGTAACAGGAACTGCAGGATTTGGCAAGGTACACTTGCCTGGGGTTCTGGCTTCAACTGTAGCTCTGACTTCAGCGGGTTCTGTAGGGACTCCTCCGGTTGCTGAAATAGACATCACAATCAGATTTAGAAAATATCAAATAGCTAGAAACGCCTGTCCTTGAGTCCAATTTGGACACAGGGGCAAAAATGACAGTTTCTGGTCAAAGTGGGGTCCACATGTGGTCCACTTCTCACCGAAAAATGTGTCAGGAACAAAGGTCTTTAAATCCGTCAAACTTAGTGTCAACAGGTCCAAAACATTGATACGAATCCAACGGAACTTTCAGAATTGGATTCCGATGAGCCGATCACAAAATTGCCCGTCAAGTGGAGCCGTTGGGCCCACGATACGCGATTTTGTCAACGTTCTCAGAATCAAACCAAACTTGGGTCACAGGACAAGCGTATTGCTACGAGTCCAATGACGCAAGTTTTATTTCAATCCAACGTGTGTACACGAAGTTACAATGAGATTCAGAACAGGCGGATATGGGGCGTTGTCGGCGGATACGCGTTGATTCCGGTGTGCACGCACATCCAAACGCAAGTTTCGTTTCAATCCGATGTGTGTACACGAAGTTACAACGAGATTCAGAACAGGCAAATATGGGACATTGTCGACGGATACGCATTGATTCCGGTGTGCACGCACATCCAAATCAACTTCTGCGAAATCCCGCACGTCCGTATCAACCGTGCGCACCTTTCCGTGAAGACCGCACGCGACCAAGTCGTCCCGTTTGGTGGGACGCACTCAATTCTGGGGTAAAACGGGGTATTGTTTTTCCTATTTTTGGATCGCGGTTCGCAATCACCACAGGACGCGACGTACCGAACGGGTTGCACGGGCATCGAGAGGGTCACGCATGGTTCGCGTCACAATTGACGAAACAGAAAATGGGGCAACAAGGAGAGAGAAAACGCTACCTGAATAGGGCTCCATGGAAACTGAATTCCCGTGTCCGTGAGTCATCTTGACACGACATGACACAGTGGACACGGCACTGTGTCCTGTGTCAGGGTCTAGGGTTTTGATCTGCCGGAGGCTCGCCGGAGCTGGGAGGCTGCGCTGTCCAGGGTCTGGGTCGTCAGGCGGAGGCGCTGCTCAGGGACGGCAGGGCTGCGCTGGCGGAGGTGGAGGCGGAGCGGCGCTCGTGGGTGAGCTCGGCGGCGAGGTGGAGTCGACGCTTCCGGAGGGAGAGGGCTGCCGGGGCTGGCGGCTGCACAGGGGGGGAGGCGGAGGCGAGGTCGCCGGAGCTGCTGCAGGGTCGGGCTGGGCACGGCGCTGGAGTAAAGGAGGCAGCGGGGACGGACTCGGGGGCGACTGAGGCGGGTTAGGGCGGCCGAGCGGGGTCGCAGGGGGTTCGACGGTAGACGGCAAGGCAGGGACGGAGGAGGAGGGGTTAGGGGCTAGGAGCGGCGGTTGCAGGAAGCCGGAGCGGCGGCGGCGGGTGCAGGGAAGTCAGGGAAGAGGAAAGGTTTAGGCGGGGCCGGTTTGGGTCCGGGTCGGGTGGAAGGGATCCGACCCGATCCACAAAACAGAAATGCGGGTTCGGGTTAGCGGGTTTTGGGTCGGCAGGTTTGACCTGGATCCGACCCGCAGGGTTCGGTTTGGTTTATTTTAAAATAAATTGGGTCCGGTTCGGCTTGGTTTGGTTCAATTGAACCGGGTTAATTAGGTTTATTTTAAAACTTGGTTTTTAGGGCTTTAAAAATACTTTCGGGGTTCAATAAATTCTCGGAAAATTATCCTATGTCTAATTTTTTATTTTACACCAGAAAATATTATTTTCATAATATTTTTTTATTATTTAACATAATTTAAAAATCATTTAAATTCAAAATACCTTAGTTTTAATTAGAGAAAAATTCCAGAAAATTCCAGAAAAATTATCAAAATCCATTTAAAAAATCTAGAAAAATCAGGGGTTTACAGAAATGAACTTTTTCAAGAGTTTGATAATGATTTTGTTGAAAGTTTTTGCCAAACCATTAGCAGCTAGATTGTATGCCGTAAAGGCCATATTTTGTATCCGATTTTTATCGCAAAATTGGTAAAACGCTTGGCTGATGAATTGACGCCTATTGTCATGAATTATCCTTCGGGGTATCCCAAAGCGATAAATAACATGATGCTTGATGAAGCTGATCATGTTGGATGTCTTCACCTCAGCAAGAGGGATCGCCTCTGCCCATTTGGAGAAATAATCCGTGATGGCCAATATGAACTGATGACTTCTGGAAGAAGACGGGTGAATAGGACCAATGATATCCATAACCCATGCTTCAAAAGACCATGATGCAATCGTAGGATGTAAATGTTTAGAAGGCTGATGTATAAAATCTGCATGAACTTGACAGGCTTTGCATTGTCTTGCATATTTTATTGCATCTGCGATCATAGTAGGCCAGTAGTAGCCCATCCTCCTAATACGATCCTGCAACTTAGGACCGGGTTGATGTGCTCCACATACGCCATCGTGAGCTTCACGGATAATCTGTTTTACATCATCATCGGAGAGACATCGTAATAGCAATCCATCGTATGTTCGGCGATATAAACATTGTGAGGACGCATCAAAATAGAAGCATAATGATCATCTTTTGATGTATACTGCTTCTTTAGGATCCTCTGGTAAGATTCTGTATGACACGAAGTCTATAAAGGGATTTCTCCAGTCTCTCTTAGGAGGAACCGTGTTCACAACGTAGCTGCGTTCTATGTAAAAGTTATTTTTCATACAGAATAAATCTCTGTTAAGAAGGATCACCGAATTCTGTCTCCTTATAGGAATAGCTAGATCTGCAGCTAGGCTGGCCAAGGTATCAGCTTCCAAATTTTGAGATCGAGGCACGTGCTCTAGGAACTATCTCGATTGTTGCTTGGTGATAAGCAATAAGGTCTGGATTGCGGACTTCATATATTCCTCTGATCTGATTGACGATCAGCAGAGAATCACCGAAAGCTTCCAGGTATTCAATATCCAATTCTTTAGCGACTTGGAGCCCGATTAGCAGGGCATTATATTCTGCCACATTATTAGAGCAGGGTTCGCTAAGAGAATATGCTCGATAGATGACGAGTTTATCAGGAGTGACCAGGACAATTCCTACTCCTGAAACCACTTTTCCCCTAGGGCTAGTTCTGGAGGCACCATCGAAGAATAGCTGCCATGTAACACCTTCCATTGCGGAATTACATTCTGCAACTTCGTCGGGAATATCCTCGTATAGTTTAAAGGTTTCCGGAATTGGATAAGCAGCTAAGAAATCAGCCAATGCTTGGCCTTTGATGGACTTCTGAGGGATATATACCATATCATACGGTGTTAATAACATCACCCAAGTTGCGAGTCGGGAATTAAGAACACTTGGCTTGTTCATCAATACCCGAAGAGGATTGATTCTGGAGATGATATGAATAGTCTGGCCCGTAACGTAATGTCGTATTTTTTGAATGGCGAATATTAGGGCCAAGCATTCTTTTTCCACTGGATTGTACCGGTGTTCAGCTCCGACCATCATCCTGCTTAGATAATAGATAGCCTGTTCATGACCCTCGTTATTCTTCTGTGCGAGGGGAGCTCCCAAAGAATGATTTATTGCCCGAATATACAACAAAAATGGTCTTCCTATGACGGGAGGCACCAGAACTGGAGGATTAGTGAGGTAGCATTTGATATCATTAAACGCTTGCTGACAGACTTCGTCCCATACGAAGGATACACCTTTCTTCATGAGGCGAGAAAAAGGTTGACATATCCCAGAGAGGTTGGATATGAATCTCCGGATATAAGCCAGACGACCTTGAAATCCCCTGAGTTCCCTCAGATTACGGGGTAGTCATAATTCTAAGATGGACTTCACTTTATCAGGGTCCACTTGAATGCCTTTAGCGGTAATGACAAATCCTAGGAATTTGCCATTGGATACCCCAAGAAAGGACTTTGTAGGATTCATTTTGAGTTGGTGTTGGCGCATCAACTCAAACACTGGCCTCAAGTCTTGGATATGATTATCCTTGATGCGGCTTTTGGCAGCTATATCATCCACGTAACATTCTACTATTTTGCGTAAGTGCTAATAGAATATGTTACTCATAGCTCGCTGATATGTAGCCCTGACATTCTTCAGTCCAAAGGATATGACTGTGTAGCAATATACCCCCAGAGGCATCCGGAAGGCAGTATGCTTCTCATCTTCAGGATTCATCTTAATCTGATTATATCCTGAGAATTCGTCCATGAAAGACATGCGCTCAAAACTGTACGTATTATCGATCATGACGTCTGTAATGGAAAGAGAAAACTCATCCTTAGGACAGGATGCATTCAGATCTCGGAAATCGATGCAAATACGCACTTTTCCACTTTTATTCATAATTGGGACAATATTGGCGACCCAGTCAGGATGTTGTTCTTTCCGGATGAACCCACAGACTATCAGCTTCTTGATTTCAGTTTCAATGGCATCCATCATATCCGGGCGAAACCGACATTGATGCTTCTTCACAGGCTTCGAATTGGGCAATATGATGAGCTTATGGGTAGCCACTTTAGGATCAAGACCTGGCATATCTTTATAATTCCATACAAAGACATTGATATATTCTTTTATCAGCTGGATTATTTCTTCCTTTTCTTCTTCAGAAAGATTGTTACTGATAAATATCAGTTTTGGTGAAAGTTAATCCCCAACATCGATTTGGATAACTTTATCTTCAGTGGACAATTCTCTTTGCTCAAACTGGAGTTCCCATTGTGTATCCATCTGCTGTGCCCAGAAGTCATTTTCAAACGGTTCAAATTCTTGTTCGTTTGCTTCGAGAGAATCTATCAATACCGTATTCACTGATGATGCTTGTTCGAGATCAGCATGTGAGCCGGAGGACGACGCACCATCTTGAGAAGAGGACAAGATATCCTTCCTTGACTCAAAAGTTACAAAAGAAGTGGTATACCCTAACCCAAAACGAGTTCATTGACAGTAGGGATCACCGTGCAATAGCATTCGTCTGCCTTTCCCATAGTTGAGACCTGGTTCCAGGTTCAAGTCATAACCCATACTTTGCATAATCTTTAAAGCTTTTGGGCTATATCTGTGAACCTGCATTTTTCCAGCATCGAACTCGTTAGAATCTTCTTGTACGATCGGTTCATTGCGCATGCGACCAAAGACTATTGGATGCTGATTGCTGCGAGTAGGTGGGACAATAAAGATAGAATTCTTATGTGGCCCATATATCGTGATGACATTAGATGGTGACGCTACCTCCCACACATACGGATGATAGGAGTCTATAGCTTCCAAGAATTTTTGTGCTATAGGTTCTATATCGTTATGGGGAGAGGATTCCTGATTTGGAATTTGAGCATCAATATACTGGAAATAAGAATCTTTATTATCGTCAAAAACTACGTTTCCGGTTGTATTTACATCAGTCGGCTGCTTGTTGCGCCGGAGGTTGAAGACCAAAGGTGGAGGCTTCTGGTTCAAAGTGGTCACTAGGGGATCGCTTCCTCCTCCTGATTTGGTTTTGTTCAAGTGGATAGCCATGGGTTCCATGACTTTCGGACGAGTGGTCCACCCTTTCACTTTGATTGACAGAGGCTGCTCAGCAGAGGGTTCTTCTGGCTCCCGGTAGGATTCCTCCTCTGTCTTGCCTGACACCTCCTTCATGTAGTCTTGGGTGTACAACATGGCATCGGAATAGTAGAATTCTACTCCTTTGAACGGGTTAAGGTCAGCAAACTCCGTTTGTACTGTGCCTTGGGCGTCTACATATTTGAAGTATTGATGTAGAGTCGAAGAAACAATGTTATGATCGTGGATCCATGGTCTGCCTAGCAAAATATTGTAGGATACCTCCGAATCGATGACGTAACATGTAGCCACTGATCTAAGGTCCCCAATCAGGATCCTCAGACGAATCTTCCCCAACGGCTTACTTTTTCTGGCGTTGAAGCCCACGATTGTAGTGGTGGTGTAAGCTAGTTCGCTGGTAGGAATCCTCAGTGGTCTGAGTAGACTATGAGGGATAATACTGATCAATGATCCCGGATCTATGTAAATCCAGTCTACCTCCATAGAACCGACGTATCCGGTGTAATAGAGGGGCCTGTCATGCTTGTTATGTTTTAACAGCATGTCATCTTGAGTGAAAGTGATGTTAGGGACCACTTCCATCACACTATGGCATTGAGGAGATGCCACAGGTTCTTCATCGGGGAACTTAAGCTGAGTCAAGTATGCATCCGCCTGCATTAGTGCTTCACTCAAGGCTTGACGAGTGTCTTTAAAAAGCCCGAGTAGCTCAAAAATGGACAATCTGGCTGGTGTATTAGCCAATTGGGCCAGGATGTCGAAGTTATATGGTCTTTCTAAACCTTTGTTTTGAATATTCTTCAAAGGTTTATCAAAACACACTTCTTTTTGCTTGCCCTTATCCGCCGAAGTTGGTCTAGAAGGACCTGCCTCTGGTATGACAGGTTCAGGTTCTGGAAGTTTGGCAGCTGAAGTGTCTGCCGTTGTATCTTCCTAATTTCCTCCATAGTCCTTGAAGTAGGCTTTCCCTGAACGGGTTCCGGTAGCCAAAATCTCTTCTTCTGATGTCGAGGATATTGCAACCATATGGCATGGTTTACGCTTCGAGTTTTTTTTAGACTTAGCCTTAGCAGCTTGAGTCTCTTCCTTGATCTCTGACACCAGATCAGGATAAACACACAAAATCTCACCACGCTGGGTAGTTAGGGGTACCAGGTCATTATTTTGACCCCTAGCCGAAGGGAGATTAACAATGTTCATCATCGTCCTGGAAATAGGTACAACACCATCCGAAACTTCTTGAGAAGGCAGATTGCCAAATTGAAGAGAGATCATGTTGGCAGTGACCGTCTTCTCACTATTGCGCAGAATGATGGCCTTAGCGTCGATCAACTCCTGGATTTTCCTCTTTAGCACATAACATGCCTTTGTGGGGTGATGTATGTACCTATAGAAAATGTAGTACTTAGGGTTATTGGTACTGCCGACTTCATTAGGCCGCTTTACCTCAGGGAGGGTAATCTTGTCGCTTTTGACTAGACACTCGAATATGCTCGGAATATCGTCGTCGTCAAAAGGGTATTCTTCGATGGGCCTGGAAGTCCCAGGTTTCGTCTGTGTGGTACCGGGAGTATGCTACCTGGACGTATTGATTGCCAGAGCTTCTTTTCCTTTGGAACCACGAGGATGGTCACTATTGGAGGATGACCTCTTCCCTCTATCAGAGGTAAAGATCATGATTCCATTATCACGCGCCTTCCGACTGTTGTCTTCAGCGGCTACCGCTGAGATAATAAATGAGGGCCAATCATAGAACTGATATGGTCCTGTGAATACCGAGATCACTGGAAGAAGGTTCTTCCTGCAAATGTCCACCAAGGCTAAATCCGGAACTCCGAGAGGCATTTGCAAAATGGCCTGACAAAAATATTTGATGAAAGTATGAACGTTCTCTTTCTTCTTCTGCTTTACTTCGATGAGAGAGGACATAGACATGTCCATCCCTCCTTCGTAGAATTCCGCGAAGAACATAGTCTTGAAATCTTCAAAGGAAGTAATGCAGTTATCCGCAAGACTACGGTACCACTGATAAGCCACTCCAGAGAGACAGTCTTTAAACACTCGAGTGAGAAGGACGTCATTCCCTTGCAATAACACTGTCATTATGCTAAAGTAGTTTATGTACTGGCTCGGTGACGTCTTTCCCTCAAACAAAACCATAGCCTATGGTTTGTATTTAGGTGGAAAAGGGATCTCGTCCCAGATAGCTGGGTATGGTTGGTTGATTCCCAATTTCTTGAGCTGATCCTTATGCTTTAAGGCATCAAATTAGGCTTTCAATTCCTGGACTGCCTGCATCGGATCTTCAGCTGGTAAAGGGACCGCAGAGTGGTAAGAGATCGGTTGTATTGTAACTCCAACATGAGGTAATACATTCTCCGAGTTAAGAAGTTGAGGAGCCGCTGACTCTTGATCTAGAATAGACTCCTAGTTCGCATTGGATGGTGGTAAGTCCACCCCCACATGTATTTGAGTTAGAGGGACTGATGCTTGAGCCATAGCAGCTGTATATTAAGTCAGCATCATCTGGTGCATATTCTCCATCATGGAATGCATCTCTTTCAGTGATGTTTCCAATACAGCGATGTGTTGCTCAGTACTTCCTGATGGGGAAGCCTCTTCGCGTTCATCTCCAATGGCATAGACTCCTATTTCCCTGGATGCTATGGAAGGATCAGTATAGACCTCTGTAGAGATTGAGTCTATACTTTCGGCATCCGATTCGGGAAACTGGTGACCCCCAGTGTTAGAATCAGAAGAATATGAAGTCGGTTGTCGTGATCTTGAATGAGTGTTTCGAAACACACTAGCTTCAATATTCTCAAGGAGTCTGTTGAATCTCCTTTGGCTTGGAGTCCTAGAGGGATGACGTCTTGAATTTGACCTTCCTCTAGGAATGTGTGAAGCCATGTTCACTGACGCGAATATAGGCTCTTCTTTCTGGAAAGACAAAGAGTAGTTCAACCGGTCGAAAACTGACCGTTTTGCTTTAGAATAGCAATTAACTACAACTTTATGACTATTACAACAGTGCTCCCTAGGGGGTATAATAGACATGTTAGAGGATCCCCTATCTTTACGCTTCTGAATTAAGAATTTACGCAAGTAAGAAGGATTAACAGAGGAAGAAGAAGAAGGCTTGTTCCTCCTATCTACATCAGTTGGAATACGGATATTGGGAACCAAAACTCTCTCCCTACCATACGTATACAGCAGTTCAACCATGTGAGTAGCACATAATCCATGAGGAGCGTATCTATCCGCGAACTGGGCCTTCTTTATGCTGAGGGGCTTAACCTGGCGTAGTTTGGAACTTTGCTCAGGCTGGCGTAAAACTAAGGAAGTCCTCAATCGGCCATCAGCATCTCGCATAATCTGGAGAGCGGGCATATTCTTCTTTTGATGGCGTAAAAGCCGAGAGGTTGGGAAATCTGCCACTTATTTTCCCTTGCGGTGATTGCAAGGACCATATGCTTTTCTATGGAGGGAAGATGTATTTTTATGCGCGGAGCGTGTTTGGAATTTCTGAATTGGCGCTGAGGCATTATCAGAAATTTTGTCTGCCACGTCACAGACGGGAGACTGGGTTTTACGCGCAGAGCGTGGAGTAGACTTCTGGATTGGCACTGAGGTATTTTCAGAAGCTTTGTCTGCCACGTCACAGACGGGAGACAGAGTTTTACGCGCAGGACGTGGAGTAGACTTCTGGATTAGCACTGAGGCATTGCCAGAAGCTTTGTCTGCCACGTCACAGACGGGAGACAAAGTTTTATGCGCGGGGGCATAGGTTGCGATGCTACAACCTTGTTGGTCGGAGAGAGAGAGTCCGCAGGAATGGTAGGGGATGTCCGGGGCATCCATACTTTATCCAATTTCCTGTTGTCTTGGACAGAGAGGGAATGAGAGCTACGCCCTGCTCGAAGCATGTCTTCGTAGGCTGATTGGTCGAATTGGACGACCAAGGTCTTCTTCTTTGATCCTACAGATACATCATCATGTTGAGCAATGGCTTTCTCGTCAGATGAGAAAGTAGTCCCCAGCAGAGTCGCCATCTTGCGTTTGATAATAAACGAAAGAAATAAAACTAGGTTTATACGAAACCCTTTCTTTGGTGTACAAACAAGAAAAAGAAGTACAATTAATCCTAGACGAGGATGTTAAGTACAAAAATTTGATTCTGGAGAAAATATTGCTATAGGAGTCTGATCTGATGTCGATCACTTTGTCCCTTGGACCACACGATGACGAAGAAGTGCTGTTGAAGACGAAAAAGAAGCTTCAAAGACTGCAGGAGAGATTGAACTCTCGTTGCCAAAGCTCTCTCTATGTGCTCTCTTGACCTTGACCTCTGCTGTTCTTCGACTCAGGTTCTGACCTTGGACCTCCATGGACAGAGGTCTCTATTTATAGAGTTCAACTACAGTCGGCGTAGAAACCGAACAGCGGAGAGAGCTGTACCTTTTATGCGGCGGTTATAATGACTGCTACCTACGTATAAATGATCTCCTGTGTTGGCGTGTGACGCGTGTCCCATTATGGGGTAATGCATATAATCGCTCATCGAAGATCACAATATGCAAGCCACGTAGATAACTGCCCCTCGCGTAGAGATAGTTGGCATAAAGGCCAAATAACTGTCTCGTTGGCATAAAAAGCCAAATAGCTGTTCTGCTGGCGTAAGAGCCATGTAGGTGTAGAAGCCGAATAGCTGTCAAGTTGGCATAAAAGCCAAATAGGCGTAAAAGCCGAATATTTGTCAGATTGGCATAAAAGCCAAATAGGCGTAGAAGTCGAATAGTTGTCAAGTTGGCATAGAAGCCAAATAGGCGTAGAAGTCAAAAATTTGTCAGGTTGGCGTAGAGCTTGATGCTTGGCAAATATAGTCCGAGTCGACGTATTTCTAGGAGATAGAGTACGACATGCTCCTATAGCTAAAAATAGCCTGGTTGGCATAATGTGCGGGGATGGTGATGTGGACGTATTAGTCCTAATTATAGCTCACCCAGTCTTTGAAAGTAGAATCAAATCTCATGCATTAAATGCAGAGATCTGCCCCCATCTCGTGCATTAATTGCAGAGACGCGCCTCGAATTCTGTACGAAGAATAGCTTTTGACGTGGCGGTTAGTTTCGTCTCTTCTTGAGCGTAAAAGCTCATTTCTGCCTATGTAAAACAGGCAACGTATTCCTTAGATGCGTAAACGATGTCTTATATCAGGGATTATGTCACTAAACGACAATTTGGGGCTCTGTGCAGAATCATCATAACAGCCGTCCTCTCAATCGCCGTATAGTACTCTTTATCAGGAGTCAGGTTCACTGCTTCGTCTGACAGGTTCATTCGAGGAATACGAAACGTTCCTCGTACAACTTTCCGCTTCATTAAAAGCAGACAGGTTTTATGCCGAAGTGGTGATGTAGCAACTTTTTACGCTGAAGCAGTCTGGAAAGACTGCATTACGCGGGTTGTTCCGGAGCTATGTTTTACGCCGAACTAGCGTTGAAGCTCTGCTGTATGCCGATGGCTCTTTATGTTTTACGCCACCTAGTGCTGGAGCTCTGTTTTACGCGGGCTTCCTGCATCTCGAGGGTTTTACGTGTAAGATTTCCTAGCGTATTTTTCATGCTTCTACACGGAGTATGATGAAGATCTCATTCTGACGATACTACGTACAAAGACTGGTTGGATCATATTCTATCATGTTCTTAGGACCTTTGAATAGATGTGTTTAACTAATTTGAAATGTCAAAACCTATCACGTCCATATTACCTCTGATAGTGTTTTGTACACAAATTTAGTTGGATCATATTCTATCATGTCCATATAACCTCTGAATAGATATGTTCAACTAAAACTTACCGAAAGGATATCACGTCCATATTACCTCTGATATCACTTTCATCCTAGCCTATCATTTATATTCCAAAATGATAGGTCCACAAAGTCAGAAGAAGTATCTTTATTATCTCTTTGAATAGCAAAAAGGTACATTATTGGGGAGGAGCAGTTAAATCGCGAATCTGTCATGCCAAAGCAGCCATCCTCTCATTCTTAGAGTTCAAGATGTTAGTGCGAGCCCGTTCCAGCCTTGCCTCCTCATCGTTCAAGGAAGATAGTTCAGACAAAGCATTGACATAACTTGCGTGAATGACACCCGCATGTGCCAAGTTCTGCTGAGCTGTCTTCACTTGGCCCTCAAACATATCATGAACTACCGATGTCTTGAGAAGCCTCTCCCTTGCCTGAGCGAGTTCAGCTTCTAATTCTTGAACCCTCACTTTATTTTCCTTATGTTCGGCCTAACACTCAGTTAGCTGAGGAATAACCTCCACCAAGACTGCTTACTCTTTATCCATTTCTTGCTGCTGTCCCTGGATGGATTTGTTTAGCAATTCTATCTGCTGAGTAAGTTCCGCAGTTAGGGAGTCATACTCAGCCTGAACTAGATCGTCGATGCTGCCTCGAGATAGTTGCAAATATTTATTAATGGGTTGTTCTAGACCATTAACTATTTGCTCCAGCGTATCAGCTCTTTCAGCGTCATAAAAATTTCTAATCGGTGCTATAGTAAGCTGGAAGGACGTCTTCAGAGCATCAAAGCTTAGGTTCTTCTCTAGCACCATGGATATCAGTTCTGTCAAAGTACGATAGAATTTGCTAGTGTATTATTCAACTAGCGTAGCAAAGATTAGATGTACGCTGGGAGTGGCTGCAATATCGGTAAATCTCCCTTCAGGAATGACTACAGAGGATGTTGCCACAGTCGTTGCTTCAACAAATGGTGCGACAAAAGAAGAGACGCTAACAACGGTTGAAGCTGGTGGCATACTCAACGAAGGAGACACCGTCGAGATAATGGGATCATCCTCCTCTGATGTTATTTGGACTGCTACTGGCGGGATGACACCCGAGAATGTTGCGGATGAAAGATCGGCAGCGTCAAAGCTTGTTCCTTTAACGTCAGGCACTATCATTTCATCTACTTGATCCGTAACAAAGTCAGAAGTTGTGTCAAATCCGCCCTCACCAGAGATGTCTTCGCCTGAAAAGAAGACAAGAGAAAGTTAATATCAATTTGATGTTAATTTTCTTAAAAGAAGCGTAAAGACAACATTTACCCATGGTCGATGGTATGTATGTTGCGTCTGCAGCCTGTACAGCTAAATTATTTTTTAATGATGCTAAGCAAGCTGTCATACCTGGAGAAGTGGGTGCACCAAATGACGTATGAGGGTAATCATCCCATTCGTCACCCAGATCCACTCTTGGTTCATCAGGCGGAATCTCGCTGGAAATACTTACAGACGAAGGAGGGGTTATTCCCATTATTGATCTGGATAAAGGTATAGTGATTCTAAATACGCTCGTTCTCGGAGGCGATCTCGAAGCACTACCAGTAACGGTGGTAGCAGCAGCAACCGCGAGCAAAGAATCTCCGACATTGCCAGCCAGAACTGTAGAGGTTCCCTCTCTAAAAGGTGAAGGACCTCTGATCAAAGAATCATCCCCAACAGGGGAAACAACAGGCTCACTCCTAGGGGCCCCCTTGGTGGAAGTCCTTTTAGGACCTCCGGTAGTCTTTTTCTTCTTGCGGGGGAAAGGCTCTTTTGGAGTGGAAGCCTTTCGCTTATTTGAGATGACGAGAGGCTCTGCTGGCGGAGCTATTACGCCTCTCGATATTATCAACAAGAAATCATCTGTACCGACAGTGTCCTCACCTTCATCAGAGGAGACGGATGGGATCTCTTCTCTTCCAGTGGACTTCTGGGAGGGCATCCTAAAACTTCCATGCACATCAAAATTGTGATGGAAGGTATTGATGGACGTATAAAACTGCGCGTACGAGTGAAGGATGCACAACTCCATGGAGAGAGAAGTCACGGACACAATAAAGAATGCTCCGGTACAACTCATGATGAAGTACCGCCATCCTCTAGCTCCATCAATAAGTCCACCTTTGAACTTGAAGCTGGTGATATCATTCCCCACGTGCAACTGGTCATACCCAAATTGCCTGGCGAACCAGCTAGGCAGATAGGGCTCCAAGTAGTAGTGGTCCTCACTTCTGTATAGCAGGTGGGAAGGTCTAATGCAGACCAACCAGTAAAAAGCTTCAGGAGAAAGAATAGTCTTCCCATGCCCGCATCCTGAAGTTTAGTCCCCTGTTGATTGATATGCAGGGGGACGATGCAGAAGAGCTTCCAACTATGGGCAAAATTTAATGCTTGCCGGCAATCGATGACACTGGTCACATTCCATAGAGAATTCTTGTAATTCAACAAGAAATTATTTCCTGAACCGCCGGCAGATCCGGGGGACAATACTCTGATGTTGTGAAGGATTAACTATCCCATCAGATATAGGAATGGTAACTCCACTCTGGAAAATCCTTCACGTTGGGTATCATCTGCAAGCAGCCCATCAGTAATGGCCCTCAGGCCAGCTTGTATCTGGCATACCATGACAGGAAGCAAGCCCAGTCTTGCTCCAAACACCAAACGTACTGCGGGCCATAAGGTGTTACGATGAATGCGATCCGCAGACGCGATGCCAGGCACTACCCATCGGCGTAACCAGATGAAAAGGAAGCCAGCCAATTGAGCTTTCCTTGACAGAGGCTTGCGATAATGCCTCATATAACTGAAGGCTTTAGTGCCTGTAGGATAACCCTCTATCTCCTAATCAAGAACATAATCTGAATTCCTTGCGTCTTCAATGAGGTCATCGACCGTGTTGGCCCTAAGCATGCTCAGGAGATTCAAAGGCTTATCTCTGCTATCTACAACCTTGTCCGGCTTAGCATTTCTGGCCTAGTGGAAGAAGAGATAGGATACCCATTTGTTGACATGGGCCAAATCAGAGGGCTCTTTGTAGAAGGTGGTGCACGCAAGATAATGGCTCATCAGCTCCTGGTACACTGCCACTGCCGAGGGTTTATATCCCTCAGCTCCCTGTTTGTGGGGACATACTCTTCATACAGAGTATCTCCTATTGGCAGCCTTGAAATCTCTGCCATCTCATGAAGGGCCAGGCCCAACTCCCCTAGTGGAGTGGCGAAAGTCCCAGTGAGCGAGTTATACCACTCCATCAAAGCCAAGAACAAGTTGGGGTTGAGAGGTAGCCCAACCCTGGTGGCACTCACTGCCGCAAACAAGCCAATGCTTTCCAGCTCCGTCTGAAAATGCTTCAGGGCCCAGGCAGTTAAACTGGCCCATCGAAGATTTCCTGGGCTAAGCCACCCACTGATCCGAGGGTTAACCTTGGGGTATACCCCTCCCTGTCCCATGAAGTCATTACAGAAAGTCGATATTTGAACTTGCTGGATCAGTAAAGTATCTTCACTCGGGACGCTGCCCGACAGTAATCCTTTGAAAGGCATAACAGGGCCTGAAGGACTGCTCACAAAGACTCCTCGGTTCGATACCTTCTGGTATAAGATCTTCCCTGGCCGTCCATAAAGATCTGGAGTCAGAGTCCACATCATCTTCCTAGGATGTGTGGCATGGAAGAATGCCAAGATAGGGTAATCTCTGGGCATCCTTGGCAGATACATAACCGTGCCCTCAGCAGAAAATATCCAATCTTCCTTCTTGGGCTTCGTTTGGAATTGCTTGTCAATCATATCCCCGAATAAGAAAGCTGGTTTCTTATATTCAGTCACATCTATGTATGTCAGGGGCTCCCCACTGATCATACTCAGCAGCATTTGTTCTCCTTGGGACGAGATCAGAGTTCCCCTTTCTTCAGGATAATTGGCTCCAGAGATAGGAAATGTCACATGGGACAAGTCCTCCAGATAATTGGAATTCAGCATCCCAGCACTTCAGCCAAAAGAGGGATATGCAAGTCCACTGCAAAATACAAGAAAATAAGTCAGTTTTTTTTACGCTAGACGCTACCCTCTTGCAATATACGCCAAAGACTAACAGTCTGAGCTTTTACGCCAGACTGCAAAAACTTGAGTCTTACGCTGGAATCTATCTTCAGTGCGTAAAACTCAAGGTTGGCGGTATACGCCTAAATCTAACAGTCTGAGCTTTTACGCCAGACTGCCAAAATTGGAGTTTTTATGCTGGAATTTACATCCAACACATAAAACTCAAAGTTTGTAGTATACGTCAAATTTTGACAGTTTGAGCTTTTACGTCGGACTGCAAAAATATGGAGTTCTTTTTTACGCTGACACATTAGGAATGTGGGCGTAATGATAAAATATCTCTGTGCATCATCTTTCTTGAAGAGGCTCTCAGCACAGAAGATGACCTTGCGTGTTCATGTACAACGTGTCCGAAGGGTTTTTCTCTTCTCGAAGTCTTTACCTGTGATGCCCGAAGTGCAGCTCGTCGAAGGAGCACTTCGTTCAGACCGGGGCTCGCTCATCCTAATGGGGGTTGCTCGTGCTTGAGCAGAGGAGCGAGAAGAAGAGATGACTTTCTTTCCCTTAGCAGTGGAAGCCTGTTTCGGTGCCATAGCTAAACTCAGAGTTCTCAAAAAAGAGAAGAAGACGGAAAGTTCTCAAAGAGACGAAGGATTTTTGCAAAGACGGATGAAGGGTTTTTCTCTCAAGACCTTGGACTAGTTATAGAGTTCTGATAACTCTTCGAATCCCTAACCAAATCTAATATTTAATATTCGATTATGATTGGGGACCACATTAGCCTATCATTTAAAGAAGACGGACAGTCATACTGCATAAACAGATCCATGCTATACGCTTAGGAGCTTTTACGCTCAGTAGCTACAAATCTACGATCTTACGCCCAAGAGTTTTTTACGCTCAGAAGCTACAGACCTATGATGTTACGCTCAGGAGATTTTACGCTCAGAAGCTACAAATCTACGATCTTACGCTCAGAAGCTTTTACGTTCAGAAGTTACAGATCTACGATTTTACGCTCAGAAGCTACAAATCTACGGTTTTACGCTCAGAGGCTACAGATCTACGATTCTACGCTCAGAAGATACAGGTGCTACGGATCTATAATTTTTTGCATATCTTAAAACTACGCAGGACAGCGTACACGTATATCTGGACAATTTGGGTCTTATACTCGAGAAGGCCAGTTACAAAGGTTTACGCAGAAAATACTCCTTTTGGCTACAAAATATTCCAACTGTCTGAAATGCACAAAGGTCAACATTTGATGATGACTCTTCTTCTTGGGCCATTGGAAGTTCATTCGAAGTCTAGCCAGAATCCTTTACATCTAAGTTCAAGTATGGCCTGTTCGGCGGACATTTCTCGCCCTATTTCGAGGGATTTTCGGGGAAACCATTCTTGAAGATGATGTTCTAAGCAGGAAGTCTTCGCGTCAGAGAAGTGACAATTCAGAATTTTTATGCGACTCCTCGTCCAAAAATAGCATGACAGTTGAATCTTTAAGACAACTTAATGCTAAAGAGCTTTTTTTGTATCTTCCGTTACGCGTAAAAGTTGAGACGTGACCGGATAATTATTTATCAGAGTCGGCATAAAATTATTCAGACATGTCGAAGCTACACACAGCAAATATGGCGAATCGGCAAGGCGTAAAAGAAGACAAATCTATTAATCATAATTATATATGATGGAAATCTAGTTTACAAAGGATTTTTCATTTTCATGATTACATATGATGGAAATCCTTTTTCTACAAAGGGTTTCTCATTTTCATTTAAGATCACGCCGAGAATCTGCTGTGCCAGGTTCTCATATTGGTGTAGATCTTTTTCTTCTTCTACGATACTTCATCGGTTTCTGCGGTCGATGAACAAGAAAATGATTAATGGCGGAAGGATACAAAATTAGGCATGTATCAATTATTCAAGACCATCCTCCATGCGCCATGGCAGCCATGCCATAGAATTGTGTTAGGGATTCAGACCCAACACAATATTGGAAGACAGGGCCAAGCTGCCCACCTACATCCAGCTTCATAATGGGAGAAAATACAGCTAGCAAGCTGTGTGGTTTGATGAGACCCTTCCTCTCTCCTGGACGAATCATCATATAAAATTGCTGATTATCCCGAGCAAAGGAAGCTATGATATCCTTCCATGATCCATCGTCACAGAGGATATTTGCTCGAAGATGCCTTCTTTTACGGCTCCTTACATGTTGGAAGAACATAATCTTCTTCTTCCTCAGGTCAGCCCGATGAATCTCGGCAACCATCTCTTTTGGTGAAGGAAGTATGGAAAAATAGGTTCACTCGCTTTCCTTTATGTAGGCAGAAGAGAACACACCAAATCCCAAAAAATTTCTAAAAATTTGCTGAGAAATCAGCCTCGCAGAACGAGTCAAATTTGACCATTTCATGCTTTATTCAAAGTATTTCAAATTATGAGGAATTTAAAAACTTTAAAGGGGGTCTTGTAGAAGCATGAAAAATATGCTGGAGAATTATACGCGTAAAACCCCCAACATGCATGAAGCCCGCGTAAAATAGAGCTCCAGCACTGTGTGGCGTAAGATATGAATTCAGAGCCATCGGCGTACAACAGAGCTTCAACGCTATTCAGCGTAAAATAAAGCTCCAGAACAACCCGCGTAAAGTAGTACTTCCAGACCGCTTGGGCGTAAAAAGGTTGCTACATTGCCACTTCGGCGTAAAATATGTTTGCTTTTAATGCAGCATAAAGTTGTATGAGGAACTCTTCGTATTTCTCGAATGAACCTGTCAGACAAAATAGTGAACCTGACTCCTGACAAAGAGTACTGCACGACGATCGAGAGGACGGCTGTAATGATAATTCTGCACAGAGACCCAGACTGTCGTTTAGTGACATAATCCTTGATATAAGATGTTATTTACGCATTCAAGGAATACGCTGCCTATTCTACACAGGCAGACATGAGCTTTTACACTCAAGATGAGACGAAATCAGATGCCACGTTAAAAGCTGTTCTTCGTACAGAACTCGAGGCACATCGCTGCAGTTAATGCACGAGATGGGAGCAGATCTCTGCATTTAATGCACGAGATTTGGTTCTATTTTTTAATTACTAGGAGAGCTAAAATTAGGGCTAATATCCCCACATCACCATCCCTACATGTTACGCCAACTCAGGCTATTTTCAACTATAGGAGCACGATGTATGCTATCTCCTCAAAATACGCCAACCAGGCTATCTTTAACTAGAGGAGTATGCCGTATGCTATCTTCTCGAAGTACGCCAACCCAGGCTATATTGGCAAAGATGCGTGATAAGGCTATTTGGCCCAGAATACGCTCAAGACCTTAGTCAAGGAAGGATAATGGGCTAATTTACGCTTGTTACCTACCTATGCAGCATCAAGCTTTACTCAGCTACTTGGCTTTTATGTCATCAAGACAGCTACTTGGCTTTTACGCCATCAAGATAGCTACTTGGCTTTTACGCCATCAAGACAGCTACTTGGCTTTTACGCCATTAAGATAGCCACTTGGCTTTTACGCCAATAGGACAGCTATTTGGCCTTTACACCAACGAGACAGTTACTTGGCTTTTATGCCAACCATCTCTACGTGAGGGGCAGTTACCTACGTGGCTTGTATACCGTGATCTTCGAAGCAGTTATACGCGTTACCTTATAATGGGACACGCGTCACACGCAGATTCAGAAGATCATTCAGACGTGGGTAGCAGATATCATAACCGTCGCGTAAAAAGCGATGCTCTCTCCACTATTCGGCTTCTATGCCGACTGAACAATTACTGTGACTGAGCTCTATAAATAGAGACCCCTAGTCATAGAAGAAGGGGGACGGTCAGTCATAGTCGAAAAAGAGGTCAAGATCGGTCAGGATCAGAGAGATCAAAAAGAGAGCTTATACAGAGAGTGTTGATTGACAACTTTGGCAACGAGAGTTCAATCCCTCCTGCAGTCTTTGAAGCTTCTTCTTCTTCTTCTACAATACTTTTTCGTCATCATGTGGTCCAAGGGACAAAGTGATCTACTGCAGATCAGACTCCTATAGCAATATTTCCCCAGAATTATTTTTGTTGTACTTAACATCCTCGTACAGGATTAAATTGTACTTCTTTTTCTTATTTGTAAACAAAAAAAGGGTTTCGTATAAACCTAGTTTCATTTCTTTCGTTTATCATCAAACAATAGGTAAATACATGGCATACAACAGATTCTGCCTGTTCTTATGAGCTTGAACAATAGTCTGAATGATAGTCTTTGAAAAACTAAAGAAATCCCAAAGTGGAGATGATAGATAGCATACAGTTTCAAGTTTGTGATATTATCAGTGGAGGTTTGCTTGGAAATAATCATAGAGAAAAATAATACGACATAAGTCATAAAACTATTTGTTAAGGTGTTTGGCTTTAAGCTTACCCTGAGAACGAGGAATAAAAGTGCAAAGGAAATCCTTAAAGGAATCTAGATTCGTGCTTCAGGGAACGTAAATTTGGTGATGTCGACAAGGAGTTCACCATCGTTTGGAGTATGAAGTATCTCCCCCAAATCGTCAGCATCAAAGTCAATGTTTATCCCGCCGATACGAGAATGAATATAATCTTCTTCATAGATGAGATTGTAATAAAATATTCTTATAGCATTAATATAGATTGTAAATCAAGAAATAAATAATTTATCAAGTCCCAAAGCACGTAAAGTACGCAGATATGCAGGAAATAGAGTAAAATTTATAGGATTTCCATAACAAACAGTCCTGGTAACAAAATCATCAAACCACTCTACGGATTGTTCAAGATATAAAAATAAAAATCCATCATAATCACCCTCATCGGGCATTGATGGACTGAACAAGGAATGAGATATTTCTTCCTGAACATTGGAAGAGGATGATTTCCCAGCAACTTTTCTTTTCTTAAACAACTTAGGATCTATTTAAAAGAAGGAGGATGGTGAGGAATGGATGATTATACTTGATAATATATAGAAAATGCGATAGCGAACCTTGAAATATACCAGAATCCAAAGTTTGGAGAGTTGAGAGCTGTTGAGAAGTTCTAGGACAAAAAAATTCATACACAAATCTATTTGAATCACAAAAGTTTTGAAATCTAAATTTTTGAATTTGCCTCCATGATTACTTCGGATACGAATAATCATGAAGCCTTTTTTGTTTTGTATCTTTTTTTGCAAAAGGTAACAAATTCTGAAAAAGCTTCATTTTTATTTGCTAGAAAATAAATCCAAGTATTTCTAGAAAAGTCATCAACAATAACATTGGCATAAAGCTTACCACTAAGACTGGAGACTCTGTTTGGTCCAAATAAATCTATATGCAAAAGTTGAAGGGGGTCTAGAAGTACTTACAACGTTTATTGATTTAAATGAAGATCTTGTTGCCTTATTCTTTTTACACTCAGCACAGACTATATATTTCTTAAAGGTAATTTCAGCTAAACCTCTTACTAATTTCTTTGAAGATAGTCTGGCTATAGTGTCCATATTTGCATGTCCAAGGCGTATATGCCATAACCAGCTTTCGTCTTTAGTTGCGTATAAGCATCTTCCTGTATTGTTAATATTTTTTTAGAGATAAAAAATATATATTATCTTCTCTTATTCCATTATAAGTTATTTTACTGGTAGATTTATCATAAATAGAATATTTATCTTTCACAAAATTAATGCCATAACCATGGTCAGCTAATTGACTAATGCTAAGTAGGTTATGTTTTAATTCTGTTACTAAACATACATCTTTAATAATAGAAGAATGATGAATACCTATATTACCATTACCTATAATATGTCCTTTTAGATTATTGTCGAAGGAGACGTATCCTTCTTTCTTCATCGATAGAGTTGCGAATAGATTTGTAGCACTGTAATATAACGTGAGCAACTGCTATCAAGAATCTATTTGCTTCCAGTGTGAGAGGGAAGGTCCACCTACAATAAAAGTTGAATATGTAACCTTTGGTACCCACTTTCTTGAAGGTCCTTGTTTGCCATTTAAATCAAAACGAGAACTGGGAGAACTAGATTTGATTAACAAACTAAGAGAGTATAAAGAAGAGTCATAGAAGACAATATAAGTACAAATTTGTTTGATTCTGGGGGTGATGATGGAGGGTTAGGAGTGTAGCAACTCGCTTTACTCCGTGGAAGATCCGATGCAACAACTCTTCTCTCTCCCCTGAGTGTTGATTCGCAGATAGCCAGCCAACCCCTTGTCCGGGTCTGGTACCCTACTATTTATAGTCATATTTGTGGCCGCATAAATTTTGAGCCACATGGATGGCTGGGTTGCCACGTGTCCCTTCTCAACGGAAGGGCGCTACAGCTATGTACAGGAATATAGGCTCTGCTGCCACGTGAACATTTGTTAGAATTTTGTTGTTTGTTGAGTATCTAGACGGTTATCAACTGTGTAGGCGCGACTTGGTCAAATGGACACGTGGCTGGTATTTGGTTGGAGAGGACCACTCAGTTGTAACAACAAGACTTGGTTGACGTGGAATCTGGCACAAATATGGCCAAAGACGCACGAGATGCACGTAGTCTGGAACTTACGAAACCAGAGATGCATGGACCGCATGGAGTCTGGGAAGCATGGTCCAGAGATGCATGAACCGCATGGAGTCTGGGACGCATGGGCCAGAGCCGCATAAGATCTTTTTGTCGTGTCATCCACGTGGCTCTGTACCATCCTTGGGACTTCTGCCTCTTAGTTTATTTTCGTCCTTTGAGGCGAACAAAAAATCCTTTTTGTCAGTATTCTGTGTCAGGTGCCATCCTTGTTGTCAAGACGTCATGTCAGGTCAACCTGCGGCCAGTTGTTAGGATACTTGTTTGGACCGCATGGGTGTCCCTTTTTTGGGTCACATGGTGTCTATGCGGTTCATTATCTATTGAGTTTTATTTGGGGGCACATAGATATCAGTCGCATGGCTGCACATTTTTTATGCTTCTACAGGACCCCCTTCAAAGTTTTTAAACTGATAAGTTTGAAATACTTTGAATAAGAAGCATGGATGGGATATGTTCGGGCTGCATGGTCATTTATCCGCATGGGCGAACGGTGCCAGTCTGTCAATTATGCATTAACTGCTAGATTTTCTTTGACCCTTGAGTGGATTCTGAGCCACCCTTTCACACGGATCCCAATATTGACGGCTTTAGGAGGGAGCCCAACCGAGCGTAGCTGTTAGTGGATGAAGTTAGAATTCGAAAGGTCTATTTTCATTTATTGGTGGCCTATAAATAAGGGCTTGAGGGCAAGAGAGAGAACTTCTTGCTTCTACTGAGTTTTGTCTTCCATATCTTCTCCGTCTTTTTTTTCCTTCGTGTCCGGTTGTCTTCTTAGAGCATCTGACATGGCCCCTAAGGTCTTCTCTTCTTCCAAGAAGGCTGTCACCAAGGGAAAACATCCTGCCTCATTATCTAAGGCCAAGGACGAGGCCCCATCCTTTCACCCTGACGTTTAACCACCCATCCACGATAAGGGTTGGAGGAAGAGAACTCTGGACACGCGGGCATTTTGCACCCGGTCCATTATACAGGTCCTCGTATATGACCATGTCGTATGCTTTATGTGCGGGTCTCCCTTTGGCTTCGTGCATAATTCCTGACTCGGCCGCATGGAAGCCATGTCATAGTTTGGCCACATGGATGTTCTGCCATGAGTTGGCTGCATATCTCATTTTGTGACTTGGCCGCATGGAAGTTCTGTCATGACTTAGTTGCATACAAATTTTATGACTCGGCCACATGCCATCTTGATGTCTCTAATTCTTATATTTTATTTTGTAGTAACTTTGCCCATAGCTCTGTCAGGAGATATGCTGATTGGGCGGGCTCAGGCTGCCTTGGGCGTTAGGCTCGATCATATAGTGGCCGATGTTCAGGCTCAGAACAACAAGGATCAGCCTGAGGCGAGGTTGAAGTTGATATAGCTAGCCAGTCTTGGTTCTACTTGCTTAGCCAACTAAACTCCGGGAGGATCGACGATTCTCATTTAAAGCCAATCTTCCTATTTGGGGATGCCCTCACCATCTCGGATCCTAAGGTAGTAAAACTTATAGAGACCTGGGATTTCTCCTCTGGGGGACGAAGGTGCATATTCCTGCAATGGAGCTCCATTGGCCCTTATCAGGTTTTAACGTGGTACCCCTTCGATGGAAGATGCCGGGCAGCCTAACCCGGACCAGAACGGAACCCAGGTCGGCCACATCCGTTTTAACTCAGAACTGAAGGGAGCAGCGGCGAGCAAGGAATCGTTTTCTTACTCCGTTCGTGGACTAGCACCTGGCACTTTCTCTAGCGAGATGGGGTCGAATGTCCGATATTACGAAGCGGACAAATTTTTGAACTAGCTTGTAACCAAGGGAACTTATCCCAAGGAAAAAGTGTATTTTCTCAACTGGATGCGTCACTGGCCCTCTTTGGTTGGCTTGACGCAGTGGGTATTAGAGAGGTATAAGCAGACCCTGAAGGCGATCGACCTCTACTATGACGTACGAGGTTCTTGTTAAGTTTGGATAAGAACCCACCTCTATTTGTGGCTTTGGCTGAAATGTATAACCGCTGCACCGGTACTTCTTTGCTCCCGACGGAGAGATGGGGCTCGCTCTCCATGAGATGTATGATGTCTCGCGGTTGCCCTGGGGTGATGAACCATATGAGGAGTACACCCCCACTAATGAAAAATTTAAGGAGTTGGAATAACAATATCCATAGTTTCTTGTTGTGTATCGAGAGGTGTTATGTCACCATAGCACTTGCCAACAAGTTTCGAAGAAGAAAGACAGGAGCTCAGAGGGGAATCTGTCCCATATTAAAGCTTGGACCATGCCATTGATGCTTCGGGTCATGTCACCGTTCGGAGCCCTCGCACTCAGAGATGTGTTGATGACCAAGTACGCAGAACCAAGAGGACTGCTACCACTGGTGAGGGATTTGGTAGTTCTGGTGACAATTTCAGTTATTTTTACCAAGATACCCAATCATTGTCTGAGAAAGCTACCTTGGTTAGATTCTTGATGATATGGTTGCAGACCTGTGTAGTCTCGGGAGACTCCGGGCCGATTGAGAGGGTTAGCCACAACCTCATCCTCCCTGCTTTAAAGCTGGTCTTCGGACATAAGCTCGCCTTACTCCCAGTAATGATCTGCAACATCCATCATGGGCTTCGTGCTTTCACAAGCAAGGTGATGGCCCGTGACCCAAAGGGGATTTTAACCAGGTCGAGATGCCTTATTACTACCTGATGGGTTGGCTATTGATTCATTACCCATTTTTGATGGATCCTGGTGCTGAGGGGGCTGCGACGTAGGCTGACACATTTATTTACCGATATGGTGGGATTCCCTGGGCTCATACTGAGGTTCTTGCTTGTTGGCATGCGCTTGCTCGTATGGCTGACTATTTCTTCTTCGTTTTAGTCCCAAAGTTCACGGACGATAAGGTAAACAGGATTCACTGTGATGGTAGTAAAAATAACCAGGTTTTATCCCCGAAGCTCTTCTACTAGTTGCTTTTTATCCGGCCTTCCCACTAGGTGTATTGGAACCGAAATCTCGTCTTCCTGGAACCCTACCTACCGAGTAGGTTTGCCCGACAATTTAGATACAACAAGCTCTTTTTGGGCAACCCAAGCTCATGTTTCGAGAGTAGCATTCTCGATGGAGTCCGAGCCTGGGACTATTTCTTTGCGGCCTGCACCCAGCACCCAGGTCCAGTTTACTCTCCCGGATAGTAAAGTTCCCAGTCATATCAGCCTTACAGCGGCTATTTTCTATGTGGCCATTAATACACCTCCCCCTGGCTTCGATCGAGATACCAGCTTCATTGTTGGTACTAAGCTAGGTACCCGGAGGAGGGAACCGCAGAAAAGTTGGGGGAAAGACAATGGAAAGACCGTTGCTGCTGACTCGGACTCTTTTACAGGGGAAGAGGAAGCTTCTGACAACCCTTTGCCTCCCGCGAACTATCCAACAAAGCGTGGGGCTTTCCCAATACGGAGCCCTCCACATAAGAGAAGATGCCAGGGGTATCGGAAGCAGGTTGCTAGGAAGTCCCCGAAGCAGGATGGGGAAGAAGAAGAAGGATAGAAAGAAGATGAGGATGTAAGACCCTCCATGGTGGATTCTGAATCTGTCCCTACTTTGGACTTTGAGGCGGTAATTATAGACCCTCTTAATTTAATTCCTCCTGATTCCTTATACAGATATCTCGATACTGATCTATTTGATAATGTGCAGAGAGGTAGGAGGAGAGGGATTGTTTGTGGCGGGTGGCTATCCTGGTAGTCTCTTACTAGGAGCCCGAGGGAGAGACTTTCCTTGGGTGTGACATAGATGCCTCAGAATCTGTACTTAAGACTTTGGGTTCCAGGTGGTGAATGCAGGCGTGTTAGAACCTGCCTTTGGAGCATCGGGGGCCCAAGAGACGGGTGCAGGCATGGTGGAGCCGTTTATGCCGTCTGAGCACGTCTTTATGGATGATGTGGCGGCTGTCGGGAGGGATGTATACACACTGGGTGAGCTGCAACCCCCTCCGCCTCCTTCTGGTATATTCTTCTATCTGTTTACTTATGAAGGGGTATTCTAGCTTCAACTTTACATTCTTTGGGCGAACCTGATCACTGGTTGTTCTGGGTCTATAGGGTCAGCCCCTCCCTTGGTAAGGGTGAACGTGGCAGCTGAGGAGGATGTGGAAGAGGAAGTCGACGGACTTGTCGCGAGTACGCCTAGTCTTTTTTCCAGCACATCCGAGAGAAATGACCTATCTGCAGAGCCTACTATTGACCCCACTCGGGTGATAGCCCCCTCTTATATGGTTGTTATTGGTTCTTCCAGCATGGCGACCATTCCTAACTGTTGACACTGGGAATTCTGCAGTTGTGGCCTCTCTGGCTAGCGGGTTGACAAGCGGTTATGGGGAAGCCGTTCCCAATGTTCTCATTGTAGTGGTGACTGGATTGACATCTGGGGCTGGTGCGTTGTAGCCTGGGGATGGTGTGCAGGCAGGTGCTTCAGCAACAGGGTTCTCTGGCACTTCCGCCCTTGGTCGCCCCTTCAGCCTACTCTTGCTTGCTCAGTTGCCAGGTTTCCGGGCATTTGAGAAGGCTATGAATACTGGAACGAGAGTCATACAATTGGTCGCTCCTCCGCTATTGCTTTACCCTCAAGGCCGTTGGATGTTGTTGCTGCGTGGCCTATTGCTCCCTTGGATTCTTTCTTCTGTCAGCCGCCTTGGACTCCGGTAACGTCAGAGGAGATTAATAAACAATTCTATAGCTCCTTTCGTAGTTTTTATATATTTTTGAAGTAAGGCGTCTGTACGCTATCTCCTTGAAATATGCCAACCTGGCTATTTTCAACTATAGGAGTACGTCGTATGCTATCTCCTCGGAATACGCCAACTCAAGCTATATTTGTATTGGTGCGTGATAAGGCTATTTGGTCCAGAATACGCTCAAGACTCAGTCAAGGAAGGAGGATCGGCTATCTTTTACGCTAGCTACCTATCCATGCAGCATCAGGCTTCTACGCCTACCTGGCTTCTATGCCAGTTTGACAACTATTTGGCTTCTACGCCATGGTGATAGTTATTGGCTTCTACGCCAACCTTTTCTGTACGAGGGGCAGTTACCTACGTGGCTTACATGCCATGATCTTCGTAGCAGTTATACGCGTTACCTCATAATGGGACACACGTCACACGCGGATTCAGAATATCATTTATACGTTGGTGGCAGTTATTATAACCGTCGCATAAAAAGTGCCACACTCTCCACTGTCCGGCTTCTACGCCGACTGGATGGTTATTGTCACTAAAACTCTATAAATAGAGACCTCCGTCCATGGAGGTCCAGGGTCAAAAACTCGGAGAAAAAGGTCGAAAGGTGGAAAACTCGGAGAAAAAGGTCGAAAGGTCAGAAATTGATTCTTGAGAGAGAAAAGCACAGACAGAGAGTAGTGATCGACGATTTTGGCATCGAGCATCCACTCCCTCTTGCAATCTTTGAAGCTATTCCTTTTTTCTACAATACTTCTTCATCATCGTGTGGTCCAAGGGACAAAGTGATCGACCGCAGATCAGACTCCTATAGCAATATTTCCCCAGAATTATTTTTATTGTACTTAACATCCTCGTATAGGATTAAATTATACTTCTTTTTCTTGTTTGTAAACAAAAAAAGGGTTTCGTATAAACCTAGTTTCATTTCTTTTGTTTATCATCAAACAATAGGTAAATACATGGTGTACAACAGATTCTGCCTGTTCTTATGAACTTGAACAATAGTCTGAATGATAGTCTTTGGAAAACTAAAGAAATTCCAAAGTGGAGATGATAGATAGCATAAAGTTTCAAGTTTGTGATATCATCAGTAGAGGTTTGCTTGGAAATAATCATAGAGAAAATAATATGATATAAGTCATAAAACTAATTGTTAAGGTGTTTGGCTTTAAGCTTACCCTGAGAACGAGGAATAAAAGTGCAAAGGAAATCCTTAAAGGAATCTAGATTCGTGCTTCTTCAGGAAACGTAAATTTGGTGATGTCGACAAGGGGTTCACCATCATTTGGAGTATGAAGTATCTCCCCCAAATCGTCAGCATCAAAGTCAATGTTTATCCTGCCGATACGAGAATGAATAAAATCTTCTTCAGAGATGAGATTGTAATAAAATATTCTTATAGCATTAATATAGATTGTAAATCGAGAAACAAATAATTTATCAAGTCCCAAAGCACGTAAAGTACGCAAATATACAGTAAATAGAGTAAAATTTATAGGATTTCCAGAACAAACAGTCCTGGTAACAAAATCATCAAACCACTCTACGGATTGTTCAAGATATGAAAATAAAAATCCATCATAATCACCCTCATCGGACATTGATGGACTGAACAAGGAATGAGATATTTCTTCCTGAACATTGGAAGAGGATGATTCTCCAACAACTTTTCTTTTCTTAAACAACTTAGGGTTCTCTGGCACTTTCGCCCTTGGTCGCCCCTTCGTAGGCTGATTGGTCGAATTGGACGACCAAGGTCTTCTTCATTGATCCTACTGATACAGCATCGTGTTGAGCAATTACTTTCTCGTCAGATGAGAAAGAGGTCCCCAGCAGAGTCGCCATCTTGTGTTTGATAATAAACGAAAGAAATAAAACTAGGTTTATACGAAACATTTTCTTTGGTTTACAAACAAGAAGTACAATTAATCCAATACGAGGATATCAAGTACAAAATTTAATCTGGGTAAATATTGCTATAGGAGTCTGATCTACAGTCGATCACTTTGTCCCTTGGACCACACGATGATGAAGAAGTGCTGTAGAAGAAGGAATAGCTTCAAAGATTGCAAGAGGGAGTGGATGCTCGATGCCAAAATCGTCGATCACTACTCTCTGTCTGTGCTCTTCTCTCTCAAGAATTAATTTCTGACCTTTCGACCTTTTTCTTCGAGTTTTTGACCTTTTGACCTTTTTCTCCGAATTTTTGACCCTGGACCTCCGTGGACGGAGGTCTCTATTTATAGAGTTTTAGTGACAATAACCGTCCAGTCGGCGTAGAAGTCGGACAGTGGAGAGTGTGGCACTTTTTACGTGACGGTTATAATAACTGCACCCACGTATAAATGATCTTCTGAATCCGTGTGTGACGCATGTCCCATTATGAGGTAACGCGTATAACTGCTGCGAAGATCATGGCATGCAAGCCACGTAGGTAACTACCCCTCGCGTAGAAAAGGTTGGCGTAGAAGCCAATAACTGTCACCACGACGTAGAAACCAAATAGTTTTCAAACTGGCGTAGAAGCCAGGTAGGCGTAGAAACCTGATGCTGCATGGATAGGTAGCTAGCGTAAAAGATAGCCGATCCTCCTTCCTTGACTGAGGTCTTGAGCGTATTCTGGACTAAATAGCCTTATCACATACCTATACAAATATAGCCTGAGTTGGCGTATTCCGAGAAGATAGCATATGGCTTACTCCTATAGTTGAAAATAGCCAGGTTGGCGTATTTCAAGGAGATAGCGTACAACGTGCTCCTATAGCTGAAAATAGCCTGATGGCGTAATATGTAGAGGTGATAATGTGGACGTATTAGTCATAATTATGACTCACCCAGTCTTTGAAAAAAGAACCAAATCTCGTGCGTTAAATGCAGAGATCTGCCCCCGTCACGTGCATTAACTACAGAGACGTGCCTCGAGCTCTGTACGAAGAGCAGCTTTTGACATGGCGGTTTGTTTCGTCTTCTGCTGAGCGTAAAAGCTCATATCTGCCTGTATAAAATTAGGCAGCGTATTCCCTTGAATGCGTAAAAGCAATTTGTATCAAGGAAATGTCACTAAACGACGGTCTGGGTCTCTATGCCGAACCATCATTACAGCCGTCGTCTGGATATTCATGCAGTACTCTTTGTCAGGAGTCAGGTTCACTGCATGATCTGACAGGTTCATTCTAGGAATACGAAGAGTTCCCCGTACAACTTTCCACTGCATTAAAAGCGAGTAGGTTTTACGCCGAAGCAGTCTGGAAATACTGCATTACGCAGATTATTCTGGAGCTATATTTTATGCTGTACTAGCGATGAAGCTCTGCTGTACGCCAATGGTTCTGGAATCATATTTTACGCCACCCAGCGCTGGAGCTCTACTTTACGCGGGCTTCCTACATGTTGAGGGTTTTACGCGTATAATACCCAGCGTATTTTTTATGCTTCTACAAGACCCCCTTCAAAGTTTTCAAATTCCTCGTAATTTGAAACACTTGAATGAAGCATGAAACGTTCAAGTCTGACTTGTTCCTCGACGCTGATTTCTCGACAGATTTTTGGGAGTTTATTGGGATTCGGTGTGTTCTCTTTTGCCTATATAAAGGCTAATGAGTTAACCTGTTCTTCTCACATTTCCTTCACCACACAGAGATGGTTGCCGAGGTTCATCTTGCTGACTTGAGGAAGGAGAAGATCATATTCTTTCAGCATGTAAGGAGCCAAAAAAGAAGGCGTCTTCGAGCAAATATCCTCTGCAACGATGGATCATGAAAGGATATCATAGCTTCCTTTGCTTGGGATGATCAGCAATTTCATATGACAATTCGTCCAGGAGAGAGGAAGGGTCACATTCGACCACACAGCTTGTAAGCTGTATTTTCTCCCGTTACGATGGTGGACGAGGGCAGACAAACTAGCCCTGTCTGCCAGTATTGAGTTGGGTCTGAATCCCAACTCAATCTGTCAAGGCGTATGGAGGATGGGCTCTTAAATAATTTATACAGGCCCAGTTCTGTATCCTCCCACCATTAATCATTTTCTTGTTAATCGGCCACGAAAACCGATTAACTGCTGAAGAAGACGGATAAAGATCTCCACCAATATGAGCACCTGGCAGAACAGATTCTCGGCGTGATCTTTAAATAAAAATGAGAAACCCTTGGTAGAACAAGGATTTCTATCATATGTAATGATGAAGATAAAAAACCCTTTGTAAACTGGATTTCCATCATATGTAATCATGATTAATAAAATTATCTTCTTTTATGCATATGATGATTTGCCATATTTTTTTGCTGTGATGAAGTCTGAATATGTGTAGCTTCGACACGTCTGGATAACTTTACGCCGACTCTGATAAAAAATAGTGTCTGGTCTTGTCCCGTCTTTTACGCGTAACTGAAGATGCGTAGAAAGCTGCTTAGCATTTAAGTTAAATATTCGAACTGTCCTGCTATTTTGAACGAGCAATTGTGTAGGATTCTGAACTATCACTTCTCTGATAAGAAGAATTCTTGTTCAGACCATCATCTCCAAGAATGATTTTCCGAGAATCCCTTGAAATAGGGCAAGAAATGGCTGTCAAAATTGACCATGCTTGAACTGTAGAGAAAATATTAGGACTGAATTTTGGATGAACTTCCAATCGACCCAAGAAAAAGAGTTATTTTTAATGCTGAACTCTGTATGCTTTGGGTACTTGGGATGTTTTGAGGTCAAGAAGGAGAATCTTCTGCGTGAACCCTTGTAATTGGCTGTCATGAGAATTGTTCAGATATATGCATACTCTGGCCTGCGTATTTTAAGATATACGGAAAGTCATGGGTCCGCAATACAGACGAGCATAAAATCATAAGTTTGTAGCCTCTTTAGTATAAAAGCTGCTGAGCATAAGAGCATCCGGGCGTAAAACCGTAGATTTATAGCCTCTGAAAAGAAAACTTCCGAGCGTGAAATTGTAGATTTGTAGCCTCTGAGCGTAAAAAGCTTCTGAGCGTGAAATCATAGATTTGTAGCTTCTGAGCGTGAACTCGTAGGTTTATAGCCTCTCAAGCGTAAAACCGTAGATTTTTGGCTTCTCGAGCGTAAGAGCTCCTTAGCATAAAACCGTTGATTTGCTCTGCGCAAAATTTTTGAATCCGCTGACTGTCCGTCTTCCCTAAATGATAGGCTGACATGGTCCCCAATCTTAATCGAATATTAAATATTGGATTTGGTTAGGGATTCGAAGAGTTTATCTGAACTCTATAAATACCCCAAGGCCTTCAGAGAAGAAACTCTTCATCTGTCTTTTGCGAAAGAAAAAACCTTCGTCTCTTTGAGAACTCTTCTTCGTTTCTTCTCTGAGCACTCTGAGTTTTTAGCAATGGCACCAAAACAACCTTCTACCGCTAAGGAAAAGAAAGCTGCCTCCTCCTCTCGCTCCTCTGCTCAAGCACGAGCGACTCCCATCGGGCTGAGCGAACCTCGCTCTGAACGAAGTGTCCCACCGTCAAGCTGTGCACCGGGCGTTATAGGTAAAGCTTTTGGGACGAAAAAAATAAAGAAAACCCTTCGCACACGTTGTACATGAACGCGCTAGGTCATCTTCTGTGCTGAGAGCCTCTCCGAGGAAGATGATGCACAGGAATGTTTTATCATTTACGCCCACATTTCTAATGTGTCAGCGTAAAAACTCCATATTTTCGCAGTCTGGCGTAAAAGCTTTGCTTGTCGAAATTTGGCGTATACTACATACTTTGAGTGTTACGCACTGGATGAAAATTCTGACGTAACCACTCAAATTTTGGCAGTCTGGCATAAAAACACAGACTGTCGGATTTTTGTATATACTGCCAATCTTAAATTTTACGCCTTGGAAATAGATTCCAGCGTAAAACTCAAGTTTTTACAGTCTTGGCATAAAAGCACAGACTGTTGATCTTTGGCGTAAGCTGCAAGACTGTAATGTCTAGTATAGAAACTGACTTGTTCTTCTTGCATTTTGTAGTTGACTTGCAGATACCTCCGTTGGCTGAGGTAATGGGTTCTGCTGCTGGGATGCTGAACTTCAATTACCTGAAGGATTTGTCCTACGTGTCATTCCCTATTTCTGGAACTCAGTATCCTGAAGGAAGGAGAATTCTGATATCGTCTCAGGGAAAATGAATGCTGTTGAGCATAATCAATGGAGAGCCCCTGACGTATATAGATGGGGCCAAATATATAAAACCAGCTTTCCTTTTCGGGGATATGATTGATAAACAATCCCAGACGAAGCCCAAGAAGGAGAACTGGGTTTTTACTGCTGGGGGCATGGTCATGTACCTGCCCAGGATGTCGAAAGATTATCCTATCTCGGCATTCTTCCATGCCACGCATCCCAGGAAGATGTCGTGGACCCTGACCCCTAATCTTTACGGCCAGCCGGGGAAGATATTTTATCAGAAAGGATCAGACCAAGGATTATTTGTGAGCCGCCCTTCAGGCCCGGTCATGCCTTTCAGGGGATTATTTTCGGGCAGTATCCTGAGTGAAGACACTTCACTGCTCCAACCAGTCCAATTACCGACTTTTTGTAATGACTTCATGGGGCATGGAGGAGTATACCCCAAGGTTAATCCTCGGACCAACGGGTGGCTTACCCCTGTAAATCTCCGATGGGCTCGTTTAGCTGCCTGGGCCCTGAAGCATTTTCAGACGGAGCTAGAAAGTATTGGTCTGTTCGCGGCTGTGAGTGCTACCAGTGTTGGGCTGCCTCCCAACCCCAACCTATTTTTGGCTTTGATGGAGCAGTATATCTCGCTCACTGGGACTTTTGCCACTCCGCTAGGGGAGTTGGGATTGGCCCTTCACGAGATGGCAGAGATTTCAAGACTGCCAATAGGGTATACTCCTTATGAAGAGTATGTTCCCACAAACAGGGAGCTGGGGGATACAGACCCTCGGGTAGTGGCAGTGTACCATGAGCTAATGAGCCATTATTTAGTGTGCACCACCTTCTATAATGAGCCCTCTGATTTAGTTCATACCAACAAATGGGCGTCCTATCTCTTCTTTCATCATGCCAGAGATGCTAAGCCAGACAAAGTTGTGGATAGCAGGGATAGGCCTTTGAACTTTCTGAGCGTGCTCAATACTCAAATAGTCGATAATCTTATTGAAGACGCTGGGGCTTCAGATCAAGTTCTCGATGAGGGGATAGGGAATTATCCTGCAGGCACTAAAGCCTACAGTTATATGAGGCATTGCCGCAGGCCTCTGTCAAGGGAAGCTCAAGTGGCTGGCTTCCTCTCTGTATGGCTACGCCGATTGGTAGTACCTGACATTGCATCTTCGGATCGTATTTACCTGGCATTGCATCTTCGGATCGCATTCACCGTAACACCTTATGGCCGTGGCGGTGGTGGGATGGGTTTGAATGAAGGAATGGCTAGGGTTTATATAGGTTATAGGCAATGGCATTTCTGTAAATACCTAGAAGTTCAGGGGTATTTAGGTAAATTTGTATTTTTGAGATATTTTCCAGCAGAAATTTCTGGATTTTATGGTGGGTCCCACCCACCTATGGTCTAGCCAATAGGGTTAGGCCACCTAGCATGAAATTTTGCATATAAACCCCTAACTTTTCAATAATTGCATAATTGCATAAAATTTGTATTTTGCGTAATTTCGTAATTTACCAAATTTTAAATACTGATTTCCCGAAATTCTAAATTGTACAAAAATGAGGGAAATAGCTGGGGAAAAATGGTTTGGACAGTGTGGGGTGATTCTGGGCAGGTGCAGGGTCTGATATTGCAGGTGATACAGTCATCGTATTTATTATTTAATAAATACTGCGCACGGTGTTCACTAATTATTTAGAGGCTATTAGAGTCATAATTTCTCTACGGTGTCAAAACGATAATTGAAGTATAATTAGGGTAGAATATTATTGTATTTTTGGTTGGGCAATCAGGTGCCTACTGGTCCTCAAATCTCTAGGGGTACAGAGATGGGTAAAGAGCAGAAAATTAAATAGGAAATAAATACATACGTTTGTAACGATATTTGTGTGACTAAAACGAAGCACCAGATGAGGTTTCTGGAAGTTGCTAAAAATACAGAAAAAGTAGTCTAGCAAGTCTAGGGCAGGGATGTGAAATTTATTTAGGGTTAACAGCTAGTGTGATGCCCTAATTAATTATGTAATGAACAGGTGCACAATCAATTGATTATATAACAAATAAAATTTTAAAAAGTTGTACAAATTCTACTTAGTCTAAATTAATCCTAAATTACTGAAATCTGGTCGAGGGAGTTTACAATCTACCCTCCTTAGAATATTTCGTCCTCGAAATAAAAATAACCATATAATGAGAATGAAAAAGGACATATGATGATTAAGAAAGATTGAATTTGAAATATTGGACATACCCTGGTTTGGAAATAGGTGGGGATAACGCTGACGAATATCCTCTTCTCGTTCCCAGGTGGATTCACCTGGTGCATGATGTCTCCATGCAACACGAACGAGAGGAATAGTCTAGCCTCGCAACACTTTCTCGCTACGGTCCAGAATCTCTACAGGCTCCTCCTGATAAGATAAGCTTGGCCCGATGGTGATCTCTGAGTAGTTTAGCACATGACTCGGGTCTGGAATGTACCTCCTCAGCTGAGATACGTAAAAGACGTCATGTACTCCCTCCAAAGTCTGAGGTAGAGCTAGTCTGTACCACTTCTCCGACGCGATCTAGCACATCGAAGGGTCCAATGTACCTTGGACTTAGCTTCCCTCTTCCTCCAAATTTGATAGTTCCTCGAGTAGGTGAGATCTTCAAGAACACATGTTCCCCTACTTGGAACTCTAGAGGTCGGCGATGAATATTGGCCCAGTGCTTCTGCCTGTCTTGTGCAGCTCGTAGGTGTCCCTGGATTTTCTTTACCTTCTCCACCGTACGAATAATCAGTTCTGGCCCCAGAATCTGTCTCTCGCCAACATCACTCCAGCATACTGGGGAACGGCATTTCCTTCCATACAAAGCTTCAAAGGGAGCCATTTGAATGCTCGCTTGATAGCTGTTGTTGTAGGAAAATTCCACCAGGTGTAGATGATCTTCCCATGATCCGCTGAAATCAAGCATGCAGGCTCTCAGCATATCTTCAAGTGTCTGGATGGTGCGTTCTGATTGGCCATCTGTTTGTGGGTGATACGAGGTGCTGAACTTGAGGCGGGTACCAAGACTTTCTTGCATACTTCGCCAAAAGTAAGATGTAAATCTCGTATCTCTGTCAGATACTATGCTGACTGGCACTCCATGCAGACGCACTATCTCCTTCATGTACATGTCCGCCAAGACTTCTGTGGATTGCCCGACTCTAAAAGGTAGAAAATGAGCAGCCTTAGTGAGTCTGTCTACAATTACCCAGACAGCATTACGACCACTAGGACTTCTTGGGAAGCCCGTAACAAAGTCCATCGTAATGTATTCCCATTTCCACTCGGGTATTGGGAGGGGTTGAAGTAGACCGGCAGATCTCTGATGCTCAGCCTTGACCTGCTGACACACCAGGCATTTGGCCACAAAGCGTGCTATCTCCCGCTTCATTCCATGCCACCAGTAATATTATCGCAGATCTCTGTACATCTTTGTGCCTCCTGGATGTATAGAGTATGTTGAGCTATGAGCTTCTGACATCAGCTCATTACGAAGTTCTCCATTTGGAACATAAAGACGATCACCACATCTTAGAGTTCCATCTTCGTGTATGCGACATCCTGTCTGAATTCCAGCCTCTGTTCTTTGTCGAAGCCTCTGAAATCTTGCATCTGTTGGTAGAGCAGCTTTGATTCTTTCTACCAAAGTTGATTGCAGCTGATAGTTTGATAATTGGCCGTCAAGTCCTGGCATAATGACCTCTATTCCCAAATTTTCTAGATCTCTCAGAAGACCTGGTTGGGTGATCATAAAGAATGCCAAGGGTCTTCTGCTTAGAGCATCTGCCACCATATTAGCTTTCCCTGGATGGTACTGTAGATCAATTTCGAAATCCGCCATCACTTCGAGCCATCGTCTTTGTCTCAGATTTAGGTCCTTCTGGGTGTAGACGTACTTCAAACTTTTATGATCGGTGAATATCTCCACTCTTTCGCCATATAGATAGTGTCTCCATAGCTTCAGGGCGAAGATGACTGCGGCAAGCTCCAGATCGTGAGTGGGGTAATTCTTCTCATGAGTCCTCAGTTGTCGTGAGGCATAAGCTACAACCTTTCCATGTTGCATTAAGACACAACCAAATCCTTTTCCGGATGCATCGCTATAGATGACGAAACCTCCGGATCCAGATGGTATTGTCAGAATGGGGGCTGTAGTTAGACGCTTCTTCAAGTCATCAAAAGCTGTCTGGCAATCTTCAGTCCATATGAACTCCTGCTCCTTGCGAGTAAGACGGGTAATCGGCTCCGCGATTCTTGCAAAGTTTTCTACGAACCTCCGATAATATCCGGCAAGTCCTAGAAAGCTTCTCACCTCTGAGACGTTGGTCGGGGTTGGCCACGTCTCAACAGATGAGATCTTTGCTGGGTCTACCGAGATGCCTTCTCCTGTGATAACATGTCCAAGAAATGCGACACGGTCCAGGAAGAATTCACACTTGCTCATCTTAGCATAAAGGCTCTCCCGTCTCAGCGTCTCTAATACCAACCTTAAGTGCTCTTCATGCTCCTCGTGGCTTTTTGAATACACCAGAATGTCGTCGATGAAGACTACCACGAACTGGTCCAGATATTGGTGGAAGACTCTGTTCATCAGGTTCATGAATACGGCAGGTGCATTAGTTAGTCCAAAAGGCATCACCAGGAACTCGTAATGACCATAACGAGTCCTGAATGCTGTCTTTGGAATATCTTCCCTCCGTACCTTGACTTGATGGTAGCCTGATCTCAAGTCTATCTTCGAGAATACCACGGCTCCTGTTAGTTGATCGAACAGGTCGTCAATTCTCGGCAAGGGATACTTGTTTTTGATTGTCAAAGCGTTGAGGGCTCTGTAATCAATGCACATACGATATGTTCCGTCCTTCTTTGGTACAAACAATACTGGTGCTCCCCAGGGTGATGCACTAGGACGAACAAATCCCTTGATCTGTAGTTCCTCCAGTTGAAGCTTCAGCTCGTCAAGCTCCTTCTTCGCCAGTCGGTATACATTGGAGGATACTGGTGCAGCTCCGGGTATCAACTCAATAATGAACTCCACTTCTCTGTCAGGCGGTAGGCCTGGCAATTCTTCTGGAAATACGTCCTCGAACTCTGCTACAATTGAGGGAAATGCTGTCTCCATTGCCATGTAAGCTCTAGGAGTCTGGCCTACTCCTTGCTCGATGGTTCCACGGACATATTCGAACTCTGGGTGATCTGGGGGTCTAAAGATAACACTACCCTTTCGGCAGTCTAGGATAGCATCGTTCTGGCTTAGCCAGTCCATGCCTAAGACAACGTCAAAATTTGGCATTGGGAGTACCAAAAATCGCGCTCTTAGTCCTCGACTATAAATAACTACTGGGCATGTTTCGATAATGTTGGTAACTGGAACAATACCTCCTCCAGTAAGTATTTTCCAACACTTGGGTAGCGGCGAAGTAGATAGTTTGTGCATGGCTACAAATCTACTGGATATGAAAGACAAAGTAGCCCCAGAATCGAATAATACAGTTGCAGGTAATGATGCAACTAAAATGGTACCTGTTATGGTTTCTCCTTCAGGCTCTTCTGCAACGGCAGCTAATGCAAAGGCTTGTCCGCGCCTTTGTCCTCCGTCTTGTTGTCTGGCCTTAAACTGGGCCTCCTGAGTAGGCAGAGGTGCTCCTCTCTGATATCCTCCTGATGTGGAGGAAAGCATCTTCTGAGCTTGGGCTCCTGGCTTCTGCCCTTGCTGAGGTACGGCATCTCTGCGTTGTAGGCAGTCTTTGGCCATATGATTTCTAGCTCCACATAGCAGGCATAATCCTAGCTTCTTTCTACAGTCATTGGCAAAATGCCCCTTCTTGCCACAAAAGTGACAAGTCGGGAGCTCCCTCTTCTGGTAAGGCCCTGTCGTCTGCTGCGTCTGATATTGGAGACGACGTATAGGTCCTCCTGCTCCGTGCTGATTCTTGGCCGGGAAGGTTGGATTTGAGCGTCTGGCTCCTCGGCCAATGGCTTCTTGCTCCCTGGCTTCGGTAAGAACCTCGTTGTAGGAGATTCTCGACTGCGTTGTTGTGTACCTCTGGAGCTCGTGGTTAAGGCCATGGTGGAATCTTTTAGCCTTTTTCAGCTCGTTCGGGATCAGATCAGCACCGAAACGACTTAGTCTGCTAAACTCCGCGTCGTAGGCATCTACCGTCATGTTTTCTTGCTCCAAGTGCAGGAACTGGGAATATAGGGCATTCTGGACTGTCGCTGGAAAGTACTTGGCGTTGAAATGCTCCAAGAATTGTTGCCAAGTTTGGTCTTTGCCGACGCTGCGCTCTATGGATTCCCACCAGTGATGGGCGTTGCCAAGAAGTTGGCCCCTCACAGCGGTCATCCATAGGTCGGGAGTGAGTTGCGATCCTTCTAGCAGCATTTCGGTGTTGGAGATCCAATCGGAGATCTCTTCAGGAGTCTCGTTGCCTTTAAAATCCCTCGGGCTCATTTGACGGAAGCCTCGAACTGTGCCCGCTGGTAAGACAGGTACTGGTATCGGAGTAGTAGTTCTCTCCAAAGCCGTCATCAACGTCTGTCGCAGAGCTTCAGTTTGCTGCCACTGAGACTGTCTCAGGGCCTCAGTTTGTTGCCACTGGTTCTGCAACATAGTCTGGAGAAACTGCAACATTTGAGGTTGACCCTCAAGTTGTGGCATCTGGATAGGCAAGGCTGGAGGTGGAGACAAAGGTGTCTCTGCATGTGGAGTTGGTGTCGTCTCCTGGCTAGAATTCTGGTGATTAGACGGAGTTCCTTGGGCACTTGGCGAAGGGTCTGTTGCTTGGTCAGCCCCATTATTCGCAAGTTTCCCGGGTATGTCCATATTTCTGAGGAAAATAGGATAATTAGAAAACACAAAGGAGATAAATAATGATAATCAAGCAAGATGCAATAATAGAATTTGTAAGGATGGTGTCAGTGTGGATGAGACCTAATATTTTTATCCTATTGCAGGCATTGATGGGCATGTCATCATACCACTAGCAAATAAAACTGGACCTGCATGGGCCACCACTAAAACCGTGTCACGCCCCAGTCCCAAAAATGTCAGGAACTAGGCCACGTGTCACTGGCCAGCTGACACGTCACTAAGGGCTTAATCCACTTTGATGGACCCAAAGGAACGTGCTACGCTGTCCTAAAATACTACAAGTATAGAACAGGTAAAACTATCTCATCCACAACAAAATGTCAGAAAAGCAAGTGCTGAAATATATATATAACTGAGTCTGATACAGTACACAACTAGTGAGAATACAAGCCTACTACAAAAACTGATAATAGCGCAGAAAAATCAGATAGACTAAGCAGTGTCTATCTGATCAAAACATCTCCATCTCCAGGTAGCAGCATCTAGGGTCAAGCCTACTCTGAGGGTGTCTCCTCGAGCTCCTCCTCGATAGCACATCTGGCCTCCTGATCAGGCCCGTACACTGTGGGGTAGAAAGCCTCATCTAGATCTAGCAAGGAACCAGGTCCTCAGTGGGACGTAACAAGATACAGAAAAATGACATGCCATGTAAGGTAAATACTGAATAAAAAAATAAAATAAATACAGGGTGCTAACCATACTAAGTGAAAATGCAAGTAAAGATCCAGTAGTACGCATGGGAATGTGTGGCTAGACATACGCTGACGTAATTCACCAATCATGGCGACTGGCTAGTATAGGTGTCGTATGCCCCCGACTCAGGGAACTCTGCAATCGACCATCTCCAAGGAGCATGGTGCGAAGGTATAGAACATTTGTAGAGAGGGTGTCCCATACGTCAACTAGTTATCTTTCCCATCCCAATGAAACTAAATGTCAAGTCATACATTTCCTGAGTTATTCTAATCCGTGATGCGGGTCACACGTACTGGTAGCTAACCAAATACGCAGCTCACATCCATATATGTAAATGCAACCATGTTGCGTGTTCTCGTGATAGGGTCTAGGAGAATATATTAGGATATTCTCTCAGCTGTTAGAGAGTCTGTAATATCATGTCAACATAACAGTTGACTGTACCCAAGGCAGTCTCAGGTGATCATGGTATATGAATTTCAGAACAAAGTAGATATCAACAATTTAATTTAAACAATACTTGGCAAGGTATACTTGCCTACTCCCTGATAGTGTTGAAACCCTGATTTTACAGTCAGTTGTGAAGGTGCTGGTGACAGGGGGTCACTGGCAGTGCTGAAGTTGATTTCTGTTAAAACAGACAGGTTTGTGAATATCGTAGTTGTAATATCAAGCATATATATATACATATATAAAGTATAGATATATATATATAGTAGGCATAGATATAATATACATAATAGTATATATATATATAACAGATAAATGCAGGCAATAATATATAGTAGCAGGGTATATCCACTGCGATAAATATAGTATTTATCAGGGTGTATCCTCTGATATATATATATAATATAAATAAATTGAATTGACAGGACAGTAATTTAAATACATATATACTCAGGGTATATCCACTGATTGATATATATATATATATAGGTAAATTGAAATGACAGGACAGTAATTAAATACATATATATAATATATGTATTATAGTATATAGTATAGTGCAAGAATTTAATATGTATATAAATGTTGTATTTATTCAGCAATATAATATAAGTAGTAGCAGGGTCTATATGTGACCACTGTATAATTGAAATGACATTTGCAGGAATTAAAATATATTATATATAATTAAGCTGTATTATCCATCTGATATTTAGTATATATACATAATATATATATATATATAGATATATATATATAGGTGCAGGAATTTAAATGCAAAAAAATAAATAAATGCATAGTATAATATATATGTTATATACAAATTATATAAATATATGTATACACATATATTTATATATTTAACAGAATTAAATATTTACATAATAGTAATTATGATATAATATATACATAATACATATACATATATATATATAATTATATATGTATAGTATAATATATATATACATAAGTATATAAAGTATAATATATAATATAATATATACTGTATAATAATAGTATATATAACATAATATATATATAGATATATATATAAATATACATAGTATTTATACATATATATATACATATATATATACATATATTATATACATATACTCATGTATTATAGCTTATATACGTATTTCTGTATAGTATAGTATATTTATACCTTATAGGTGGCAGGGGGGGTCCCACGCGGTGTCGCCGGCGGGAGGACGACGGCGGAGCTGGCCGAAGGCGGCCGGAGGAGCAGCAGCAGTGGCAGTGGCCACTGGCAGCAGCAGCAGTAGCAGCGGCTTGCGGGGGCGCTGGCCGGCGGAGGAGCGGCGGAGGTGGTGGTGGCAGGTAGGGGAGGTCGAGGCGAAGCGGTTGGGTAGGGTGGCGGTGGTCGGCGATGGCCGGAGGCGGCGGGGGAAGTGAATGGGAGTGGTGGTGGTGCTGTGAGTGTGAAGTACGGGGAGGGTCTGCAGAAGCTGGCCACGGCGGAGCAGCCGGCCGGCGGTGGGTGGCAGTGGTCGGAGGTGAGGGGAGGGGAGTGGCGACGGGTTCGGTGGTGGTCCGGTGGGCGGAGGGTGGCCGTGGCGGTAGTGGGATGGGTTTGAATGAAGGAATGGCTAGGGTTTATATAGGTTATAGGCAATGGCATTTCTGTAAATACCTAGAAGTTCAGGGTATTTAGGTAAATTTGTATTTTTGAGATATTTTCCAGCAGAAATTTCTGGATTTTATGGTGGGTCCCACCCACCTATGGTCTAGCCAATAGGGTTAGGCCACCTAGCATGAAATTTTGCATATAAACCCCTAACTTTTCAATAATTGCATAATTGCATAAAATTTGTATTTTGCGTAATTTCGCAATTTACCAAATTTTAAATACTGATTTCTCGAAATTCTAAATTGTACAAAAATGAGGGAAATAGCTGGGGAAAAATGGTTTGGACAGTGTGGGGTGATTCTGGGCAGGTGCAGGGTCTGATATTGCAGGTGATACAGTCATCGTATTTATTATTTAATAAATACTGCGCACGGTGTTCACTAATTATTTAGAGGCTATTAGAGTCATAATTTCTCTACGGTGTCAAAACGATAATTGAAGTATAATTAGGGTAGAATATTATTGTATTTTTGGTTGGGCAATCAGGTGCCTACTGGTCCTCAAATCTCTAGGGGTACAGAGATGGGTAAAGAGCAGAAAATTAAATAGGAAATAAATACATACGTTTGTAACGATATTTGTGTGACTAAAACGAAGCACCAGATGAGGTTTCTGGAAGTTGCTAAAAATACAGAAAAAGTAGTCTAGCAAGTCTAGGGCAGGGATGTGAAATTTATTTAGGGTTAGCAGCTAGTGTGATGCCCTAATTAATTATGTAATGAACAGGTGCACAATCAATTGATTATATAATAAATAAAATTTTAAAAAGTTGTACAAATTCTACTTAGTCTAAATTAATCCTAAATTACTGAAATCTGGTCGAGGGAGTTTACACCTTCTCTAGGTATGACATCTCGCTCATGAAGAAATAATTTAGCTGTACTGGCTGCAGACGCGACATATACACCATCGGCCATGGGTAAATATCGTCTTTATGCCTCTTTTAGAAAAATTAACATCAGGTTGATATTAAGTTTCTCTTGTCTTCTTTTTAAGGGAAGACATCTACGGGGAGGGCAGCGTCGACGCAACTTTTGGCTTTGTTGGAGCTCCAGCCGATGACACAGAGGTGCCCGACTTTGAAGAGGAAACATTTTTGGGTGCCGGCTCGCCCAATACAGTCCCGATATCTCGAGAGGAGGATGAGCCTATCATCATGACTATGCCTCTTTTGAGTACATAAGCCACTTCGACCGTTGTTGATGCCTCTACCTTTGTCGCACCATCTACTGAAGTGACGACTGTGACGACACCCTCTGTAGTCGTTCCTAGAAGGGGATTCGCTGATATTGCAGCCACTCCCAGCGTCCATTCGGACTTTGCCATAATAATGGAGCAGTATACTAGTATTTTCTATACCACTTTGAAAACGCTGATATCAATGGTGCTGGAGAAGAATCTATGCTTCAAGGCTCTGAGGAGGTCTTCCCAGTTTGCGATAACGCCGATCAGAGACTTCAACGACGCTGGGAGAGCTGATGTGCTGGAGCAAATAGTTAATAGTTTAGAACAACCCATTAACAATTATTTGCAACTATCCCAAGGCAGCATTTATGACCTAATTTAGGCCGAATATGACTCTTTGACTGCGAGGTTTGTTGGGGAGATGGAAACTCTGAGCAAGTCCATCGAGGCTCAGCAGAAAGAGATGAATGAAGAGCATACCATATTGGAGTATGTCATTCCCCAGCTGGCCAAGTGCGAGGCCGAATATGAGGAAGATGCAGCGAGGGTCCGCAGATTGAAAGATGAACTCGCTCAGGCAGAGGAGAGGGTTCTCGTTTCATCGGCAGATAAAGATGTGTTAAAGGACCGAATGGAAGAGTCTCAGCAAAACCTAGCACATATGGGTGTCACCCACGCAGGTTTTGTACATGCTCGGTCTGAACTGTCAGCCTTGAACAATGAGGAGGCAAGGTTGGAGCGGGCTCGCGCTACCGTTTTAAGCTCCAGGAATGAGAAGATGACCGCACTGGTGCAGTAGATCCGTGATTTGACTGCTACTCCCCAATGATGTACTATTTTGCTTTTCTATGTAACTTGCTCTTTCTGGAGATAATAAAGAGACTTTTTCTGACTTTGTGGACCCATCATTTTAGAATGTGATAGGCTAGGGTGAAAGTGATATCAGAGGTATCATTAACATGATATACTTTCGTTAAGATTTTGCTGAATGTAAATCTATTCAGAGGTAATATGAACCTGCTAGATTATAATCCAACTAAATTTGTATACTAAACACTATCAGAGGTATCATTAACATGATAGGTTTATAAATTAGTTAAGCATATCCGTTAAGAGGTTATACGAATCTGATAGAATATGATCCAGCTAACCTTTGTGCATGGTATCGTCAGAATAAGATCTTCGTCATACTCCGTTAAACGAAGAAGATCAAGTATAGTACTTCTTTGGGATTTTGCAGTTGATAGTAGCCATTGCCAAATTTCCATTAGGCTTGGCTAATCTGTAAGCGCCATTTGCAATTATATAAGGGTCCTCCACTTCTTTATGATTGTTTGCGCGAATTTTAGACATCATACCAGAGGTAATATGGACGTAGTACGATACCGTATTTGTTAAGGATATCCCACTGGGGGATTTTTAGTGGACCCATTACTTTTTGTGCACATTAGTGCAAGTAATAGGTTTGAGACAAATCCTGACAGAGGTAATATAGACGCAATATAATACGACTCTGTAGGGATGAATAGGGACTGACTCTTTCTTCTCTGGGAAAATGAGGATAGTTCAGAGGTAACATGGACATGAAACTTTCGTTTTCCATTGCGGGCATTCCATAGGGGAATTTTTTTATGGACCTATTACTTCTTGTGCACGAGAGTGCAAGTAATAAGTTTAGGATAAGCCCTACCAGAGGTAATATGGACATAGTACTTTTTTGTGGACTCAACATCACTGGCATACTTAGAGTTAAGTACGGGTGTTAAGTTAAGATGACAACCGATATCAGAGGTAATATGGACATGATAATCGATAGCCAAAAACTCAAAAAGTTTGTTCAGAGGTAATATGAACATGATATACTTTTGAGTTGTGATTCCATTGGAGATGGAGGTATATATCTGCTCAGAGGTAATATGGATATGGCAGTTTTTGTGGAATCAACACCACTGGCGTACTTAGAGTTAAGTACGGGTGTTAAGTTGAGATGACAATCGATATCAGAGGTAATATGGACGTGATACTCGATGGCCAAACCAGGAAGGTTTGTTCAGAGGTAATATGAACATGACAAACTCAGCTGGGGAAATAAAAAAATATTTAGACAATAGTTCAGAGGTAATATGAACGTGAACTCATGTCCGAAAAATTCACTGTAGAGTGATTTTCTTGAGTGGGGATAGACCTGAAGAATCCGTTGGGGAAACTCTAGGGACTCATCATCCGGTATTTTCTTGAGGGAGCAAATTATTACGTTAGAGTAAAATCAATTTGTAATTATTTTCTTCTTGTTTACAGATGCAAGGTGATGACTTTGGCGTCGATCAATTCCTGGATTCTCCTTTTCAGTACATAGCAAGCCCTTGTAGGGTGATGAATGTACCGATGGAAGAGACAATAATCTGGGTCATTAACTTTGCCAGCCCTCTCAGGATATCTGATGTTGGGTAACCGAAGTTTGTTTTCCTTCATCAATATATTAAAGATTTCCATGATGTCATATTCATTTGAAGGAGAAAGTCCCTTTTAGCCTTCGGGTTCCCGATGCCTGAGTTTTATGGTCTTCCGGGAAGATCGTCATCGTTGCATCATCTTCAGATTCTGAGGGAATTCTACCCCCAGCTATGTCGTGGCGTTTGTCCACAGAAGTTGATTTAGAAGGACCTGCCTCTGGTTGTGCAGGATCAGACTCTCAAGGTTTTGAGTTTGCAGAAGATGCAGTATACCCCAACCCAAAACGAATTTGTAGACAGTAAGGATTACCATGCAACGGTGTTCGTCTGCCTCTTCCACAGTTGAGGCCTTGTTTCAACTTCAAATCATAGCCCATGCTTTGTATAATCTTTAAAGCTTGTGGGCTATATCTGTAGATTTGCATTTTTCCACCTTCAGACTCGTGAGATCCTTTTTGTACAATCGGTCTGTTCTGCATGCGACCGAAGACTATTGGATGCTGGTCATCATGAGTTGGTGGAACAACAAAGGCCGCATCTTCATGTGGTCCATATGTCATAATGACATTAGATGTTGACGCATCTTCCCATATGATCTCTCCACGTTTAACTGTTAGGGGAACTGAATCCTGGTTATGACTCCCGTCTTTGCGTTTCTGGATCAGGAATTCATGCAAGTCAGGAGGATTAACAGAAGAAGAAGAAGGATTGTTCCTCCTGTTTACATCAGTTGGCATACGGATATTGGGAACCATAACTTTTCCCCTGCCACCCGTATACAGCAGTTCAGCCATATGAGTAGCAGATGATCCTCGAGGAGTGTGTCTTTTCACAAACTGGGCCTTCTTTACGCTGAGGGGCTTAACCTGGCGTAGTCTAGAATTTTGCTCAGGCTGGCGTAAAACTGAGGAAGTCCTCAATCGGCCATTAGCTTCTCGCGTAATCTGAAGAGCGGACAGATTCTTCTCTTGCTGGCGTAAAGGCCGAGAAGTTGAGAAATCCGCTACTTGTTTTTCCTTGCGTAGATTACAGGGCGATCTGCTTTTCCACGGAAGGAAGATGCATTTTTACGCGCGGAGCGTGTTTGGAATTTCTGATTTGACGCTGAGGCATTATCAGAAATTTTGTCTGCCACATCACAGACGGGAGACTAAATTTTATGCGCAGAGCGCGGAGCAGACTTCTGGATTAGCACTGAGGCATAACCAAAAGCTTTGTCTGCCACATCACAGACGGGAGACAGAGTTTTACGCGCAGAGCGTGGAGTAGACTTCTGGACTAGCACTGAGGCATTGCAAAAAGTTTTGTCTGCCATGTCACAGACGAGAGACAGTATTTTACGCACAGAGCGCGGAGTAGACTTCTGGACTAGCACTGAGGCATTGCCAAAAGTTTTGTCTGCCACGTCACAGACGGGAGACAGAATTTTACGTGCGGGGTACGAAGGTTGTGAAGCTACAACCTTGTTGGTCGGAGAAACCAGAGATTCGGCAGGAATGGTAGGGGATGTCCGTGGCATCCACACCTTACGCAGTTTCCTGTTATCTTGGACAGAGAGAGAGTGAGAGCTACCCCCTGCTCGAAGCATATCTTCGTAGGCTGATTGGTCGAATTGGACGACCAAGGTCTTCTTCATTGATCCTATTGATACAGCATCGTATTGAGCAATTGCTTTCTCATCAGATGAGAAAGAGGTCCCCAGCAGAGTCGCCATCTTGTGTTTGATAATAAACGAAAAAAATAAAACTAGGTTTATACGAAACCTTTTCTTTGGTTTACAAACAAGAAGTATAATTAATCCTATATGAGGATGTCAAGTACAAAATTTAATCTGGGTAAAAATTGCTATAGGAGTCTGATCTGCGGTCGATCACTTTTGCCCTTGGACCACACGATGATGAAGAAGTGCTGTAGAAGAAGGAATAGCTTCAAAGATTGCAAGAGGGAGTGGATGCTCGATGCCAAAATCGTCGATCACTACTCTCTGTCTGTGCTCTTCTCTCTCAAGAATCAATTTCTGACCTTTTGACCTTTTTCTCCGAGTTTTCGACCTTTCGACCTTTTTTTCGAGTTTTCGACCCTGGACCTCCATGGACGGAGGTCTCTATTTATAGAGTTTTAGTGACAATAATCGTCCAGTCGACGTAGAAGTCGGACAGTGGAGAGTGTGGCATTTTTTACGCGGCGGTTATAATAACTGTAACCCACGTATAAATAATCTTCTGAATCCGCGTGTGACGCGTATCCCATTATGAGGTAACGCGTATAACTGCTGCGAAGATCATGGCATACAAGCCACGTAGGTAACTGCCCCTCGTGTAGAAAAGGTTGGCGTAGAAGCCAATAACTGTCACCATGGCTTAGAAGCCAAATAGTTGTCAAACTGACATAGAAGCCAGGTAAGCGTAGAAGCCTGATGCTGCATGGATAGGTAGCTAGCGTAAAAGATAGCCAATCCTCCTTCCTTGACTTAGGTCTTGAGCATATCCTGGACCAAATAGCCTTATCACGCACCAATACAAATATAGCCCGAGTTGGCGTATTCCGAGGAGATAGCATACGTCGTACTCCTATAGTTGAAAATAGCCGGGTTGGCGTATTTCAAGGAGATAGCGTACAGCGTGCTCCTATAGCTGAAAATAGCCTGATGGCGTAATATGCAGAGGTGATGATCTGGACGTATTAGTCATAATTATGACTCACCCAGTCTTTGAAAATAGAACCAAATCTCATGTATTAAATGCAGAGATCTGCCCTTGTCACACGCATTAACTGCAGAGACGTGCCTCGAGCTCTGTACGAAGAGCAGCTTTTGATGTAGCGGTTTGTTTCGTCTTCTGCTGAGCGTAAAAGCTCACATCTGCCTGTATAAAACTAGGCAGGTATTCCCTTGAATGTGTAAAAGCAATTTGTATCAAGGAAATATCACTAAATGACGGTCTGGGTCTCTGTGCCAAACCATCATTACAGCCGTCGTCTGGATATTCGTGTAGTACTCTTTGTCAGGAGTCAGGTTTACTGCATGATCTGATAGGTTCATTCGAGGAATACGAAGAGTTTTTCGTACAACTTCCCACTACATTAAAAGCGAGTAGATTTTACGCCGAAGTAGTCTGGAAATACTGTATTACGCGGGTTATTCTGGAGCTATATTTTACGCTGTACTAGCGATGAAGCTCTGTTGTACGCCAATGGTTCCGGAATCATATTTTATGCCACCCAGCACTGGAGCTCTACTTTACGCGGGCTTCCTGCATGTTGAGGGTTTTGTGCGTATAATTCCCCAGCGTATTTTTTATACTTCTACAGCGTCCATGGTGTATTGGAGCAAAATAGGTCCTTCGACTGGGCGAGACGCTTAGGCCAACTCTTTAAGGGACATTTTCAGTTCGAAAGAGACGACGACCCTTCTGGACCTAAAGCTTGAGGAGGTGGAGCGATGCCTGATGGAGCTACGGCAGCATCAACAAGTCGATTTAGGGGTACTGATAGCCCATGAATATGAGGAATTCTCGGCTAGGCTAGGTGCAGAGAAGGACCTTATAACTTTGTCTAGGGAAGGCTTACTGAATGACCTCCAAAAGCTGCGACAGAAGCGTGATCGGCTAGGAAATCTTAGGAAGGATTGCCTTACCAGGCAAGGGCACTTAACCGAGGAGATCGGCCATCTCCAAGCCAAGATTGACATGCTGGAGAATAATCTTCGGGAGGTCCAATAGGAAGAGGAGGCTATCCGGGCTGAGGCGAGCCGAGCTGCGAAAAATACCTCCACCGTTGAGGTCATTATGTAGAAGCTAGATGATCGGTTTGAGGCCTATGTCCGCTTCAAGGATCCTGAGGTCCTGGCGAAAGAGGTCGAGTGCTGGGTCACTAGACGCCTAGAAAGTCATATTGCCCGTCTCCATGGACGGATCTTGGAGTTGTGCTCCCATGATGAGTAGCAGTAGTTTATGTTTTCTTTTCTGAGACTGCTTTTTATTCTTGTAGTTTATTCTTTTTACTTCTATAAAATAAAAGTTTCTTTTCTGTCGCGATTGTCTAACTGACTTAATTTATACCCTGAAAGAGAAATGACCACTTCTTGCGCTTTATGCACTTTTGTGCGCCTGACATGTTCACACCGCTGTGTCATTCCGGGCCTCTGAGAGGATCACGTTAAATCTCTACAATCGTAGTTTCGGTTGTGTAGGGATGAATTATCGCGTCTCCCTGGGGAGATTATTACGATTCACCAGATGAGCCGCCGATTCTTTGCCTATAAATCGGGAACGATCTGTAGGCTACTTATATCAATTCATGTTTTTGGGCGTGATGGCTTCTGGAAATGCTCCAAAGGAAACCAACATGTCTCTTTCCACGGATTTGGTGGCCTCTAACTCCTACTCTAGCGACCCCGAGCCGCTACCTACCAGAGAAACGTCTTTCTCCCGAGTGCAGAAGACGAATATCTTCGCAGAACTTTTTGAGTCCCCTGCCAACTCGGAGGAGCAAGCTTTTGTAGACGCTTCTCGTCCATTGTTTGCGTCCTCAGATGCTTGTTTCTTTTATTTTCTGGCAATGTACATCAATAATTTGGAGGACTCTAACTCCTCTTCTATTTGATGTTTGCATTCTCCCCTTTTTTTAATGAAAGGAGAAATTACTTTCATTGTTGTGGTGATATTTGTTGTGCTAGTGCTAGAGGTAATATGAATGTTGCACTGTACCATAGATTTTTAAGGATATCCCGCTGGATGATTTTGGTGGACCTATTACCCTTTGGGGTGCAAGTAATAGATTCGAAATAAACCATATCAGAGGAAATATGGACGTAATAGGTTTTGTGGATTTTAAGGACATCCCGCTGGAGGATTTTGGTCGACCTATTATCCTTTTGAGCATTTGTGGTGCGAGTAATATATTCGAAATAAACCCTATCAGAGGTAATATAGACGTGATAGGTTTTATGGATGTCCTTAAAATCCATAAAACATATCACGTCCATATTACCTCTGATAGGGTTTGTTTCGAAACTATTACTCGCACCACAAATACGCAAAAGGGTAATAGGTCCACTACCTATTACCCTTTTGCGCATTTGTGGCACGAGTAATAAATTCAAAATAAACCCTATCAGAGGTAATATGGACATGATAGGTTTTATGGATTTTAAGGACATCCTACTGGAGGATTTTGGTGGACCTATTACCCTTTTGTGCATTTATGGTGCGAGTAATAGATTCAAAATAAACCCTATCAAAGATAATATGGATGTGATAGATTTTGTGGACGCACTACTTTTTGTGCACGTTAATGCAAGTAATAGGTTTGAGACAAGCCCTGCTAGAAGTTATATGGACATGGCAGTTTTTGTGGATTTAAACCGCGGGCATACTCCGGATTGGGTACGGGTGATAAGTCGAAAGATATTCGATATCAGAGGTAATATGGACATGATGATCGATGGTCAAGGCCGAAAAGTTTGCTCAGAGGTAATATGGACATGGTAGACTACGCCTGAGTAATGTATTAGAGCGATAGTCCAGAGTTAAGGTGGGCATGAACCAGCGTCCAGGAAGATACGATATAGTTTGGTAATAGAGGAGTACTAGTCTAATTTAGATGTAGTACTTTTTGAGGAACTTGCCGTGATAGGCATCAGGAGCAAGTAGTCGTTAGGTTTTGCTAGCCGGTAAGCGCCGTTGGAAAATACTGTTTCCACAACGAATGGGCCCTCCCATTTAGGTTAGAATTTGTCGGCTGTCTTGTGAGTCATAACCATCGATCTTCTTACTGTTAAGACGAGATCATTCACTTGAAATGTTCTCTATTTTACTCATTTGTTGAAGGCTCTAGAGACACGCTTTATACAACTCTATGTGTTATTGAGCTAAGAGTCGTTTCTTGTCGAGCGCTTCCAACTCCTGTAACCGTCGGCGATAGTTGTCGTCCGTGGTTCGTTGGTTGGAGAGAGCTACTAGTAGTGAAGGAATTTGGACCTCAAGAGAGAGTACCGCCTCACTTTCGTATACCGAAGAGAATGACGTATTCCCAGTAGCTGTCCGGGCTGTTGTTCAGTAGGCCCAAAGATATTCACCCAGCTTCTCGTTCCAGTTGCGTTTGTTGGAAGACACGAATTTTTTGATGATCTTGATGATGGTTTTGTTGAACGCTTCCTCTAGACCGTTTGTTGTAGGGTTGTATGCCATAGAGACTATGTTTTAGATTCGGTTCTTGTCACAAAATTGATAGAAGGCATAACTTGCGAATTATGGACCATTGTCGTGGATGATCCTACGCGGCAAGCCGAAGCGATATATGACGTGATGATTGACAGAGTTAATCATGTTTCCTATTTTGACTTTAGCGAGCAGAACAGCTTCCGCCCATTTGGTGAAGTAGTTAGCCATCGCCAGGATAAACTGATATCCTTTTGATGAAGCGGACTGATTGGCCCGATGATGTTTATTCCCCATGCCTCAAATGACCAAGATGATACCGTTGGGTGTAGGAACTCAGATGGATTGTGGATGAAGTCCACGTGGATTTGTCAAGCTTGGCACTTCCTTGCGTAATATACAACATCTGCTACCATTGTCGGCTAATAGTAGCCCATTCTCCGAAGATGGTCCTATAGCTTTGGACCTGGTTGATGCATCCTGTAGACGCCGTTGTGATCTTCGCAGAGGGCTTGTTTTGCCTCTGTGTTTGACAAGCATTGGAGCAGAAGGTCATCGTAGGACCGACGATACAATATTTTGGCCTCCGTATCATAATAGAAACGGAGGGAGCGTATTCTGATTGAAGTAGCTTCATTTGGGTTTTCAGGGAGAATTCCATAGACTGCGTAGTCGATGAATGTGACATTGGAGTATACGCGATTGATGTTGACTTTGGGCCCTGCTCTTGAAGCACCGTTAATGAACACTCGCCAAATTATTTCTTATGAAGTGACATTGGCGTCTGCCACTTTGTCTGAAATCTCATCATAGAGCTTTGAGGTTTCTGACCCTGGGTGGGCTGCCAGAAAGTCGACCAATGCTTGACACTTGATGGCCTTTTGTGGGACAAATACCATATCATATGGAGATAATAATATTACCTAGGTAGCCAAGCGGGAGCTGAGTGCCCCAGGTTTGGTCATGAGGACCCTGAGGGGGTTGACTCGTGAGATTACGTGAATTGTCTGTCTAGTCACGTAGTGTCGAGTTTTCTGAATGGAGAATACCAGCACAAGACACTCTTTCTCGACGGCAGTATATCTATGCTCTGGGCCGACCATCATCCGGCTGAGATAGTATATGGCCTGCTAGTGACCTGAATCACTATTCTGGGCTAACAGGGCACCAAGAGAGTGATCCATTGCGCGTACATAGAGCAAGAATGGCTTTCCCATAACTGAGGCTACCACCACCGGAGGGTTTGATAGGTATTCTTTGATATTGTCGAATGCTCATTGGCACTCTTCATTCCAAACAAAGGAAACACCTTTCTTCATGATATGTATGAATGGTCGGCAACGTCCAAAGAGGTTTGATATAAACCTCCTGATGTATGCCAACCTCCCCTGGAGGCTGCGGAGTTCCCAGAGGTTCCTTGGCGGGTGCATCTCCAGGATGGCCTTGGTCTTGTCGGGGTCTATGTGAATACCCCAGGAAGTAATAACGAAATTGAGGAATTTGTCGCTGGAGACTCCTAGGAAGGACTTGGTAGGGTTCATCTTGAGGCAGTGTGCGCACATTAAGTCGAACACAGTCCTCAGATCTTGGAGATGATTATCCTTGGAGCGACTCTTGATGGCGATGTCGTCGACGTAGCATTCCACCGTCTTACGCAAATGTTCATAGAAAATGGTAATCATAGCTCGCTGATATGTAACACTTGTGTTCTTCAGGCCGAAAGGCATGACCATATAGCAGTATAAGCCTATCGGGGTCCGGAATGACATATGTTTTTTATCGTCGGAAAACATCTTGATTTGGTTGTAGCCTGAGAAGCCGTCCATAAATGACATGCGCTCAAAGCTGCAAGTGTTGTCGATCATTACGTCGGTGATAGGAAGAGGGAATTTGTCTTTGGGATATGTCGCATTTAGATCATGAAAGTCGATGTAGACTCGGATCTTTCTATTCTTCTTAACAACGGACATAATATTGGCTACCCACTCGGGGTGTTGTTCCTTACAGATGAAGCCACTAGCTATCAGCTAGTTGACTTTAGCTTCGATGGAATCTATCACGTCTGGCCGGAATTATCCTTGTTGTTGCTTGACTGGTTTAGCGTCTGGCCAAAATTTGAGTTTATGGACCACGATTTGGGGGTCCAATTCTAGCATATCTTCGTAACTCTAGGCAAAGACATCGATGTATTCCCTGATGAGTTGTAATAGGGATTCTGGTCTTCATCGGGCAGACTTTTGCTGACAAAGATAGGCTTTGGGGAGGTCTCATCACCTAGATTGACTTGAACAACTTTATCCTTGGTAGGAGGTTCTCGCTCCTCAAATCGCATCTCCCATTGTGAACCTAGGTGTTGGGCCCAAGGTTCCATCTTAAAGAGCTCGGGTGGATCCTCGTTGTCTTCCTCAAGGTCGGTAGACACCATGTTGGAGGACAGTATTTGTCTGAGCATATTCTCGATGCTGACATCGGAGTCACAGGCTGACGATTCTGAAGAGTGTGAGTGATTTTTGTCTTCTTTATCTGAACCCTCGGGGTTGTAGGAGGCGTTACATGTCCTAAGCCATGCTTAGTCTTATGATAGTAATCCTCGGGCTTGCCCGCGGGGGAGAAAAGTCGTAAAGGCGACCTTCAGCCTTTGCCGTAGTTTAATCCTTCAGTGACCTCCAGGTTGTATCCCATTTTTTGGATAAGATATAGGGCTTATGATCTATACCGATAGAGTGGTATTCTGCCTACCTCAAATTTTGGTTCTACTTTCTTTGGGATAAAGGACCGCGGGCATTCCACTCTGCCGAAGATGATGATCTTATGTTTCTTCTTCCTGGATAGGACTAAGAAATAAGAATCATGACTAGCGTGAAGCTGGTGCACGGTGCTGGTAGTGGTCACTTATGTGTGTAGATGAAGGCCCAGACCGTGCTTCAGGGAGTAGAGTGTACTTATATGCATACGCTTCGAGTAGTTCAATAGTCCTTTATTGAGGAAATAAGGTATCTCTTCCGGGGGGATTACATCGTCAAGAGAAGGGATGTTGACATTGGCGGATATATATTCCTCCAACTCATCCTTCTCCTTGGCTACCCCCTGTGTAAGCGAAGGCTTTGGTGGTTTTCTGCTTAATTTTACCACCAATGGTCCGAAAGTTACAACCGCGGTCGGGTCTTCCTTTCGTGGTCGACTCGACCTATGAAGGCGAACGACCATAGGTTCAGAAGGTATAGATAGGGCAAAATCTCCTTCTGGTGGTCGATTCAGCCTACGATACGAAGGTGGACGACCATTGGTTCTAGCAACGTCGAAGGTACCGGAGATTCAGGTGCCTTCCCGTATGATTTGACGATGAGGGGTACGGCCGCATCGGGAGTACGAGCCTTGAGGCAGATTCTTATAGGCTCCTCGGGTGCTGTTGTGGCCTCGACTTTATCGTCGGTCTTGTTGCTACCTTTATTTTGGCGAACTTTCTTGGAGAGGATCGAGTCGGAGTAGTAAATCTTGATACCCTTAAACGGATCAACATCAGCGAACTCCATTTTGATGAAATTGTGTTCGTCTACATATTTTAGGCACTGGTGGAGGGTGGATGGCACTATCATGTGTTCATGTATCTACGGACGCCCTGACAAGATATTGTAGGACGTATCTACGTCTATGACATAGCAGGTGACTTCTGTTTTTAAGTCACCGATCTGATATTTTATACGGATTTTACCTAGAGGGTAGCTTCTCCCCTTATTGAATCCACTAATGGTGGTATTGGTGGCCGCCAGACGATGCATCGGAATCCCCAGGGTCTGAAGCAAACTTCTCGGGATGATGCTGATCGACGATCCTGGGTCAATATGTATTTGGTCCACCTTGATATCGCCAATATATCCTGTGAAGTACAGGGGCCGATCGTGAGTATTATTTTTAAGCAACATATCCTGTTGCGAGAAGGTGATATTGAGTATCGCATCCATGGCATTGTTGCAATATAAAAAAGGGTCATGATCTTCGGTCGGCAGTTTTACTTGTACCAGGTAGACATCGGCATTCTGCAGTGCCTCACTTAGGGCAACCCGAGTGTTTTTAGAGAGCCGTAAAAGCTTAAATAGTGACAATTTCACCGGAGTACGGGCTAATTGTGCTAAGAGGTCAAAATTATAGGGTATTTCCAGTGCATCCCTGTGCAATGGTTTATCGAAGCGCTTCTCCTTCTGTTTGGACTTGTCCACTAGTGGGGGCTAAGATATCCTGGGACCAGTGGTGGTAGGTGCAACAACCAGGGGCATATCGCCTTGCATCAGTTTCTATATTGCGCCTGACCTTGTTGTACCTGCTACCAGCTCTTCAGTCGAGAAGAAAACTATGTAACAGGTCTTAGATTTCCTGCCTTTGGACTTGGAGATGGAGGATGCTGCCGGCTGCGTCAAGTCTGCTACAAGATTGGGATGGACCCACATGACCTCCCCGTATTGTGTGGTAAGAGGTATTAGCCGGGCCGCCTGGTCTCGAGCTAGTGGAAGATTGACAACTTCCATAGTCGCCTTAGGGACAAGGACTACTCAATCTTGGGCTTTCGTCAGTGGAAAGTTGCCAAATTGGAGGAACACTATATTGGCGGCAACCATCACATAATCGAAGTCTAGGGAAAGAGCCTTCGTGTCTATCAGACGTTAGATGTACTGCTTCAAGGTATAACACTCATGCATCGGGTGATGGGCATAGCGGTGGAAGTGATAATACTTTGGGTTGGCAATCTCCTCCGCCTTATGCTGATGTCTAACGTCGGAGAGCTAGATTTTGCCTCCCTGCATCAGCATGTCGAAGATGGGTTTGACATCAGAATCTTCAAAAGAGTAAGTCTCCTTTGGTTTTGGAGGCTTTGCCGGCTTTTGCTCAGGCTTCTTGGGCAAGATAGCGACCATAGCCTGTTTTCCCTTTCCGACTTGGCTGCTATTGCCGCCATTATTATTATTGTTGTTGTTGTTGTTGTTATTGTTGTTGTTGGGACGCTTGCCCTTTCCCTCAGCAGTAGGGATATGGATCCCCAAGTGCCGATCGTCCTTGAGCTTTTTCTCAGCTTTGACAACACTTATCATAAATGTTGTCCAATCTTTGAATTAGCTCTCGCCCATCCAGAGGTTGACTGTCGGGGGCATGTTCTTTCGCACATCTTCATTAGTGTGGCCTCGGGATTACCAAGAGGTAACCTTAGCACGACCTGTCGGAACCGCTCGATGTAGTTTCGCGTCAGTTCTTTCTCACCCTGGGCGACGTCCATCAGAGAAGACATCATCATATCATTTCCGACCTCATAGAATCTGTTAAGGAACAGACACTTGAGGTCATCAAATAATGATATGCAACTATCTTCGAGACTGTAAAACCAATCGAAAGCTACCCCTGCTAATGACCCGACGAAGATCTTGGTAAGGATTGCGTCACTGTGGATTAAGTGTCCCATGGTGATCTCGATGTAGCTTATGAAGCGGCGAGGGAAGGACTTTTTGTCAAACATGTTAATGTTGAAAGGATTGTACTTGGACGGATACGGTACATCCCTCCACTCTATCGGGTATGGTTGTCATTCCCCGAGATTACGGAGTGAGTCCCGATTGCTCATATAGTCTAGGCGAGCTCAAAGTTCTCGGACCTCCCTCCTTGCTTCCTTAGCTTCATCTTCTGCCAAAGGCGCCGACGAGCCAGGTAGGAGAGGATCACTGCCCACGGATGGAACGGTCGTATTTGAATCCCAGTTGGTCCCGGGGTCCTAATTTGCTTGCCCAGAGGCCCTTGCCGACTGGGAGACCATGTTTGCCTTAATTTCAAGCATCATATGGGTCAAAGATTGCATTGATGCACTCATTGTATGCATAATGGCTTCGGGCATCTCGAGGCGCTGCCGGTCACTGGGGCCTTCATGGTCATCTCCGTCCATGTACACCATCCTCACACGGAAAGAAATGGAGGGGGCTGTGGATGCCGTGCTCCCTATTTTATACCCTTGTAGTGAGTAGTCTTAAAGGAGGGCAGGAGCCATTGTGTCTTTCTCGGATTCAGAGGGGATACTACCCCCAGCGAAGAAGATTGTGTCATCTTGGTAGGAGTAGCTACTCTCCGGGATCTCGGAGTCTATTCCTTGAGAATCATTGTCTCCTCAAAATGTCGAGTTGTCACGTATGTCCAGGGGGACACTACTTCCAGCTTGGGTCACCCCCAGGGGTTCTGAGGAAGAACTACCCCCAGGGGCTGACAGCTTCATCCTTAAGCGGGTGCCTTAGAAGACCCCTTCCGCGGGTGCCATCTTCAGCCCTCCGGGATGCCGTAGTAGAGATCGCCGGACTGGAGGTATTTGACTTATTTCTTCCCTTGGTGGCGGTAAGCTTTCCAGTTGAATAACATAAGACAAAGGAAAACTCCTCCTCTTCTGATACTTGTACCTGATCTTCGGGTAGCTATCAGGTAGTTACTTTCTGGTGCAGTTATTGTAAGGCTGACTGCCTGTCTGTGAGTATTGCTGCTTTATTGCAGTAGAAGTTGATAATGATGTTGGCACAGCTGTGCCTCGGAGAGAGCATGTCACACGCCGTAGTTGTTTTCCTTACTTTACGCTTGTGAGTAATCATGTTACGCAAATCATGCGAAGGGTGTTTTATATTTGTATCCTCTTTGTAAGTCCGGGTATCCCGGACACACGGATGCGCAGGTGTTGTATTTGCTACCTAGCCTAGGGTTCGTACACGAACTTGCCCTAAGGTACTGGTTGTAAACCCCCTCACTTATTTCTATAGATAGTCTGGTATGGGTTAGAAAATTTTGGTTTAGCAGCAGATGTTTGAGGTTTAGAGTAAGGTTGTAGATGTCTGATTTTTTTTAAATTAAACTCTTGGCGCGCCCTACCGTTGTTGAAATATTTGGAGCCCAACATCAGTCCATAAATTCTAATAGATTGTTGCACTTTTGACTTGCACGCCAATTTAGGCGCTGGACTTTCCCGTCACTCAAAATTATATTTCCTTGTGCTCTAAATTAATTGCATAATTTTTCGTAACTGAAATTCTTATTTAATTCCGTGTCGCTCACCGGTGTCGTTGCCATCAATTTTGAGACACCAACTCAACCCGTTGAGCCGGACCAATTAAAGGGTCCAAGACTGACACCAAGCCCACACCATTCATGACCTTTGTGTCACCCAATTGAGGTCCCATGTGCCCTCATTTAATTTAAGAGCACATGACAATTTATTCTAATTAAATTAGGGATACCAACTTTGACTAATCCCATTTTAATGCCAATTTAATTCCAATGCCCATTTAATTAAGTCCATACAAAACACACAACACCCCCTCACCCTACAAAACACCAAACACCAATTCTCCCACAACTTTTCCATCATTTCATGTGTCTGTGCAAATATCCAAATTTAAGGGGCTTATTCGCAAATGTTGCATTAGGTGTCATCCCCTCATTGGCCCATGCCAATGGAGAAGGATCACCCTCACCCTTGACCGATTCAACCCAACCCCACTCTCCCCTTGGAATGAACAAATTTTTTTTATGAGAAATCTGAGCCACTCATTTGAAATAGGCTCATCCACACCATCCAACCCACACACACCATCCTATAAAATGTCTCCATCACACCCCTCTTTTCCATGTCGTCCCTAATCCCAAGGGAGCCTTGAAAACCTCCTTCCCTCTCTCTTTCCTCCCTCTTCTCCAATCAAAACCGTAGCCTTCTTCTCTTCTTCTTCTTCTTCTTCTTCTTCTTCCATTATTCTACTTCACTTTACCCCAACTCCGGCCGGCCTCACCCTCTGGCCACCTGCTGCCACGAGCTCGATACTCCGGCCGCTCCTCCACCCTTTGATTGCACCGAACCTCTCCCCACCAACGGCGACTGACCGCACCGACTATTGATCTCGAGCTCCGGCAGGCCAGCATCTATTCCAGCCACCGCCCACGATGAGCCGCGGACGCGAGCCACTCCAATGAGTTCCACTGTTACATCCAGCCGCCTCCTTCTAGCTCTACGAGCCGACTTCCCCCCCCCCCCCCCCACGCGGCCTCGGCAGCGTCACTCCGGCCAGGCCACACAGCCACTGTTCCGGCCGAGTACTGTTGCCACGAGTTTCTCCATGAGCTCCGGCTTCTTCCCCGACCATCCTCCATTACCGCCTCCTCTACGAGCTCAACACCCCGGCTTCCTCCCCACCTCCGGTCTGTCACCCCGGCCACTCCGGCCACCCTCTGTCGATCCCCTCCGACCTCAACATCATCACCATCATCATCGACCACAATCGCAGTTACCCTGAGCACCCCTCCGACCGAGAGCTTCCCCCAGCCACTTCACCGTACCACCACCTCATGTCCATTCCACCACCACCACCAGCTTCCTGCCACCTCCAACCGACCACCTCCATTCTCCGGCCAGTAGCTCCCCCCTCCGGCCAGCAAACACCCCATCCAAGGTGAATGACTCCCCCCTCTCTATATGTTTATATATTGTTTTGTGTAAATGTAGTATAGTGTAAATGATTTTGTTTTAATGATATGTGTTTAGGGTTTAATGTAGTGGTTAGGGTTTATTTACATAAGTATTAAAATGAAACTTATGGATTTACAAGGAGTTAGGGTGAGGATAAATGGATGTGAGTTTAGGGTTTATTCTTCATAAGTATATAAAATGAAATTAAAACATATGCATGAAATTTTAGGATTATGAATGCTGTAAATATTCATTGATTTAGGTTATGAATTAATATACATTATGTTGGAAATGTGATATATAATGAGGAAAAGGTCAAAATGCCATAGGAGATTTTTAGGGCCTTATACATAATGACATATGAAATGCGCTCGATTGATTTAGCATATGACGTGATACCTAAAGGTTGGTAAATTATTAGGAGTAAACAATAATAATGAATTAAATCGAGGAGAAGTTTTTATGGAATAACAATGATTATATATATTCGAGGGTTTAGATATTTAATAATAATTTATTCGAGGATGATGTTTAAAATATATGGGATAACGTCTGTAAAGACCAGGGAAAAATTGGAGGATTAAACATACTTGAACTACTGAACGTTGTGATGAATATAGTAAGATTGAGGATTTTTTTTGATGATTTTATACTGGTAATTAATCAGATTAGATGTAACATACCTTTAGTCAACCTTGGTCAACCCTCTAGCTTAGTGTCTATATGACTTGTAACTAAGATTGTAGCATATGTTTAGACGTGTGTCATATCCCTATTTGTCGTGCGACAGTTTATTGATTGATTTTGTATCTCGTCTCTAGGTACTACGAGACCCGCGGACTTGGACGTTGTACCGGATCCTCGCCATCAGCAGTCGGACGCAGGCAAGTGTACCTTGCCACCCTGTATTTCAGTTACAGATATTTTATTATTTCATCATGTACATTGTGCGCGTGTTTGATTACGATCGTTACTTCACGTCCGGATCACAACCGGGTGCAGACGTTTGTCGTAACGTCTTGTAACGATTGCTAGATGTTCGTAATACCTTGATGTACATACCTAAGTATATCGTCACCCTAGGACACATTCATACACCGTTATTATGCCAGATTTCCTGTATCCTGATACTGACATCATGACCGGAGACTGGGACGACCTTAGAGTCGAGTATGTTGAGTTATTTCTATGTGACGAGACTGTTAGATAGAGGTTCAGGTTTAGTGCACCATCGTTGACCGCTTGGGATGGGAAGACAGTTACTAGACATTTGGGCTCCTCTGTATGCGCTTATATATATATATATATGTCTTATTCTGTAGTGATCCTGTATCTAGTGTAGTTGTATCACCCATGTGACTCTTTGCCCGGAGCTGTGGTACGTCCCGTGTGTTCCCGTGTCCGAAGCTACAGTTTTATTTTGGACAGCCCACGCGTCGAACATTATCTTTAAACTATGTCTTACTTATTTGGTTATGATAGATTACCCTGTCGTTGTACTTGTACTTTCTGTTATACTTGGCATGCTGTATTTTTGTACCTTATTATGTCCCTCTGAGGACCTGATCCCCTGCCAGTTTTGCAGCATAGATGATTATAGAGCATTTGGAGTTACTGATGGAGTTGCATGTCTTGCGGACACTGTACCAGGTACTCATATTATTTCTACCGACATTATGGTTACTTTATTCATATTGATTATTCATCTGCTGTTGTAGCCTAATTTTTGTAGACTCATCTCTTCTCGAGTCTATTCGAGTTTGTATGTCATTGGGCGGCCGACTTTAGCACATGTAGCTCTTTCTTGTATATTTCTATTTATTATGGATTGAGACATAGAGGTTTATATTTATGTGATATTTAGATAGTGCCCTTTATATTATACAGCTTATACGTATTCGAGTCAGACCAAAGTCTGGTCGAATGCGTAGCTGGCGTGTCACGTATTCCTGGTCCTATGTATTTTGTGACTGGGTCATGAAATATTTTTGTGGTGGCCCATGCAGGTCTGTATTAAATCGTCTTGGTCACCTGAATGTGCCAAGCGAGCCTGCAAATTAGGAATAGATATTATGATTTATTGTTGTATAGGATCTCAATCCATAATCGATTTTTAAAAACTCACTTTGTATATGATTATCGCCCTTGGACTTCCAATTTGTATTCGTTCAATTTTCGTCAATATCGTTATTATTGTTTCTCATCCCCTATTATTCGTGAAGACGAATGCTTGTGCCTGATGATTCCATCAGAAGAAGATCGTAGTTCAGACGACAGAAGACATGATTTGTGCAATAATCTCTGAGAAGATTGTTACCCTGAGTAGGATAGATTGATAGGGTCTTTGGATTCTAAAACTAGTGTGGAAGGTTGGCAAGAGAATTGGACCCAGTAGTACCCTACCCGTACTTGAGATAGCAGTAATCTTGGAAGTACTAGGAGCTGGAAAGATTGTTGACCATGACCTAGAAAAATTCATAGAAATGCATAGCCTGATGATGGAAACTAGTGGTTGTATATGATAGCAATACCAGGAACGATATTATGGACTAGAGGAGATAAAATTTTAGGCTCTCACCTGGAAGATGATGATCTGATACCAAAAATTCTAGTTTGTTCTTGGGTGATACCATTATTATAATTGTACTATGTGACCTGGAGCGATAAATAACGGAAAGAAAAAATTTGAGGAATAAAATTTTAGGGAAAATTTTGAGAAGAGAAATTATACTTTAGGCAGGGAAGAATTTTTCTTTTGGAGGATTAGTGTGGTAAACAGAACAGGAGAATTTATTTTGAAGTTAAGTCTGGACGATGACATCGACCTAGCATAAGTTGATTGAGCCAATACCACGCGACACTAGATGGTCGACGTAGTTGCATTATTTTTAGGCCACCAGGTTACCTAGGTTTGAGTTTCTTCGGGGAGCCCGGGAGTATGGTGCCCACCTACCTTAGGGGCACACAATGCCAGGTGAACCAGTGTACCCCCGTATTATATCAGAGTTTGAGGATGTGTCTCTAGCGGATCTCCCAGGCCTGCCACCTGACAGAGAGATTGAGTTCACTATAGAGTTGACTCCCGGAGCTGAGCCAGTTACTTCTCCCGTTTACAGACTAGCACCGAAGGAGTTGGTTGAGTTGAAAGTCCAAGTAGATGACCTCTTAGATAAGGGTTTCATACGGGCTAGTATTTCTTCATGGGGAGTACTCATCATATTGTACCGAAGGAGGACGGGATGGTACGTTGCGTATCGATTTTAGGGCGTTAAGTGCTATAACGATAAGGAACAAGTACCTATTTGCCGTACATCGATGATTTATTTTATTAGCTTAGCGGCGCAGGTGTATTCTCGAAGATCGATCTCAGATCAGGCTATCATCAGATCAAGGTATGGAGAGAGGATATTCCGAAGATGGCTTTTTGGACGAAGTATGGACACTATGAGTTTCTAGTCATGCCGTTTGGTTTAAACAACGTACCACCAGTATTTATGAGCTTGAGGAACAATATTTTCCACTAGTACTTGGATAAGTTCATGGTGGTAATTATCGATGATATCTTGGTATATTCTAAGGGCCAGGAGGAGCACGAGAGACATCTCCGAATCGTGTTGGAGACGCTGAGGCAGGAGAGGCTGTACGGCAAGCTCAGCAAATGTGAGTTATGTTTGGATAGAGTACCCTTCCTGGGACACATAATCACCGGAGATGGACTATCAGTTGACCCGGAGAAGATAGCTGTAGTTGAGACATGGCCAACCCCTACACCTGTTATAGAGATTAGGAGCTTCCTCGGACTTGCTGGATATTATCAGAGGTTCGTAAAAAATTTCTCGAGGATTGTTGTGCCTATGACTCGACTGACACATAAAGGCGAGGAGTTTATCTGGACCGAAGAGTGTCAGACGGCTTTCGAAGAGCTGAAGAAGCGTCTGACATCAGCACCGATTTTGACACAACCTTCAGGATTAGGAGAATTTGTAGTGTACAGTGATGCGTCTGGGAGCGGATTAGGATGTGTACTGATGCAACACGGCAAAGTGATAACCTACGCATCAAGACAGCTAAGAGTTCATGAGGAGAACTAGCCGACGCACGATCTAGAGCTAGCTGCAGTGATATTTGCACTAAAGCTATGGCGATACTAACTTTATGAAGAGCATGTTAAGATTTATACAAATCACAAAAAGTATGAAGTATGTCTACACACAGAAGGAGCTCAACATGAGATAGAGGCACTAGCTAGAGTTGATGACAAATTATGATATCGAGTTGCAGTACCACCCTGACAAGGCGAATGTAGTAGCAGATGCCTTAGGTAGGAAGATTCATCCCGGGAGTATGAAGATGTACTGAGATTTGAGACAACATTACTAGTGGCATGGGATAAAAAGAGAGATTGCAAGATTCGTGGCGAGATATTTGGTCTGTCAGCAAGTCAAGACTGAACATCAGAGGACTGCAGGACTATTGCAGCCGCTTCCCATTCCCGAGTGGAAGTGGGAACACATTACCATGGACTTCGTCACAGGATTCCCGCAGAGCCCTAGCGGGAAGGATACAGTTTGGATTGTCATAGACAGACTCACCAAGTCTGCCCATTTCTTGCCCTTCAGAGTTGGGCAGTCCACGGAGATATTAGCTGACATGTATATGAGGCAGATGGTACGACTACATGGAGTGCCTGTCAGCATTGTATCGGATCGTGAATCCAGATTTATGTCATATTTTTGGCAGAGTATACAGAAGAGTCTAGGAATATGTCTCAAGATCAACACTACATATCATCCACAAACTGATGGCCAGTCAGAGCGCACGATGCAGATACTAGAGGATATGTTAAGAGCGTGCATGATCAACTTTGGAGGATCTTGGGAGGACCATCTACACTTGGTGGAATTCTTCTACAATAACAGCTACCAGGCTAGCATACATATGGCACCTTATGAGGCACTGTACGACAGAAAGTGTAGGTCACCAGTATGTTGGAGTGACATGGGAGAGCGTCAGATACTTGGTCCAGAGTTGGTGACACAAACAGTGGAGAAAGTCAAGCAGATTCAGAGCCACCTGTGTGCAGCACAGGACAGACAGAAACATTAGGCAGATGCGCACCGCAGACCTTTGGAGTTCAAGGAAGGTGACCATATATTTTTGAAGATATCGCCTACTCATAGTACCATCAGATTCGGAGGCAGAGGCAAGCTGAGTCCGAGGTACATCGAACCTTTTGACATCTTGGAACGAGTTGGCGAAGTGGCTTATCGTCTCGCATTGCCTCCATCATTAGAAGGAGTGCATAACGTATTTCACATATCGCAGTTGAGGAGATATGTGGTAGACCCTAGCCACGTGCTTGATCATTCGGAGATTACAGTCGGGCCCAGTTTATCTTACATAGAGCAGCCAGTGGAGAAACTCGATCACAGTGAGAAGACTCTGAGAGGTCAGACTATTCGACTGGTCAGAGTTGCATGGAAGCATCATTCGCCTAGCGAGTCTACCTGGGAGCACGAGGATTCCATTCGATAGTGTTTTCCGTATTTATTTGAGGACCAAGGTACGAATTTACGTACCGTATTTGATTACCAGTTTGCTTTTAAATTCGCGTAGCTATTATCGTGCTTTACTTTTAATTTTGGGGATAAAAATTTTCTAAGTTGGGAAGGATGTAAACCCCCTCATTTATTTCTATAGATAGTCTGGTATGGGTTAGAAAATTTTGGTTTAGCAGTAGATGTTTGAGGTTTATAGTAAGGTTGCAGATGTCTGATTTTATTAAATTAAACCCTTGGCGTGCCCTAGCGTTGTTGAAATATTCGAAGCCCAACATCAGCCCATAAATTCCAAAAGATTGTTACACTTTTGATTTGCACGCCAATTTAGGCGCTGGACTTTCCCGTCACTCAAAATCATATTTCCTTGTGCTCTAAATTAATTGCACAATTTTTTGTAAATGAAATTCTTATTTAATCCCGTGTCGCGCACCGGTATCGTTGCCATCAATTTTGAGACACCAACTCAACCCGTTGAGCCGGACCAATTAAAGGGTCCAAGACTGACACCAAGCCCACACCATTCATGACCTTTGTGTCACTCCCAATTGAGGTCCCATGTGCCCCATTTAATTTAAGAGCACATGACAATTTATTCTAATTAAATTAGGGATACCAACTTTGACTAATCCTATTTTAATCCCAATTTAATTCCAATGCCCATTTAATTAAGCCCATGCAAAACACACAACACCCTCTCACCCTATAAAACACCAAACACCAATTCTCCCACAATTTTTCCATCATTTTATGTGTCTGTAGAAATACCCAAATTTAAGGGGCTTATCCGCAAATGTTGCATTAGGTGTCATCCCCTCATTGGTCCATGCCAATGAAGAAGGCTCACCCTCACCCTTGATCGATTGAAACCAACCCCACTCTCCCCTTGGAATGAACAAATTTCCTTCGTGAGAAATATGAGCCACTCATTTGAAATGGGCTCATCCATACCATCCAACCCATATACACCATCCTATAAAATGTCTCCATCACACCCCTCTTCCCCATGCCGGCCCTAATCCCAAGGGAGCCTTAAAAACTTCACCCCGTCTCTCTTTTCTTCCTCTTCTCCAATCAAAACCGTAGCCTTCTTCTTCTCTTCTTCTTCTTCTTCCATTATTCCACTTCACTTCACCCCAACTCCGGCCGGCCTCACCCTCCGGCCACCTGATGCCACGAGCTCGACACTCTGGCCGCTCCTCCACCCGCTGACCGCATCGAACCGCTCTCCACTACCGGTGATTGACCGTACCGACTGCTGATCTCGAGCTCCGACGGGCTAGCAGCTATTCCAGCCACCGCCTTACGGTGAGCCGCTGCCACGAGCCACTCCGATGAGTTCCACTGCTACATCCAGCCACCTCCTTCAAGCTCCACGAGCCGACTTCCCCCCCCCCCCCCCCGCGGCCTCGGCAATGTCACTCTGGCCAGGCCACACGGCCACTGCTCCGGCCGAGTACTGCTGCCACGAATTTCTCCACGAGCTCCGGCTTCTTCCCCGACCATCCGCCATTACTGCCTCCTCTACGAGCTCAACACCCCGACTTCCTCCCTACCTCTGGTCTGTCACCCCGGCCACTCCGGCCACCCTCTGTCGATCACCTCCGACCTCACCATTATCACCATCATCATCAACCACAACCGCAGTTACCCCGAGCACCCCTCCGACCGAGAGCTTCCCCCGGCCACTTCACCGTACCACCACCTCCTGTCCATTCCACCACCAGCACCACCAGCTTCCTGCTACCTCTAACCGACCACCTCCATTCTCTGGCCAGTAACTCCCCTCTTCGGCCAGCAAATACCCCATCCAAGGTGAACGACTCCCCCCCTCTCTATATGTTTATATATTTTTTGTGTAAATGTAGTGTAGTGTAAATGATCTTATTTTAATGATATGTGTTTAGGGTTTAATGTCGTGGTTAGGGTTTATTTACGTAAGTATTAAAATGAAACTTATGGATATACAAGGAGTTAGGGTGAGGATAAATGGATGTGAGTTTAGGGTTTATTCTTCATAAGTATATAAAATGAAATTAAAAGATATGCATGGAATTTTAGGGTTATGAATGCTGTAAATATTCATTGATTTAGGTTATGAATTAATATACATTGATGTTGGAAATGTGATATATAATGAGGAAGAGGTCAAAATGCCCTAGGAGATTTTTAGGGTCTTATACATAATGACATATAAAATATGCTCGATTGATTTGGCATATGACGTGATACCTAAAGGTTGGTAAATTATTAGGAGTAAACAATAATAATGAATTAAATCAAGGAGAAGTTTTTATGGAATAGCAGTGATTGTATATATTCGAGGGTTTAGATATTTAATAATAATTTATTCGAGGATGATGTTTAAAATATGCGAGATAACGTCTGTAAAGACCAGGGAAAAATTGGAGGATTAAACATACTTGAACTACTGAACATTGTGATAAATATAGTAAGATTGAGGATTTTGTCTGATAATTTTATACTGGTAATTAATCAGATTAGATGTAACATACCTTTAGTCAACCTTGGTCAACCCTCTAGCTTAGTGTCTATATGACTTGTAACTAAGATTGTAGCATATGTTTAGACGTGTGTCACATCCCTGTTTGCCGTGCGACAGTTTATTGATTGAGTTTGTATCTCGTCTCTAGATACTACAGGACCCGCAGACTTGGACGTTGTACCGGATCCTCGCCATCAGCAGCCGGACGCAGACAAGTGTACCTTGCCACCATGTATTTCAGTTACAGATATTTTATTATTTTATCATATACATTGTGCGCTTATTTGATTACGATCGTTACTTCGCGTCCGAATCACAACCGGGTACAGACGTTCGTTGTAACGTCTTGTAACAATTGCTAGATATTCGTAACACCTCGATGTACGTACCTGAGTATATCGTCACCCCAGGACACATTCATACACTGTTATTGTGCTAAATTTCCTGTATCCTGATACTGACATCATGATCGAAGAATGGGACGACCTTAGGGTCGAGTCTGTTGAGTTATTTCTATATGACGAGACTGTTAGATAGAGGTTCAAGTTCAGCGCACCATCGTTGACCGCTTGGGATGGGGAAGACAGTTACTAGACGTTTGGGCTCCTCTGTACGTGCTTATATATATATTTATTATTCTGTAGTGATCCTGTATCTAGTGTAGTTGTATCACCCGTGTGACTCTTTGCCCGGAGCTGCGGTACGTCCCGTGTGTTTCCGTGTCCGGAGCTACGATTTTATTTTGGACAGCCCACGCGTCGAACATTGTCTTTAAACTGTGTCTCACTTGTTTGGTTATGATAGATTACCCTGTCGGGCACTTGTACTTCCTGTTATACTTGGCATGCTGTATTTTTGTACCTTGTTATGTCCCTCTGAGGACCTGGTCCCCTGCCAGTTTTGCAGCATAGACGATTACAGAGCATTTGGAGTTGCTGATGGAGTTGCATGTCTTGCGGGCACTGTACCAGGTACTCATATCATTTTTACCAGCATTATGGTTACTTTATTCATATTGATTATTCATCTGCTGTTGTAGCCTAGTTTTTGTAGACTCATCTCTTCTCGAGTCTATTCGAGTTTGTGTGTTATCGGGTGGCCGACTTTAGCACATGTAGCTCTTTCTTGTATATTTCTGTTCATTGTGGATTGAGACATGGAGGTTTACATTTATGGGATATTTAGATAGTGCCCTTTATATTATATAGCTTATACGTATTCGAGTCAGACCAGAGTCTGGTCGAATGCGTAGCTGGCGTATCACGTATTCCGGGTCCTATGTATTTTGGGACTGGGGCATGACAATGGTAGAAGACTTTTGAGACTGGCCCTATCCATTGGTTCCTGTGGACTGGACGCATTGGTCAGTCTTGTACAACTATCCGTCAGAGACTCGCATAATAACTAGCGATGCATGTTGGCGGTCGATCGTATGAGCAGTTGCTTGAGATTGACAGGCTCGTAGTATCCTGGACCTCTTCAGCTTAGCTACCGCAGGTACGTAGTATGAAGAGTCCAATTTTGGGTTTTCACCATTCTCAGTGGGGCACATAAGATCTGTGCCACATGAGATACGGTCAAAAATAGAGGTTCTGTTGCTATTGGGGGTCCATGCGGCCTGCTGTCTACGGTTGTGAGTTAACGCTGCATGGGCAGTCTTTTGAGGCCTCGTCCTTGGCTGCATAGAAGCTGCCTCAACACCAGGATGTCTGGTATCGTAGTATTTTCATCTGCAAGAGTCTGGGTGCTAAACAGTCTCTGCGTCAGCCCATGATGCCGCATAGATGTGGACATTATGGGTGTTCGTCCGACGACCGTCATGGATAACAGAGTAAGAGGCTGGAAGCGTTTGCTCCTGCAGCTGGGTGGGGTGCAGTGTCCTTGGTCACCCATGTTCTATAGGTCTTCGAGTGGGAAGCACCCTTTTGGTTGGAAGAGGCTGTAGCATAGATAGTGGCCGCATGATGTGCGGTCCCTGCGGCTGGGAGAGAGACGAGGAGCGCATGTTCCGCAGTTGGATGAGGCATAGAGGCCTTCGCTACCCATGTCCTGCAGGTCTTCTTGGGCTTTGCTTGCCTCAGATAAGGACCTGCGCTATCCCTGGAGAGCATGTCCTTGAACACTTGCTGGTCGAAGCGGACCACCAACATCTTTTGTGTCGAGCCGAGCTTGACCGCATCGGACTTCGTCACTGACTTCTCAATAGAGGAGAAGGATGTACCTAGCAGAGTCGCCACTATTTTTGCCATTTAAATCAAAACGAGAACTGGGAGAACTGGATTTGATTAACAAACTAAGAGAGTACAAAGAAGAGTCCTCAAAGACAATCTAAGTACAAATTTATTTAATCCTGGGGGTGACAATGGAGGGTTAGGAGTGTAGCAACTCTCTTTACTCCGAAGATAATCCGATGCAGCAACTCTTCTCTCCCCCTTTAGTGTTGATTTGTAAATAGCCAGCCAGCTACTTGTCCGGGTCTGGTACCCTACTATTTATAGTCATATTTGTGGCCGTATAGATTTTTGGCCGCATGGATGATGGGGTTTGCCACGTGTCCCCTCTTAATGGAAGGGCGCTACAACTATGAACGAGAATACGGGCTCCGCTACCATATGAACATTTATTAGGATTTTGTTGTTTGTTGAGTATCTGGACGGTTCTCAACTGTGTAGGCGCGACTTGGTTAAATGGACACGTGGCCGCTATTTGGTTGGAGAGAACCACTCAGTTGTAACAACAAGACTTGGTCGACGTGGAATCTGGGACATATGTGGCCAAAGACGCACGGGACGCACGGAGTCTGGAACGCATGGGGCAAGGGATGCATGGACCGCATGGAGTCTGGAATGCATGGGCCAGAGTCACATGGGACGTATGAAGTTTGGGACGCATGGGCCAAAGAAGCATAGACCGCATGGAGTCTGGGACGCAAGAGCCAGAGCTACATAAGATCTTTTTATCGTGTTGTCCACATGGCTCTGCACCATCTTTGGAACTTCTGCTTCTTAGTGTGTTCTTGTCCTTCGAGGAGATCAGAAAAAAAAAATTTGTCAGAATTTTGTGTCAGACGCCATCTTTGTTGTCAGGACGTCATGTCAGGTCGACCTGCGATCAGTTATCAGGACGCTTGTTTGGACCACATGGGTGTCCCTTTTCTGGGCCACATGGTGTCCATGCGATTCATCATCTATTGAGTTTTATTTGGGCGCATGGACGTCGGTCACATGGCTACACATTTTCTATGCTTCTACAGTCCTAATATGTTTGTTTTCAGAACCCATATATATATATATATATATATATATATATATATATACATGCATATCAACTAATTTTTTAATTCTACATTGTCGTGATATGTGTACTTTAATACCACAATAATGACATATACCAGACGTGTTAATACTTGGTGCAGAGATATGATATATATGTAAGGCAGTATGCTGTGATTTACGTAGATACTTGTAATAAAATGCATGATTAGAAGGTTTGGCCTTTTTGGGCTGTGTGTTCTTGTGTGTGTTCTTGGGCCTTGAGTGACACATGTTAGATTAGGAAGCAGTATGTATATGCTGTTTTCCTAATCTAATTTTCAACTTTTTGGAAGTGTCATATAACTCAGTATATCTAGTAGTTAAACTATTAATTCTAATAAGTGCATCACTACTCTTTTTCTTCTTTATTTCATAATCTTCTTTGAGTTTAATATAATCCTTGTCGTGTTGCTCATTTCTAAGAAGTGCTTTATGTAAGTTCAATCTAACTGATGCTAATTCATCCGAATCACTTATGGATTGTGTTTTTCTGATATCATTTAGGAGTGTGGACAATCTATCAATCTCAAGTTTGTGTGCCTTGAGTTCCTTCTTCGAGTTTTTGTATTTATCAAGCAGTGCTTTGTGATCATCTAGAAGGTCACTAAAGGCATCACCAAGTTCATCAAATGTAAGTCATCATATAGGGGGTTCGTAGATACCCGATCAAATGCCATTAAGCACACATTTGCAGAGTTGCGAGGATTCTTTTCCTTTTCAGAATCACTTGCTTTACTTTCACACCATATGCTTGTCTTAACATTTTCTTCTACTTCTATATCGCTAGCTTCTTCTTCATGCATATTCTCATAAGTAGCTCCAAGAAGTTTCCAGATCTCATATGAGGTTGCACAAGAAAAAATACGATTAAGTTCATTATTGTCTAAAGCAAAGTAAAGAGCATTCATTTCTTTTGCATCAAGACTAGCTAATCTCTTTTCTTCTTCTGTGTAGTCATAATAAGGTTTGTTAACAATATTTGAAGTAAGAGGAGAAATGATAGTAGATTTTCTGTAACCTTCAATAACATTAGTCCATACGTCAAAACCAAGTGATTTTAAGTAAAAGCCCATCCATGTCTTCTAATAAGTGTAATTATTTCTATCAAAATATGGAGGTTTATCTATGGATTGTCCTTCTTTTGTAAAGTTAGCCATGAGTATTCTAGAGTGTATAAACAAAGCATAGTTTAATGAAAATCTGCTTTGATACCAATTATAGGATCGTGTAACACCTCTAGAGGGGGGGATAAATAGTGTAAGTGCGTGTGCAACAAAAAATAATCATCAATTAGAAATTTTAAGTTTAAGATCTACTTATAAACTGCAACAATAAATATAATCAGAGTATAAGTAGAGTATAAGTAAAGTTCAGAAAGCAAACTCAAACACAGAGAATTTTATCCTGGTTTCTCTCATGGAGGACTAATCCAGGCCCGAGAAATCTTTCTCGGTATTAATCCACTATTTGTGAAATATGGTATATACACGCCTTTGATTCGAAGAGCACACAAACTTCTTACAATACGAGCTTTTGATCCGAATATCTTGAAGACTTCAGACAAGAGTAGAAACTAGCTTTTTAACTAAGCTTGTACAACTCGACTCAACTTCTAATTGGAACGACACTTGGAAACTTAGAAGGAAAGGGAGTTGTCTTGGGAATGAGAAATATTAAAGCTCTTTTGAGTAATAGAGAAGAAGAATGTTTGAGTGAATGAGTTGTCTTAAAATGTAGAAATTCTTCTCTATTTATAGGATTTTTCTGAGCTGAGTTCGGATGCTTTAACATTCATAAATTTGAACGTTAGAGCCTGGTCATCCGAAAGAGGAGGTTGACTAGGAAATCGGTTTAGGGTAGCCGAGTTTGGTCCGAGTTTGGGCAGAACTCGAACTGAGTTTGGGCAGAACTCGAACCGAGTTTGGTTAGAACTTGCCCTGAGTTCGATTGATCATATTCCATATTGTTTTGACTTGGATTGTTGAGTAGGTTTGGGTTTAGGCTCGAATCCAAAAGAATTACTGGTCTGGGTTGGCTTATGTATGAGTGGACTTTGGATATATGTTAAATCTAAATGCCAAAATTTTGTTCCGACATACATAAGTCCTTAGACTCAAAAAGTAAAAATTACATAACAAAGTATAAAGAGTAACCCAAACACAATCATCTTGTAGCCGCTTGTGACAAAGTATTATGACATCTTTCTGAATTTTTTTTATCTAAGTTACAATGTATCGATTCGTATTTTGGATCGATTATTAAAATCGGTTTGACCATGACCAGATGGGCCAACAAAGACATAAAGTTAATGAGACTACAAACTATCTGAAAAAGGAGTTCGAAATGAAAGATCTCGGAGACACGAAATATTATCTCGGATTACAAATTGAGCATTGCACTAATGGAATTTTAGTGCATCAATCAAAATACATAGAAAATATATTAAAACAACTCAATATGGATAAAGCTCATCCCCTTAGCACTCCAATGGTTGTTCAATCTTTAGATATCAATATAGATCCATATTGTCCTAAGGACGATAATGAAATGATGCTATGACCCGAAGTACCATACCTTAGTGCATTGGGGCATTAATGTATCATCACAATGTACAAGGCCAGACATATCATTCTCTGTCAATTTGTTGACTAGATATAGCTCGGCGCCAACTCGCAGACATTTGAATGGCATTAAACATGTGATAAGATATCTTCGTGGAACTACCGATATAGGATTATTTTATACTTGTGGTTTATCTGACATCACGAATCTAGTTGGCTTTGCAGATTCAGGTTATTTATCTAATCTCCATAAAAGTTGTTCATAAACTGGATATGTGTTTCTTAATAGCAATGCAACTATCTTTTGGCGTTCAACAAAACAAATAATGGTTGCTACCTCCTCAAATCACTCAGAAATATTGGCTCTCCATGAAGCAAGTAGAGAATGTATTTGGCTGAGATCGTTGATTCAACACATTCGTAGCTTCTTTCACCTTTCCCTACCATATATACTCCAACTATAATTCTTGAGGATAATGCAGCATATATTGTACAAATTCAAGGTAGATTCATTAAAGGAGACATGACCAAGCACATCTCACTAAAGTTTTTCTATACTCATGAGCTTCAGAATAACTTTGATATTGACATCCAACAAGTTCGCTCAAGTGATAATCTTGTAGACTTGTTCACCAAATCGTTACCAAAGTCAACTTTTCAGAAACTAGTTCATGGAATTAGAATGCGACATCTTCATCAGCTGACTATTCAAGATCAACATCATCAGGGGGAATGATTGTTTTCAGGGGGAGATATATTTTGTATGGACTATAACGCATTTTACTCTTTTTCCTTTGTCATGGATTTTTTCCTATTGGGTTTTTCCTGACAAGGTTTTAATGAGGCAATATTAAGCGTGTCCAACACCTATCTAAGTCATCCTAAAGACTGTACTCTTTTCTTTCGCACATGTTTTGTCCTATTGGATTTTCTTGACAATGTTTTAACCATGCAATAGGCTTAGAGATGGTGGTCATCCAAAGAGGGAGTGTTATAGCGTGGGTTACTAAAGGGTTAGATTCCCACTTTGTTTTTAGTCCCACATTGGTTAGAGATTAGTATTACACCTTCATTGGTTTGTATAAATAAGGCCTTTGGCTCCCACTATGTGATTACACTAATAAGAGATATTCTCTCCTATTTTCTTCTTTCTTCTTCTACGTATTCTAACAGGTTTTGTGTATTTGAAAAGATAAACCTTACTTTCACAACAAATTTATATGCATATTTTTTTCTCTTTTGATTTTGGTAATTCCTTTATTTAAAATTATTCTTTTATAGTTCCATTATACTTTCTGTTTGTATCAATTTATTTCTGTTATTATTTTTCTTAAAAAAAATATTTGTAATTAATTTTTTTTCACTAACACTATTATTTAATAGCTACTAATACAATATAAGTATAATTAATCTTTCTATTTCATAAATTTTATTTATAACATTATATTTTATTATTATTATTATTCTAAATTATATGGGTTTTTCACAGTAGAAGCATGATCATCCTTGAGTAGAGAGCTTGGGCAGCGGAGACAGTGGCCAGAGACTTTGGCTAAGAAAAGTATGCGCTGGTAGAGCTCCACCTTGGGGCGAGAACGGGTCAGGGGACCCTGCGCAGAACCGGTTTGGTTTGATGACAACACAGTCTTTTGGGTAATCTGCATGTTTACTCCGATCAAGGAGCCTTATAACATCCTTCCACGCTCCATCACCATCGTCAGGGAAAATTGGGAAAACCCCTGCAAATAGAGAAATGTCGCTTAACATCCCTGTAAAAGACATATACAAGCGTCTATTGTAAAACCCCCTTCCTAGAAAATCGTATATACCCTTTATTTATTAATTATTATTTAAATTGTAGTAATTAGGTCCAAATAGGAGAAATAGATTTTTAATAATTTTTATGTTAGGTGTTCGGACACTTAGAGGACTTATGGGACCATCAGGAATTTTTCAGAATTTATTCCATGTAGGGGACCCCTTGAGCAGTTGCTAGCCTAACGATGTGCAATACCCTATCCTATAAATTTTCTTATGAGTATATATATATGTATATACAAATATATATGTATATATATATTTTATAAAGGAAGAAAGAAAAAGAAAAGAAAAGAATTAAATAATACTAAGTATAATACTAATATAATAAGAATATAATAATAATACTAATATTATAACAATAGCCTACTACTAATACTTAGTTGCTACTACAGCAAAGAACAACAACTTTAGCATTGCTATAGCATAGCAGCACCTGCAGCCTTTGACCCTTCAGCGGCTTCACCTTGGCCAACCCGCGGATTACAACCCGCGATCCATTAACCCCCTCTCTCTCCTAATATATATAGTATATATATATATATAATAGCTCTCTAAAACCCTAACCTAGAAACTCCAGACTTCCTCTTCCCATCTAGAGCCGTCACCGCAGCCAGAAAAGCCTCCCCAAGCCATCCAACCATCCCGTCGACGCCGACATCGCGAACTGCAGTCTCCCACTCGAGGCACCTTCGCTCCGGCGTAATTTTTCGTCGACTCGCTCGACCAAACTCTGTTCCATTTTCATAGGTATGATCATCCCTTAACCCTCTCCAATACTTGTTTTATAGTCAACCTCGGATAACGTGTGCCCCTAGGTGAAAAATAGCGTCCAAAATGGACGGACAGACAGAATTCTGCAATCGCAGAATTCCAGAATGACCACCCATATTGCCGAGTTCGTATCTCCCACCACAGAGATCCGAATTCGGTGATTCTTTTTTATACCTGTAGATTATATGACCTAGTTTACTTTCTATATAATAACTTTGTGCTATTAGTTGCTGTGGACAAAATTGTATTCGTCACAAAACTGCGCGCACCCACTTTTTTCGGTTTTCTAAAAGTTGGAGATCGTAGCGCGCCCTACCAAACGAGACCGCCCCGCCGTGTGCCAAGTGTACTGAATGGTGCACACAGCATAATCGGACACGTGAAAATTTGTGGGGACTGATTTGGACGCGTGTGCGCGCCGGAATCAGGCCGTATCCGCGAACACATTTCGTGTCGCCACTTTTGTGAAACTCGCACGTATTTTGTGCACGCTTGTCAGATTGTGACAAAACTTATGCCACTGGACTCATGGTAACACGCTGGTCCTGTGACCCAATTTTCATGCATTTCTGAGACGATTGACCAGATCGCCAATTGGCGGGCCCCACAGTTGACTTTTTGGACCAAATTATGTTCGGCTCATCGGAATCCAAATTTGGACATACCGTTGGGATCGTATTGATATTTAGAATTATTTGACCCATAGTTTGTCCCATTTAGAGACTGTTACCCTCGGCACGCTTTTCGGTGCAAAGTGGGCCACATATAGAACCCTCTTTGGCCCGAAAATGACCTTTTTGCCCCTGTGTCCAAATTGGACGTAAGGTCAGGCATTTCTAGCAGTTTGACATCTTCTGAGACTGTTGGTGATATTTATTACAGCTTTCGGAGTAGTACCTACCGGATCCACCGATACCAGGACGACAGTTGATATTCAAACATCAGGCAAGTGTACCTTGCCATCTCTGCAGTATTATTACCTATTTTTCTTGCTTTATATATTTACTGTGCATGCTTAACCTAATGCTTAACCTAGGACCGTTTGACATACTTAGCGTCCGATTATCAGTCGGGTGCCAACATCGTACGCGGTGTTGGGTAATGTCATCTAAATATGGACATACGTGACACTTTATCTTCTCGTACTTGTCTTACCAAGTACACTTTGACCCAGGACACTGGACACTGATCATGAGACAGGATCTTCCCGAGATGTTCGAGGTGATTCTGTATAGGACTTGGCATAGATTCTATATTCTAGATACATTATGACTTGTGCATTAGTTATGACCCCGCTGACATGGACGTGAGACGTTATGTTTATGATTTGGGTGGTTACATTGGGTGGGGAGAGACACACAGACTACAGGCTGATTATATATATACACCCCTACTATTGTGAGGCCAAGACTCTGAAGCCCGAGCTTGGCCCATTACTCATTATTACTGCTACTACCGGCTCCCCTACACAGAGCTTGTAGTATGCTTCAGCCTGAGTTCTAGTGCTGCTCTCATCTTGCATATCACTTAGCTGGTTATTTTAGTATTCCCTTATTGTTCCATCTATTGCTGGATAGATTCACAGGCTACAGGTTGATTATGTTATGCCGGCTACTCAGTATCCCGCTGAGCTAGACCACCTCTTGACACCACTACTACCGGCTCCCCTACACAGGGCTTGTAGTTGTTTCAACCTGAGTATTGTTGATATTTTTTCTTGCATTTTACACAGATGTTTACATACTTACCCTGCTTATCTCATTATTTGCTGCACTGTTTATATTCTGGCTTGTATTATTTTCTGTACCTTGCTATGTCCCCTGAGGACCTGGATATGGATTTTGTCCCCAGATTTTGCAGACCAGGTTTACCCCGAGGTTTACGGGACCGCAGCAGGAGGAGCCGATCCAGGAGCCGTACCACCATCTGAGGACGAGGTCTTAGCTGAAGACTTCTCTTGAGCATCCATGTTCATGCTCAGTTTTATATATTATTTCAGTCTTTTATTTTCTGGTCTGTGGAACCATTGTACTAGATATTTATCGGGTTGTTCCCGAAGTACTTTGTGAGACTTGTTGATGATTTACATTCCTTATTTATTCTGTAGATCATATTTTATATCTTGTGTGGATGGGATTAGTTGTGCCATGATTGTCGTAGACTTGTTTTACAACTTAAGTATGCCCTGATGGATCCATTATATTGGGTTGGTCCATCGGTGCATACTGTTGGCCATTGCCACGTGTCTAGTCCCAAGGTATTTTGGGACTGGGGCGTGACATAGTTTTTGTGGTGGCCCATGCAGGTCAACGACTAAATTGTTCAGTTTCAACTTAGGGACTGAACCAGCCTGCCCTGAGGATAGGATAAGTTATAGGATCTCATCCATTAATTGAACCATTCTTGAACTCTATATCGAACTCGAAATTGTTACTTGATTTGCATCCTGTGTTGACTCCTATGAGCGTTCTTATAGTTTATCTTTTGGTTGCAGAGAAATGGATCCCAGGAACGGAGACGAGATTCCTTTGGATACACCACACGACGCTGTGGTTACTTATGGAGATGGAGTGACTCCTAGAAGTGGAGGACAAGCATCGCAGAGCGATCAAACCGGTCAGCCTAATCCAAGGTTCCGGAGAGATGACATCCCACCTCCACCACAGTTCACTCCCCAGATGCCAGCTTTCCCGCCAGGACAAGCCATGGACGGGCAACAGATGTTCCAGATGATGTATGCTATGATGCAAGCACAGCAACAGATTCAGCAAGAAGCACAACGTCAGGAGGCCGAGAATCTGAGAACCAGCCTGGTATCCGCATTGGAGCAGACAAATCCACCAGCGAGGCGATCGGCGACGGGATCTATCACCGACTTCTGTCAGCTCAAGCCTCGTACCTTTTCTGGTAAAGAGGGACCAACAGAAGTTCATGAATGGCTCACAAACATTCAGCATCAGTTGGAAGCCGCAGAACTTCCGAGAGAGAAGTGGATGACTGCAGTCAGAATGCAGTTAACGGAGAATGCACATCACTGGTGGTTAGTAGAGGAGATGAGGCTTGGGCAGGACCGAGTCACCTGGGAAGAGTTCTCCAAACTCTTCAAAGAAATGTACATTCCGACAGTTGCACGATCAGAGCTCAGAGACAAGTTCCACCGCCTTATCCAAGGCAGCATGACAGTGGAAGAATACAACGCGGAATTCATTCGCCTCAGCCGCTTTGCCCCGACATTGATTTCGACGGAGGAAGAAAAAGCTGAGAAGTTCTTTGACGGCTTGAAGTTCGATCTTCAGAGATTGATTGGATCGGTAGCACCTACCTCTTATACCGACGTGCTCGCAGCAGCCCGACGCATGGAGCGCGTCACCAGAAGGGAGTCGACCTTGAAAAGGCATATCACATCAGCACCATCGAGGACAGGACATGGGGAAGCAGCAAAACGGACCCAGAGGAGTATGCCAGAGAGGACAGCACACAGGGCCATATCTCTCCCTACTTGTCACCACTGCGGCAAGATAGGTCACATTGAGAGAGAATGCAGACGCAAGTTAGGACTCTGCCTGGCTTGTGGGTCCAACCAGCATCAGACCAGAGATTGCACCGAGCGCAGAGAGAGAGCACCGAGATTAGCTTTGCCTGCACCACGACCAGCTTACCCGGCAGCAGGAGCACAGCAGGCAGGAGTTGGAGGCGTCAGGCCACCAGCCCCAGGAGGGAATCAGCAGAGACCACCCCTGGCACACAGGCAGCTTTTTTCCAGCAGGCTCAGCAGCAGCGAGGCCAAGCACAGGGGCGAGGACAGGCATTCACTTTAGCTGTTGAGGAGGAGGCTACAGCAGGCGAGGTCATCGCAGGTACTATTTTAGTAGCTTCATTACCAGCTGTAGCATTATTTGATTCTGGAGCATCGCATTCATTTATAGCAGCTAGCTTTGTAGCCACCCATAGAGTAGCTACCGCACCCCTTCCGAAGATGAAGAGAATTCTTACGGGAGGTAGAATTATTCTGGTTAGTGACGTCTGTAGATCATGTTCTGTAGTCGTTTGTGGCCGAGAAATGCGAGGCCAAGCACAGGTAGAATTATTCTGGTTAGTGACGTCTGTAGATCAGCAGCAGCGAGGCCAAGCACAGGGGCGAGGACAGGCATTCACTTTAGCTGTTGAGGAGGAGGCTACAGCAGGCGAGGTCATCGCAGGTACTATTTTAGTAGCTTCATTACCAGCTGTAGTATTATTTGATTCTGGAGCATCGCATTCATTTATAGCAACTAGCTTTGTAGCCACCCATAGAGTAGCTACCGCACCCCTTCCGAAGATGAAGAGAATTCTTACGGGAGGTAGAATTATTCTGGTTAGTGACGTCTGTAGATCATGTTCTGTAGTCGTTTGTGGCCGAGAAATGCGAGCGCAGTTTCTGATATTTTCTATGCCGGATTATGATGTCGTACTTGGTATGGACTGGTTAAGTCAGTACCATGCGACTCTTGATTGCCGACTTGGGCGGGTTATATTTAGACCGCCTGGACATCCGAAATTTGAGTTTCTCCAAGGAGCAGTAGAGCAAGGAGCTCAGCCTACTCTTAGGGTACTATCTGTAGAAGGGGAGACAGGTTACCCAAGAGTCATATCAGAATTTGTGGATGTATTTCCCGATGATCTTCCAGGTTTACCACCTGATCGGGAAATAGAATTCACAATAGACTTAACTCCAGGAGCAGAGCCAATCACTTCAATAGTTTATCGGCTAGCACCCAAGGAGTTAGTGGAGTTGAAAGCACAGGTTGATGATCTTTTGGAGAAGGGTTTCATTCGGCCCAGTATTTCACCTTGGGGAGCACCCATATTATTTGTGCCAAAGAAGTATGGAACAGTACGGTTATGCATTGATTACAGGGCACTAAATGCTGTAACCATCAAGAACAGGTATCCCCTACCACGCATTGATGATCTATTCGATCAATTGAGTGGTGCAAGGGTATTTTTGAAGATTGACCTTAGATCCGGCTATCATCAGATCAAGGTGAGGAAGGAAGACATCCCGAAGACAGCTTTCAGGACCAAGTATGGACATTATGAGTTCTTGGTGATGTCGTTTGGTTTAACCAACGCGCCAGCAGTATTTATGAGCTTAATGAACAGAGTCTTTCATCAGTTCTTGGATAAATTCGTGGTGGTGTTCATTGATGACATTCTCATATATTCCAAGAGCCCTGAAGAGCACGAGGAGCATCTCAGAATCGTATTAGAGACCTTAAGACAGGAGAAGTTATATGCCAAGCTCAGTAAGTGTGAGTTCTGTATGGACAAAGTGCCTTTCTTGGGACACATCATATCAGGAGAAGGACTTTCAGTGGATCCAGAGAAAGTTGCGGCAATAGAGACTTGGCCTACACCCACATCAGTTGCAGAGGTGAGAAGTTTTCTCGGACTTGCGGGATATTACCGAAGGTTTGTAGAGAATTTCTCGAGGATTGCAGAACCGATGACGAAGCTGACACGTAAGGACCAGGAGTTTATATGGACAGAAGACTGCCAGAAGGCTTTTGAAGAACTGAAGAGAAGATTAACAACAGCACCTATCTTGAATCTTCCTTCAGGGTCAGGAGGTTTTGTTGTTTACAGTGATGCATCAGGCAGTGGACTAGGATGTGTTTTGATGCAACATGGCAAAGTCATTGCTTATGCGTCGAGACAGTTGAAGGTCCACGAGAAGAACTACACAACACATGATCTGGAGCTAGCAGCAGTTATATTTGCATTAAAGATATGGAGGCACTATCTTTACGGAGAGAGGGTAAAAATCTTTACTGATCACAAGAGTCTGAAGTATGTATATACTCAGAAGGAGCTTAACATAAGGCAGAGACGCTGGCTAGAACTGATGGTGGATTTTGACATCGAACTGCAGTATCATCCGGGTAAGGCGAATGTTGTTGCAGACGCACTCAGCAGGAAGCCTACGGCTTATTTCTTGACGATGCAGCCCGAGTTATTGAGAGATTTACAGGAACTACAGATAGAGGTCGTCTTACCGGGACAGACTGGATTGATGGCTAATCTTGAGATTCAGTCATCACTCGTAGAGAAGATTAAAGAGGCATTGCCCACCGATGCTAGATTCAGAAGACTCGAAGAAAGGACAGAAGTCGGCATGCAGACAGGACTTCGCATCCATGAAGACGGGACATTGAGGTTTGGAAACCGCTTGTATGTTCCAAATGGAGAATTGAGACAGGAGTTAATGACCGAAGCACATAGCTCTATGTACTCTGTTCACCCAGGAGGAACCAAGATGTATCGGGACTTGAGACAGTATTACTGGTGGCATGGAATGAAGAGAGAGATAGCTCACTTTGTAGCTAAATGTCTGGTATGTCAACAAGTGAAGGCGGAGCACCAGAGGACAGCAGGATTATTGTAACCACTTCCAATTCCAGAGTGGAAGTGGGAGCACATCACTATGAACTTCGTCACGGGTTTTTCCAAGAGTCCAAGTGGGAGAGATGCAGTGTGGGTAATAGTGGACCGACTCACCAAGTCAGCCCATTTTATACCTTTTAGAGTGGATCAGTCTACAGAAGCTTTAGCTGATTTATATATGAGGCAGATCGTGAGATTGCACGGCATACCAGTCAGCATTGTATCGGACAGAGATTCGCGCTTCACATCGCACTTTTGGAGGAGCATGCAAGAGAGTCTTGGTACTCGTCTGAAGTTCAGTACATCTTACCACCCGCAGACAGATGGGCAGTCGAAGCGTACTATTCAGACCTTGGAGGACATGTTGAGGGCTTACATGTTAGACTTTGGAGGATCATGGGAGGACCACCTACATCTTGTAGAGTTTTCTTACAACAATAGCTATCAAGCGAGTATTCAGATGGCTCCGTTTGAAGCATTGTATGGGAGAAAATGTAGGTCTCCTGTGTGTTGGGGTGACGTGGGAGAACGTCAGATTCTGGGACCCGAGTTGGTGGTCAACACCGTAGAGACAGTCAAGAAGATTCAGGGACACTTGCGAGCAGCGCAAGTTAGGCAGAAGCAGTGGGCAGACCTTCATCGTCGACCCTTGGAGTTCAAAGAGGGCGATCACGTCTTCTTGAGGATATCACCGACCAGAGGCACCATCCGATTCGGAGGGCGCGGCAAGTTGAGTCCAAGGTATATTGGACCATTTGACGTGCTCGAGAGAGTTGGAGAGGTGGCTTAGCGACTTGCGCTACCACCTTCACTGGAGGGAGTACATGACGTATTCCATGCGTCACAGCTCAGGCGATATGTGGCAGACAGCATTCATGTCCTCGACCATTCAGAGATCACCATTGGGCCGAGCTTGTCATACCAAGAGCAACCCGTGGGAATCCTTGATCATCGAGAGAAGGTATTGAGGAACCAGTCTATTCCCTTGGTTCGCGTAGCATGGAGGCATGGCGCGCCAGGAGAATCAACTTGGGAGCGCGAGGATAACATGCTCAAGCGTTTTCCGAACCTATTCGCAGACCAAGGTATGAATTTACATTGTTAATTTATATCTTATACCATCCTTGCATTCTATCGTGGCTTAATTTTAATTTCGAGGACAAAATTTTTACAAGTTGGGTAGAATGTAAAACCCCCTTCCTAGAAAATCGTATATACCCTTTATTTATTAATTATTATTTAAATTGTAGTAAATAGATCCAAATAGGAGAAATAGATTTTTAATAATTTTTATGTTAGGTGTTCGGGCACTTAGAGGACTTATGGGACCATCAGGAATTTTTTGGAATTTATTCCAAATAGGGGACCCCTTGAGCAGTTGCTAGCCTAACGATGTGCAATACCCTATCCTATAAATTTTTTTATGAGTATATATATATGTATATACAAATATATATGTATATATATATTTTATAAAGGAAGAAAGGAAAAGAAAAGAAAAGAATTAAATAATACTAAGTATAATACTAATATAATAAGAATATAATAATAATACTAATATTATAACAATAGCCTACTACTAATACTTAGTTGCTACTACAGCAAAGAACAACAACTTTAGCATTGCTATAGCATAGCAGCACCTGCAGCCTTTGACCCTTCAGCGGCTTCACCTTGGCCAACCCGCGGATTACAACCAGCGATCCATTAACCCCCTCTCTCTCCTAATATATATAGTGTATATATATATAATAGCTCTCTAAAACCCTAACCTAGAAACTCCAAACTTCCTCTTCCCATCTAGAGCCGTCACCGCAGCCAGAAAAGCCTCCCCAAGCCATCCAACCATCCCGTCGACATCGCGAACTGCAGTCTCCCACTCGAGGCACCTTCGCTCCGGCGTGGTTTCCCGTCGACTCGCTCGACCAAAAACTGTTCCATTTTCATAGGTATGATCATCCCTTAACCCTCTCCAATACTTGTTTTATAGTCAACCTCGGATAACGTGTGCCCCTAGGTGAAAAACAGCGTCCAAAATGGACGGACAGACAGAATTCTGCAATCGCAGAATTCCAGAATGACCACCCATATTGCCGAGTTCGTATCTCCCACCACAGAGATCCGAATTCGGTGATTCTTTTTGATACCTGTAGATTACATGACCTATTTTATTTTCTGTATAATAACTTTGTGCTATTAGTTGCTGTGGACAAAATTGTATTCGTCACAAAACTGCGCGTACCCACTTTTTTCTGTTTTCTAAAAGTTGGAGATCGGAGCGCGCCCCGCCAAACGGGACCGCCCCGCCGTGTGCCAAGTGTACTGAATGGTGCACGCAGCATAATCGGATACGTGAAAATTCGTGGGGACTGATTTGGACGCGTGTGCGCGCCGGAATCAGGCCGTATCCGCGAACACATTCCGTATCGCCACTTTTGTGGAACTCGCGCGTATTTTGTGCACGCTTGTCAGATTGCGACGAAACTTACGCCACTGGACTCGTGGTAACACGTTGGTCCTGTGACCCAATTTTCACGTATTTCTGAGACGGTTGACCAGATCGCCAATTGGCGGGCCCCACAGTTGATTTTTTGGACCAAATTATGTTCGGCTCATCGGAATCCAAATTTGGACATACCGTTGGGATCGTATTGATATTTAGAATTGTCTGACCCATAGTTTGTCCCATTTAGAGACTGTTACCCTCGGCACGCTTTTCGGTGCAAAGTGGGCCACATATGGAACCCTCTTTGGCCCGGAAATGACCTTTTTGCCCCTGTGTCCAAATTGGACGTAAGGTCAGGCATTTCTAGCAGTTTGACATCTTCTGAGACTGTTGGTGATATTTATTACAGCTTTCGGAGTAGTACCTACCGGATCCACCGATACCAGGACGACAGTTGATATTCAAACATCAGGCAAGTGTACATTGCCATCTCTGCAGTATTGTTACCTATTTTTCTTACTTCATATATTTACTGTGCATGCTTAACTTAGGACCGTTTGACATACTTAGCGTCCGATTATCAGTCGGGTGCCAACATCGTACGCGGTGTTGGGTAATGTCATCTAGATATGGACATACGTGACACTTTATCTTCTCGTACTTGTCTTACCAAGTACACTTTGACCCAGGACACTGGACACTGATCATAAGACAGGATCTTTCCGAGATGTTCGAGGTGATTCTGTATAGGACTTGGCATAGATTCTATATTCTAGATACATTATGACTTGTGCATTAGTTATGACCCCGCTGACATGGACGTGAGACGTTATGTTCATGATTTGCGTGGTTACATTGGGTGGGGAGAGACACACAGACTACAGGCTGATTATATATATACACCCCTACTATTGTGAGGCCAAGACTCTGAAGCCCGAGCTTGGCCCATTACTCATTATTACTGCTACTACCGGCTCCCCTACACAGAGCTTGTAGTATGCTTCAGCCTGAGTTCTAGTGCTGCTCTCATCTTGCATATCACTTAGCTGGTTATTTTAGTATTCCCTTATTGTTCCATCTATTGCTGGATAGATTCACAGGCTACAGGTTGATTATGTTATGCCGGCTACTCAGTATCCCGCTGAGCTAGACCACCTCTTGACACCACTACTACCGGCTCCCCTACACAGGGCTTGTAGTTGTTTAAACCTGAGTACTGTTGATATTTTCTCTTGCATTTTACACAGATGTTTACATACTTACCCTGCTTATCTCATTATTTGCTGCACTGTTTATATTCTGGCTTGTATTATTTTCTGTACCTTGCTATGTCCCCTGAGGACCTGGATATGAATTTTGTCCCCAGATTTTGCAGACCAGGTTTACCCCGAGGTTTACGGGACCGCAGCAGGAGGAGCCGATCCAGGAGCCGTACCACCATCTGAGGACGAGGTCTTAGCTGAAGACTTCTCTTGAGCATCCATGTTCATGCTCAGTTTTACATATTATTTCAGTCTTTTATTTTCTGGTCTGTGGAACCATTGTACTAGATATTTATCGGGTTGTTCCCGAAGTACTTTGTGATACTTGCTGATGATTTACATTCCTTATTTATTCTGTGGATCATATTTTATATCTTGTGTGGATGGGATTAGTTGTGCCATGATTGTCGTAGACTTGTTTTACAGCTTAAGTATGCCCTGATGGATCTATTATATTGGGTTGGTCCATCGGTGCGTACTGCTGGCCATTGCCACGTGTCTAGTCCCAAGGTATTTTGGGACTGGGGCGTGACATCTACAAAAATAAGGAAGCCATAATGCCCAAGCAGCTTACTACAAGAAAATATAGCATTTATGGCGCACAATTTACGGCGCACAGTTGCTGCGCATTGTAAATGACACTATTTTACAGCGTGCAAAAATATGCATCGTAAAAGAGTTATTTTTTTGTCTTTTTTACGGTGTGTTTGTCATGCATGCCGTAATTGAAAACTTACTTAAGACATGCATTATTACACGTTGTAATTGAAGACTCATTTACGACATGAATTATTGCGCGTTGTAATTGAAGACTCATTTACGACATGCATTATTGTGCGTTGTAATTGAAGACTCATTTACGGCAAGCAAGTTTGCGCGTTGTGAAAGTTGACTTATTTACGGCGTGCTTCAGCACGTTTTGAAAGGTATTTATTTTAGTTTCCCTCCATGTATTTTTTTTTCACTAGGGGACGTTTGGTATGCAGTAATTTTTTTTACTTCCGAATTTTTTTTGGGTCAAAATCTATTACCATGTTTATTTATTAAAAAATTATTTTCGGGAATTACGAATACCCGAGTAAATAATTTACCCACGAAACATAGGAATCCTATTCCTTAAGAATATGCGGGTATAATTTTTTTGCCTGGGCAAATTTATTTTTTCAAGTTTTTCTTTTTTGATTGTTTTTGACCTTTTTTATTTGTTTTTCTTTTTTTCCTTTTTGGTCTTTTTTGGCGATTTTGATCTTTTTGGTCGTTTTTACCGTGTTTTTACTTTTTAGTCATTTTTTTATCGTTTTAAGTCACTTTTATCGTTTTTTTCCTTTTTGATTGTTTTCAATCGTTTTTTGTCGTTTTTTTATCTTGTTTAGTCATTTTTTTTATCGTTTTCTGATCGTTTCAAGTTTTTTTTATCGTTTTTTATTTTTTTTCATTTTTAGTCATTTTTGATCTTTTTTAGTCATTTGTGGTCATTAATAGTCGTTTGTGGTCTTTTTTTGGTCTTTTTTGTTTGTTAATTTTTTAGTAAGTTTTAGTTGTTTCATTTTTTATCATTTTTGTCATTTTTAGTCATTTTTGCTCAATTTTTAGTCGTTTTTAGTTGTTTTTGATCATTTTAGACATTTGTATCATTTTTTTGATTGTTTTTTAGTTTTTTTTTAGTTGTTTGTGGTCGTGTTTTGTCTTTTTTGGTCTTTTTTGATAATTTTTGTCATTTGTTGTCTTTTTAATTTTTTTGGTCATTTTAATCAATTTTGGTTGTTTTTAGTCATTTTAGTCATTTTTTGTCATTTTTCTTTTTTGGTCTTTTTTTTCGTTTTTGATCAATTTTCTCTTTTTTGGTTTTGTTTTTTTTTGTTTTTTCTCGGTTTTGATTTTTTTTTTCAATTTTGGGCTTTTTTTTTGCCATTTTTCATATTTTGCCATTTGTTCATTTTAGGTCTTTTTGTCGTTTTTGATCGTTTTCATCCCCCCTCCCCCCTTTTAGTCTTTTTGTTGTTTTTGTTTGTTTGTTTGTCTTTTTTTGTTTTTTATTTTTTTGATTATTTTTTCTTTTTTGATCGTTTATAGTCGTTTTGTCGTTTTTGGTCATTTTGGTAATTTTGTTATTTTGTTATTTTTTATTTTTTTATCTTGGTTTTTTTTTATTTTTTGGTTTATTTTAACCTTTTTTTTTCATTTTCTTTCAAATTTTTTTCTTTTTTTTTCCTTTTTTTCCTCGGTAATATTTGTATCGTACAAAACATAAGAATATAGTTTTCCAGAAAATTTAATTACTTGGAATTTGATTTCCAAAAATATAGAATTTCTGGCTAAATATTATTTTTTTGTATCAAACCCCCTTAAATATTTTCAGATTCCCGCACTTATGTAACACGCGTTTTTCATTTTTCTTCTATATTTTTGTTCCACCAAAAAGTGTTACCAAAGAAGGAAAACCTCTCTTCTAACGGTCACTCCTCCTTCTTCTTAGACCTACCAATTTAGTGTCCTTAAAGTATCTGCCCAACAATTTTCCTCTCTCCAATCTTAACACTAGGTGAAACCCTAATTTATTCATATTTTCATTAATTTTCTGCCAAATATTTCCTGATTTCTCACAGATCTGACCTTTTTTTCTTCCTCTCTCGCAGATTCTGCCATGAAAGAAGAAAAATTGAAGTCCAACGCGCCGAAGAAGGGTGTTGCCAAGTAAAGATCTTCTTGTTATTCACTTTATTTTTATAGAAATTTTGATTAGATATGGAGTTTTTTGGATCTTAAAATTTTAATTCTAGTTCAAAATTTTTGAGGATATTGATAAAGAGGACGAGGACGGAAAAGACAGCGAGCAAGAATCCGGCGCAGGATGGCAATTACTTTTAATTCTCTAAGTTGTTCCCCACAAAATAAATCTTCCTCTTTGAATGTCTCAGTGTGTTCGATAAAAATAGTGACTTCATGCTGCAATATTATACGGAGTCCTCATTTGAGAAATATCTTAATATTGATCTTTTGATAGTATTTGATGACCTTGTCATTTGCATATTGAACCATACTGCACTTTCTAATGCTACAAACCGTAGTCGGATCCAAGAGTACCCAAGACGCGGAGGAGGAGCAGGCCAACGCGCCGCCACCCCAAGGATCGCCTGCGGTCGAATATTTTAACCTTCAAACCTATTCACAACGTAATTATGAGTTTTCATGAATTTAATTTAGTGCAGTGGCAGAAAGTTGCAATATCCAATCCTTCGTCAGCGGATTGGTCTCGTATTCACATTGCTACCCTCATCATAAGTGTTATGAGATTCCACAGTAATTAGGGTCACAAAGTGTTCACATCGGTGCATCAATCTCTTCACCAAATGTAAGTTTCACTTCTTCTTTTTATTTATTTTTGGTACTAATGCTTGGCACTCCTCCAAAACAAACGATGCAGTCAAGCAAAAAAAAAAAAGGTTGCAACATTTTTTTTACTGTCAGTTGTACATGCAAAGTTGTACTTGCATATATATGAAGATATACTTGATCAGCTTCTTCTTCCCCAGCTGGGAGAAATCGTCGAGTTGAGCTGCCGAGCTTGGACATGAGAGTGTTCGACACTAATCAGGATTTGTGTAGTGGCAGTGAGTTCGTGTGTTGTGATGACTCGGTTGATCCGTGAGCGTACCCTCCAGAGGAATGTGCCTTCTTGTCGGATCAAACGTGGGTGCCGAGCAACAACACAGTTGGCTTCGATAGCCTCTTGTGGAACTACTACTCTTATCTTTTCTCTCTATATGGCTAGGTCCTATAAATTTTTCTTAAGGGGTTGTGTATTGATTGTACATAAATTTTCATATGAAGGGAGGATGTTTGCTAAATTTGTGCGTTAGAAAAGAAGTTTGGCAAATTAGCAAATAGGAGAACAACACGCCAAATTTTTTGGCGTTTCATGTCATTACATATACACCATGCCAATATTATTAGCGGGCCAGGCCACACGCCACCCCCACGCTAAAAAATTTGACGTGCTCCACGCTTTTCTAGAACTACATGCCAAATTGATTGGCGTGGTCTACGCTTTTCTTGAACTATATGCCAAATTGATCCATTGGGAGGAGTTGAGCGTTGTAACGTCCATAACGACTAGTAACTCCCCAATATATTTGGCGAGTTACATCTAACGTATAGTAACCTGCCAATATTTTGGACGAGCTACCTCTAACGTTCACCCCCAAAACTGACCTATTTAAACGGCAGAGACTCACTCTCATTCTCATTCTCACTCAACAGCAACCTCAATCTCATTTTCACATACAATTTATCACTCTCTACCTTTTACTTCCAGAATTATCGAAGATTGTTGTAACTTTCATCATCAAACATTATTTTATTACAAACTTGCGAATATTGTAATTCCAAATAAGAAAAGTTGACAATTATTTTTTATTTAAAAATTTAAATTGTAGTAAGTTAGAACTTACATTCATTCGTAGATGCTATTAGGGGATACATATTCCATACACTGTAACTCTCATATCGACTATTCCAATCAACAATGACTCCATGTATTCTATTTATTGCATTGGCTATACCATAACTGATAGTAGGTGGATCACCGGGAATTACTGGGTCATCCCGAATTGTCGAAGGACACGGTCTGCCGGATAATACATTGTTAACCGATCATATATAATAAAATATCTATGCAGACTAAGAGAATACGATGTTCGCTTTATTGGTGGAGCATCATCTTCAAGTGTATAGGGTATCCACTTAACATATTTATTGACAATGTATCAAATTGTTACGATGTGACTACGATAATAACTTAAAATATTTGACAAGATAATTAAATTATTACCTCATTAGACTGTAGTGTGTCAAATTGGTCATGATAAATTGGTAATGACTTGTATAAACAATGTACTTGATCCACTACTTCTGTGGGCCATCGTAAAGCAAGTGTAAAGACTCCAACGTCACTAGCAATGCTGGTAACAGACCTACCAATGGAAAAATGCTCGTAGGCCCAGGCCAATAATAGAAATAACATGGTACTAGTAGAAAATAAATAAATAATGTAATAATCTTACTTGTCTATTCTAATTTGAAGTAGTGTCATACATTCAGAAATATTCTTGTAAGAGTCCGAACCCACAAATTCAGTCAAAATTGCACATAAATGTGCTAAAATAGCAGCTCCTCATGCATGACAAGTGGGTTCTTTCAAATTATCCAAGAATGACAAAAGTCGCACATTTAACATATTTCTAATTGAGTCTGGAAATAGAATTGAACCACATAAAGATAACAAATATGCTCTAGTGCAATAAATTATCTGCAAATATTTTTTTAAATAAGAACTAGCATTAAAATATATTAAACGATAAATCTTTACATTAAAATATATACCCTTAGTTCATCTACATCAACGTCGGCATCAATAGTGCGATCTAAATCTATAAAGTTGCCACGAAGCCATGTCAACTTCACAAATTTTTTACCTCCAATATCTGATGGAGCGGCTATACCAAGATACCTTCTGATCAAAGTAGATGCACTTAACTGCAGATCAAAATATATAAGGCCACCTATAATAGGTAACCCTAGTATATTGGCCACATCTCACAGTGTGATAGTCATCTCACTAACGGGCAGTTGGAAAGTGTTACGTTCAGGCCACCAGTGCTCAACGAGACTTAAAATTAGATGATGGTCGTGACTTAAATATCTAACACTATCTACATAGTGGAACCCAAAGAATGCACCAAAGCCTTTTAGGCCGTATTTAGTTCCCATATATGGTATTTTCGCTACTTCCGCCACTTTCTGCGCTCCCGGGTTCAAATTTTGGTATAAATTAAATATATACATTATAATTATGTGAAGAAAAAAATAACTAGCATACTTAAGATTTAAAACTTACCTGTCCAACAAAAACATTTTTACATATGTGGTTTTCACGTTGCTGATTTATGATGCCAGTAGTCGGTCCACCAGGAATACGTCCGTTATTTTGATTTTCCATCTAAATAAATTACACAACTATTATTACCTACTAATGTATATTTCTTACTAAATTATAAAAAAATATTTTCAATCTAAAAACTACAAAATTATTTCTAAGTAAGTAAGTACAAATTATAAATTAACAGGAGAATGTGTAAACAGAAGAATTTTACCTTCTGTGTTCTTCTTCCTTACTTGTTGTAAATAGGAGATTGAGGTGCACAAGTGATGAGAGGAGAATTTTTTTGGATGTGTATTGGAAGGGGAGGGAAAGGGAGTTTATAGATGTGGGAGGAACGAGGGGATTGGTTGAGAGAGAGGGAGGAGTGGTCTCCGAGGGGAGAGAGGGGGTGGTCTCCTATTGGTCTCCGAGGGGTGGTCTTCAAGGGAGCTCAGGAAGAGAGAAGAGTCATAGCACACCAAAAATTTTGGCGTGTGGCGTGTGGCGTGTGGCCCACCAAAATTTTTAGCGTGGGGTGGCATGTGGAATAGCCCGCCAATAATATTGACATGACACGCCAAAAAAATTGGTGTGTTGTTCTCCTATCTGCTAATTTCCCAAACTTTTTCCATAACGCACAAATTTATCAAACATCCTCCCTTCATATGAAAATTTCTGTTGATTGTACTTTCTTTTTTCTCCAAGTTGATGTTAATTTGTTTAGCCTTTCCCGTTCTCATGTTGCATGTAATGTATATTTGTTAGAAAAATATGTTGGATGGTGTGTGAGATCAATATTGTTTGTTATTTGTGATTAGAAACCAATATCAGCAGTCTATGAATAAGAGTTTGTTTGTGGTATTTTTATCAACATAAAGGATGTTGAAATATTTTCAAGAACTGCAGGAGGACGCAACGAGAAGGCGAAGTAAAAAAGGTGGGAGGATCATTTACAGCATTCAAATGCGTGTTGTAAAAAGATGGATATGGTCATTTACAGCGTTCTAATGTACATTATAAAATGATGGAGAGGGTCATTTATAGTATCTGAATGCGCTTTGTAAAAAAAAGATGGAGATGGTCATTTATAACATTCAAATGCACATTGTAAAAAAGATGGAGAGGGTCATTTACAACGTTCGTATGCACGTTATAAAAAATATGGAGATAGTCATTTACAACATTCAAATGTGCATTATAAAAAAGATGAAGAGGGTCATTTACAACGTTCAAATGCGCGCCATAAATTATAGGTTCATTTACGGCACAAAAATGTACGCCATAAAATATCTTTTATGACTTGTTTCGTGTGCCGCAAAAGATCAATTTTCTTGTAGAAGTTCCTCGCTGAAAGGGAAGATCTGAGCAACATCGATCATCTACGAGGACTAGTAGAAGAAGAAAAGTTGAGTATAGGCAGATGGTGGATTTTTTTCTCTACCCAACACTCTCCTATTTATAGGCTTCCTCGATCGTTCAATCCTTGAAGAAATAGTCAAGATTATTGGGAGATTTGATAACTTGTTTCCCAACACTACTCAGAGTATGAAGCGTCAGAACTCACCCATCAGAGGAAAGCTATACTCATAAACCGATAAAGATGGTGGCACTACTTTTATCAGGGGGTGCGACGATGGCCTTCAGTGAGTTGCTGTAATGGATGGTGTGTTCGGATAACCTGGGAGAGGCCCTATCGCTTACTCTTCCTCCATTGTCGCAAAATCTATCTACCACACTATTATGTCTATTGACCTTTGAAACAGTTAGATGTGACTATAGGCGGCTGTCAACAAAGATTTCTACGAACGCTCATTCGACAGGTCCAGCGTTACACATGGTGTAAGCTTGAATGCCAATGGAAACCTCTCATTATCTTGAATATTGATGAAAAGCTCTCATTTTGTAAACGATGTAGTTGTCTTCAATGAAATTGAGTTGACTTTCATAAACTCTTGTCTTCTTTTTTGTTCCTATTTACTGAGCGTAGATATATCATATCGAGTTGACTTTCCTTCAGATCGTAAAAAATATCTAACTGAGAATACTGATGGTTATCCTCTAGTATTTTACTGAGGGACATGGAACAACCTTCTGGTGGGCCTACTGTTCATGGCATATCCATTGTTGGATATAAACAGTAGAAAAGAGTTTTGAAATGGAAGCTTATGATACGATGCAGTACAGGACTTTGTAACCCGATTGGGTCATGATGATGAACTGTCAGAAAGGATTGATATTATATGTCATTTCCTGGGACAAAAGAGGCTATACTGGAAGGATTATATCAGGGCTATCCGAGATATATCATTGGACTTGACAGCTGTATAATCTCCAGGAAGTGTTCTGCCTAAGAGGAGTATATACTTCAGTAATTGACCCTTAAGAGAGCATAACATCATGACCATTTTGGGAGAAAACATTCTGGATGTGTAGTTGAATCATCCGCTAGTGGATGTGAGAATGTGGTAGGGAAACCCATTGTAGCATGAGCAACATAATTTTATTGAGGAAAGGCAAACAAGCATTGATATGTCGTGGGAGCGAAACATCCTACAAGGTTTGGACGAAAAGCCACTGGTCCGCGAGAAGATCAGCTGTTGTAAGTGGGACCCATAAGTGCACAGAACTTATTGGAAAAAAAACAAAAAGCACGACAAGAATAGAAAGTGCTATAAGTAAAATATATAGAAAGCCTACTAACCCTCTGGGGATTAACATAGGCTAATAACAAAATAACACAATGTGGAAATTTTGTTGGAAACCTACTAATCCTCTACGGATTAATAAAGGCGCAGACGAAAAATAAACCCAAAAACAAAAACAAACACATTTTTATAGAAGTCTATTAATCTTCTGGGGATTATAATAGACGGTGGTGGAGAGATGAGAAGTTTGATAGGGGTTGGAAGTACTGCGACCCGGGTGGTAATGCACAATACCCCTTTATTGTTGGCCTGCTTGTTTAACACCTGAGCAGAGGCTCGCCCGGGGCGTGACTGCTCCAAGTAAGAGCTATCTTACCTTGGAGTGTGCCATCTGTCGGGTCCTCACCAGCAGGTATTGGCATAGGACTCCCATTGATCGAGGAGGTTGTATGCTTTTGTACCTCATGGAATGTCATGTTTGTCGTCAAGAGCTTTGTGAACATGGCTCCGAGGCTAATGTCAGAATTGCACGCTGAAAGGTCAGAGGAAGCTGACCCTTCCGTGGATGAGGAAGCTGTGTCAGATAAAAACTTGTGGTGATGTAGCCTAGCCCGTATTTGGTTTTGTGGTAGTAATCATCAGGCTTGGTTTTTGGGGCGAAGGTCCGCGGTGGGAGCCTCGTCCTTTCCGTGGTTTAGTCCACGTACTTTCTGTAGATCATACCCATTTTGCTTTATCATTTTCTGGGCACTCTGTCTATAGATGTATTAGTGAATGCACCCTACTTCTTCTTCTTCGTAACTTTTTTGTGGGTCCATCGGGTAGGAACTCTCTTTGCCGAAGATGAAAGTGTAATGGCCTTATGAAAGGGGGTATACCAGAAAGATTGCACACTGCTCCAGGCTGGGAAGATCATCCGTCTGAAAGTCTGAAGGTACACACGTATCGATGATACTCATAGTAGTTAGGATCATTAATGCGTCCCATCTCTTTGGGTCTCCTGATCTCAGAGAGTTGAATCTTATTACCTTTTAGTAGGACCTGGAAGATGGGAATTGTGTAGTCCTAGTTGAACGTATAGTTATACAGTTTCCTATAGTACCGTGACCATGGTTACCTTTATGACTCTCCTGCGGAAAGGTCCACCAGCTCCATAGTATCCTTGCCTCTATTTTGGTTCTGCTGGAACCGCCTGCTTCCATTAGGGTTGACTCTTTGGAAGCCCAGTTGGTCGAAGTTTGTCGCACGCTCCTCAGATATTTTGGAACATCGATCAAGGTAGACCAATTCTTGAAAGGGGTAACACAGAAATAAAATTTGATTAGCGATATAAAGTTGTTCCTGTACGTATCCATGAGCATGGCTGTGGGAATACCTTGAAGGCAGTTGAGAGCCAGTCTGCGGAAGCATCCGATGAAGTCTTTAGTCGACCCCCTTTCCTTCTTCCTAGCGTTGATTAAGGAGGTCATGTTGAAAGTGATCTCCTTCTTATAGAAGCGAGACATAAATGCCATCTCCAAGTCATTCTAAGATTTGATGGAACCAACAGGAAGACTGGTGAACCACTCAAATGCGGGTCCGCTAAGAGTTCCAATTAAAAGCATTATGCGAAGGGCATCGTTCATAGATATGCTAAAGGTCAGCAAATTGAAATAATAGAGATGTTGACTTTAGGACGTCAAACCTTCGTAGGTATGAATGTTGGTGGCTTATAATTCCCGGTGCCAGCTGCTTTATCCCATTCGATAGGATATGGTAGGCTACTCCCATTTTCTGGAGGTTCTCTCGGTTAACTAGTGACTCGAACTTAGATTCCAAGCTCTTGATAGTGTCTTCTTGAGTTATCTTGCTTCTCGTGTCTTCGGGCTCTGGGGCAACTAACGCAACACCGACTTCGTGATTGCCTTGGTTGGTTGATTGAGGATGTAAACCCCTTAAAATTTTAAATTTTATTTTAAGTATTTTTATTAAATTATTGAATTTCTTTAGAGTATTTTCATAGTTAATAGAAAATAAAATGTATTGATTTAATTACTTAGATAAATACTCATTTAGAATTATTCCACAAAATAATTTTTTTATTATTTTGGAGTCGTGTTAAAGCGTGATTGATTTTCTAGAATTTATTTGTGTGCAAATGTTCTTTTTAAATTTTTATAACCTTATCTATACATGTAAATATATATGATAATATATATATATATATATATATATATATATATATATATATATAATAATAATAATAATAATAATAATAATAGTAATAATAATAAAAGTAGTAATAGCAAATATATAATAATAATAATAATAATAATAGTAATAGTAATAATAATAATAGTAATAATAATAATAATAATAATATAAATAATAATAATAATAATAATAATAATAATAATAATAATAATAATAATAATAATAATAATAATAATAAAATAGAAAAGAAAAATAAAAAGGAAAAGAAAAAGGAAAAGAAAAAGAAAGGAAAAGAAAAGAAAAGAAAAGAAAAGAAAAGAAAAGTAAATAAAAACCTAAATCTAAAACCCTTAACTAATAACCTTAAACCACTAATCACTTAAGCCTAAATAACCCTAAAGCCTAAACACCCGCAGCAGGCTATTTCCACCCTCCCCGCGGCCCATCGACGACCCCGACCTATCTACCCCCGCTCCTTCCCTATATATATCGACCATAAACCTAAACCCTAACCCTAACCCTAGACCTCGGCCCCCAACGCCGACCACCCCGCGCCGACGACCGACCGTCGTCTGCCCTCAGCGCCACCGCCCCGCGTTGCAGCAGCCGCCATCCGCCGCCAATCAGCGCGCGCGCACGCGTGCAACAACACCACCCCGTCGCCCCATTTTTACGGTATGATATCTCTCTCATCTCTCGTCCTTTTCTCGAGCGGTTTGTCCGTGTACGTTCACAACCTAACCTTCTAGGATTTTCTTCAAGTGGGACGAGTTTTAGTGCCCTGGATTGGTCGAAAAATAGACCGAAAGTTGGCCCAAAAACTGACCAAAAATAGTCTAGAATTTCAACACTAAACCCCCATGTTCATGTCCAATTTGCCACCAACCTGTTTAATATTTTCAAAATCTAATTGAAGAATTTTCTTCTATATATAACCGAGAATATTTTTGTTCTTTTTAGTTTTTATTAATTCATTTTATGTATTAGATTATTCGGCCTCCAAAATGATAAAAAACTTAATTTTTTAAAACTAAGATTTTGTGATACGGAGTGCACCCCGCCAAAAGGGATCGCCTCGTTGCATACCAATTTCACCAAAAGGCGCGTATGGTATATCCTGATATGTGGACTTTCACGGAAGTTGATTCGGACGTATGTGCGCGTTGGAATCAACCCGTATCCGTAAAAAGTCCCCGTATCGCGAATTTTACAAAACACCATTCCACTTTGTGTATGTTCGTCAGAATGCGACAAAAATTATGCCATTGCATTCGTGGTATCACACTGGTCCTGTGACCCAAGTTTCATGCGATTCTGAGACAGTTGACTAAGCCGCCTATTCGTGGGCCCCACGGGTTGACTTGAAGGGCGAATTTGTGATCGGCTCACCGGAATCCAAAATTGGACATACCGTTGAGTTCGTATCGACGTTTAGAATTTTTTTGACCTATAATTTGTCCCATTTAGAGATCTTTACCTCTGGCACGCATTTTGATGCAAAGTGGGCCACATGTGGACCCCACTTTGACCTAAAATTATCGTTTTGCCCCTGTGTACAAATTGTATGAAAGGGTAGTATTTTCTAGCTATCTCTCTTATTCTGGAAACGTTGGTGATGTTTATTTCAGCATTCGGAGACGTTCATTCTGATGCCATAGTTCTGATCCCTTGTGCTTGACGTCTGGACGCTTATACTTCGCAGCTTTCTTGCCAGGTAAGATATCTTGTCAAATTGCTTATAGTACTTTGTATGCTTATCATATTTTTATATATTCATTATATATGTATTTTTTTCAGTCATAATTATACACTATATATATGTTGACACGCACACTTGACACATAGTATCATGGAAGGAGAGGACAATCAGTAGGCGTATGGACTATATCCACTCTGGTAAACCGTAGTAATTAGCACGCACTTTGGTAGTTGTGTCGTGCTGGTCGCTACCCTCGAGGTATGTCGATTTCTAGTGTCACAATGGTCGCTACCCTCGAGGTATGACAGCTTCTGATGTTCATAGACCTGTGTGTAAGTTGTGAGATAGATAGAGTAGCCTACCCTTGCCCATACGTCGAAAGGTTATCCTCATTATGCATTTCATATAGATTGTCTAGTACGGCGTACTTATATATTTTCTGTCTATTATGCATATTTTACTATTCCATTGGCATGCTTCTATGTATCTTGTTACGTCCCTCTGAGGACCTGGTCCCTTTCCAAGTGTAGACGATCATGACTATTCGCAGGAGCACGGATCAGGACTTGCTACTTCTCTCTCTTTCGAGAAGGTCTTCTCTTTGAGCCTTATTAATCATTAGATGTACTTATTTTGTTTCTCTTATATTCTAGTTTGGTAGTGGATTTGTCTCCACCCAACTACTCATTCTTATCAAGCATTTTATACTTGATTCAGTTATATAGTTGATTGGTTATTTGATTATGTGGATAAGATCTAGTTATGCCTTGTGACTTGTGCCAATATATATACCACATGTGAGTTAATATTCATATTACAGCGTACGTATGTATTATGGTATCAATATATTAGAGTTGCCATATACATACGGTTGTCATGCTTACGTATTCCTGGTCCTACGTATTTTGGACTGGGGCGTGATAGAGGACCAGCGGGTGCTTAGCTTTTTTGCATCGTCAGGGACATCAATAGTACTCGAAGCTATTCTAACTTTGTCACTATGTTCTGCATGTGGACGTTGGCGTCCTCTCCAGCGACATCACCTAGTGTAGCCATATAAGTTGGTGCACGTCTTTCTTTAACAAAAGGCACAGTATCTGAGGAGACAGATCGATTCGACACTTTCAGGCTCGTACTCCGACCCGATAGATTGGCTACCCCCCTAGAGGGAAGAGCATATTGTGTTGAGCGACCCTTTGACCTGGTGCCTTGGTTGACACCTTCAACGAAACCGAATTGGACGATTATCCTTTTCTCATCACCAGACTGTATAGGATTTGTGCCCAACGTTGGAGGTTGGCAGCTTCTTCTAAACTTTTAGGTTTTTTCTGGCTAGTATTATGCCCCACCATATTGACAAAAGCGTATGACAGTTTTTTGTTGGCAGCTTGTCATGGTCACCGTCTTTAAGTTGGCAGTAAGACCGCTTTGTCACGCCCCAGTCCCAAAATACGTAGGACCAGGACACGTAAGCATGCCAGTCGTATGTACATGGCAACTCCAATATATGGATAGCATGATACATACGTACGCTGTAATATGAACAATAATTCACAAGTGGTAAAAACTATCACAAGTCACAAGGTATAAACTAATTTCATCTATAGAAATCAAATGACACAAATAAACAATATCTATGAACTAGATCTCAATATAAAGTATCTAATGACGATAGTCAGATGAAAACAAATCCACTACCAACTAGGATATAAAAACAACCATAATATAAATACCACACCTAACAATCACGAGGCTCGAAGAGAAGACCAGCTCGGAAAGTAAGTAACCAGTCCGGATCTACGCTCCTGCGTATACTCATGAACATCTACACCTGGAAAGGGACCAGGTCCTCAGAGGGACATAACAAGATACATAGAAGCATGCCATAAAGTAAATATTGAATAAATAAAAAGGGGTGCGCTAACCATCTAAGTGAATGCAAATTTGAGGACAACTTTGAGTGTATGGGAAAGTGTAGGCTAGACATATGCTGACGTAATTCACCAATCGTGACAACTGGCTAGTATATGCCACATATGCCCCCGTAGGAGGGCACTGTATAATAATAATGTCCATCTCCGAAGAGCATAACATATATATAATATATCGTCCATACCGCTCCGAAGAACGTGGCAGTAGTATAGTATATCGTCCATATCGCTCTGAAGAACGTGGCATCAGTATAGTATATATCGTTCATATCACTTCATCGAGTGTGGCAGCAGTGTAAAGGAAGTGGGTATCCCATACGCCTACTAGTCGTCCTCCCCGCCCAATAATTTATGCATATCGTATCCAAAACACGGCTTAGCTACTATGCCGAGGCGTCGTAACTCTGGCTCATAATCTATCGTTAGAACAATAGCCCAACCTTATAAACAAACAAGGACAAGGATTAGCCATCATACCACGATAGTCTATGCTCCTCCTACTAATAACTGCTAAGTCTTCTAACATGCATCACTATTAGCAGTTATACCCTATCCGTTACACGACCTACACGTACAGGTGGCCAACCGCGTACGCAAGTCTGTTCCCTACATGAGACTCACAATACGTGTAAGAAATATGTCAAGGCCTGGGAAGTCATACCAATAACTCTGCAACTTTAGGTGGGTCTACTAGACACTAGGTCAGACATAAATCCTAACGTCAACGCATTCGTTGACTGCACCCGAGTCTCTCTCGGACACGCATAGTTATATAATCTACAACAATAAACATGCAACTAACAATATAATTAAATTTCAATAGTACAACAAAGACAAGGTATACTTGCCTGGCAAGAAGCTCCATAATACCAATAACCTGCTCTTGAAGTCGCGCAGAACAATCTGATATGTCCTATATACATATAATATAATACAACATCAGTCATTACACTAGCACGTACACCAAATCATAAATACCTTAAACTCAGGGCATAGCTAGGTATGTCACTGGTCAACTAGGGTCAAGTGTGCGTCTAATCGCACGGGTGTCGCGTTTGTAATTGTTGTACAAGACAGACAGTCAAATGATATGGGCTCTCCAGTATGTCAGTGTACATAATGGCAGCTTGCTAACAATATTTACATGGTCACAGGTCAACAAAACTACGGGATATCCGTAGTTACACTCGGGTCACCTAATAAATATATAAATATACATTATTATTATCTAGCATATATCATTAATTACTCATTAAATACATATATAATAGATATATGTATATACACTAATTAAATACGTATGCAATGTATATATTGTATATACACTCATTGGATTTATACTATATATATATTATCATATACTAGGGATACATATATAACACATATACATGTGTATATATGCTAATTGAGGAGTTTACTATATATATATATATATATATGTATATATATATATATATATATATATATATATATATATATATATATATATATATATATATATATATATATATATATATATATATATATATATATGTATATATGTATACCAATATTAATATTAACATATACTAATAGGATACCTAAATATATACACATACACACACCTAAAAATATGAAAAATGGGGGAAACACATTCGTACCTCGGGGTACGTACACGAAGGCGATGCTGACGATGATGGTGAGAAGGACAACGAGGGTGATGTGGATGATGGTGATGATGAGGACGACGAGGGTGATGATGAAGAGATGAGTAGGATAATGATGGCAATGATGATACTGGTGGTGATGGTGATGTGTTGCCGGAGTAGCTCAGGCAGGAGGAGGAGACGGCTGCGCTCGACTAGGCTGGTAGGTCAACAACAAGGCGCTGGTGGTGGGGACGACTTGAGACACTGGGAGAAGGAGGTCGGGAAGAGGGAAGGGGAGGTGGATAGGGAAGATGACCGGAGATGGGGTCATGCAGGCGGGTCGAGGTAATGGCGAGCGGTGGGTCTGCTCGTCGTGGTGGACCGGGAAGGGAAGGAGGAGAGAAGAGGGTTGTGGTGGTTGCGATGATAATTGCGGTGGTGGTTCAGTAGGAGGCTGCGGCGGAGTCGGGTTCAGGTCTGGGCGGAGGAGATGCCATGGGGAAGATGATCGGCAGCAGGGGAGGTCGGCTTGCCGGCGAGTTCGAGTCGAGGGAGAAGGAAGGAGATGAGGAGAATGGCGGTGCTGGTCGGGTCTACGGGTGGAGATGCGGTGCACAGGCGGAGCTCCGGTGGACGGCTGGCCGGCGGAGTTGGTTCTAGTTGCACAGGGATGGAGGTGATAATATACAGTAGGGAGAGGAAGAAGGCTACGGCTAAAAATGGGTTTTGGTTTTGTAGAAAAGGGAAAGGAAGGAAAAATTTGTATAAATATTTGTAGCATTTAGGTTCTGTTGACCTAAAAAATTTTTGGGCTTGGGCCTTGGGCTCACATGGGGATGTTTGGGAGGGCTATAATTGTATTGTTTAAATGCAGGGATATGTTTAAATTGAGGTGGCGATGTGCGCGTTGCACATTCTGAAAATTATGAAAAAAAATCCTGTGAAGGGGAAAAGTTGGATTTTCTTCATGTATTGTCCAATGGTGTTGCATTTTTGCATAAAAGTGCCCAATAATTAAAAAATTGCACAAAGACGGAAATTGGGTTAAATTAATTAAAATTAGTGCACACGATGTTCTTGAATTAATTGGAAGTACATGAGAATAAAATTAGGTAGGACGCAAGTATCATAGACATAGAGGGCTCAGAGTAGAATCTTATTATAAATTAGGTTGCACGAAACGGGTCAAGATTGTGTCTCCAATTTCGATTGGAATGTACAAGGATACAAAGTCATATTTTATTTAGAATTAAATAATAACGTCTTCGACGAATATTGTGCGACTAAAATGTAGCACAAGAAAGCATAATTATAAGTTACACAAAGGTCAGAATAGTAAGCGGCCATGTCTAGGACAAGGTTGTAAAATTTGTAGGAAGGCAATGGCTAGTGTAGTGCTCCAATTATCGAAGCAACAGTAAGGTGCGCTACATGTCCTAAGCAATACAAAATTAAATAATTACCGTGTTCTATTTCTATTTGGATTCAAACTAGCCTTAGTTTCTCTATCTATGCCAAGTAGGTCTAATTTTGGGTGAGGGGGTTTAGAATCTATCCAACTTAAAATAATTTCGTCCTCGAAATTAAAATAAGGCATAATTAGTTAATTCTTCACGTACATAAGGCAAGTCAATCGCGATCTCTTCTAAAAATTAAAAAACTTATTTAAATCTATCGCAATCACTTTTAAATTAGATTAACCATTGTTTAATTTAAACTTCAACCCCTCGCACTATCTTCTTGATTTTTAAATTAAATAATCTACATCCAATCTAGTTCAAATCTATATGACATCTAACATTAAAATTTTATCTCGCAATCTCCAATTATCATAATCTCCTCTAAAAAATGATTATAACCACATTTTATTTCTATTTTCAACTTGTGAATTCCGTACTCTTCAGATTTTTCTTTCAATTTATATCCTCAATATTTCAAATAGGTGATCTAACAATCAAAAATTTAATTCTTAATTCAAATCATCGAATTTGGAATTCAATCCAACCATATTCATATTTAGAGTTCTATTTTATTTTCCTCCAGATTTAAGTCGATGATTCAATCTTCAACATTCAAACTTTAAATCATGTGCTCAAAGTATAAATATTTGGTTCGTTATATCCCAGTTTTTGAAATTCATTGATCCTCATCATCTTAATCATTTTCCCAAAATTCTAAAAATTAAAGTGACTTGAACCTCGCAATCTAATTTTACTCGATCACAATCTAAAAGAAATTCTTTCAAGTTGACAATGCAACTGCTATCCAACTTAGAATTTACCCATCTATCACATAAGGCTCTTACATTTAAGAAATCTTATTCCTCAAATTTACTTAATCATGTTACTCAATCCTCAAAACTTTAACACCAAATATATCACATATGATATGCCTTTGATTACAAAAGAATAATCCTCAAGTATGTGATTGGCCTATGGGGTATATCTAGTACTCTCTGTATATCAAACTTATACTAAGCACGAGGTTTCATCTTTCCGAATTAAGGGAAGGCGAAAAACAATAATAAAGAGTTCAAGGGGGAGGTAATAGAATAGAAGTATGGGGATCAAGGTATTTAAAGAATTTAAATGGGAATTGTCATGACAGTTGTGGATTGAAATCCGATTTTGGTAATTCCTATTCACATGCTCGTATCAGTACAGTTATGTATCTGATACGATATTCTCAGGCATATCTAGAGGGCAAGTACATTCGTTTACTAATCACTATATATCTCAATCCACGTAAGGTAGTTATGTGAAGTGCGAACCAAGCGCACTATGGTTGATCATACCGTAATACACTGATTCTGAAATGTATTAGTGTAGTACTCTAATAATACATATGTTATGGACAAGCTCGATAAAGAATAAGCATGCAAAACTAGGCTATAATAGCAGCATAAGTCAATGTAGTACAACAAATATAAGTACGCTAGATTATGATGAAAGGAGGTACAAATTAATTCAAGTTCACAAAAAAAAAACAAAAAAAAAAAGACTGCAATCTCTACAGTTATCATACAACCTCCTTGTCTAAGTCGCTAGTCGACCCAATAGGGCATGGATCTCTAAGTATTACAGTTGGGGTAAATACTATCATCTTATGCAAGCATATAGTTAATGTCATTCAATTATACTACATTAATCAGTCCAAAAAGGGCTTTGCGATACTAGGTTGTGAGGCATACTACCCAACTTAAAATAATTAAACTAATACTGTGACAGTCTTAAAGGGGATTCTACAAGGTAACATTGCACTTCTACAAGGTGATGGTGATGTGTTGCCGGAGTAGCTCAGGCAGGAGGAGGAGACGGCTGCGCTCGACGGGGCCGGTGGGTCAACGGCTAGGCGCTGGTGGTGGGGACGACTGGAGACGCTGGGAGGAGGAGGTCGGGAAGAGGGAAGGGGAGGTGGACAGGGAAGATGACCGGAGATGGGGTCATGCAGGCGGGTCGAGGCAATGGCCGGCGGTGGGTCTGCTCATCGTGGTGGACCGGGAAGGAGAGGAGGAGAGAAGAGGGTGGTGGTGGTTGCGGTGATAATGGCGGTGGTGGTTCAGTGGGAGGCTGCGGCAGAGTCGGGTTCAGGAATGGGCGGAGGAGATGCCATGGGGAAGATGATCGGCAGCGGGGGAGGTCGACTTGCCGGCGAGTTCGAGTCGAGGGAGGAGGAAGGAGACGAGGAGAATGGCGGTGCTGGTCGGGTGTGCGAGTGGAGACGCGGTGCACAGGCGGAGCTTCGGTGGACGACTGGCCGGCGGAGTCGGGTCGAGTTGCACAGGAATGGAGGTGATGATGTACAGTAGGGAGAAGAAAGGCTACGGCTAAAAAGGGGTTTTGGTTTTGTAGAAAAGGGAAATGAAGGAAAAATTTGTATAAATATGTGTAGCATTTAGGTTTTGTTGACCTAGAAATTTTTTGGGCTTGGTCAACTCTTTGGGCTTGGGCCTTGGGCTCACATGGGGATATTTGGGAGGGCTATAATTGTATTGTTTAAATACAAGGATAGGTTTAAATTGAGGTGGCGATGTGCGCGTTGCACATTATGAAAATTATGGAAAAATTTCCTGTGAAGGGAAAAGTTGGATTTTCTTCATGTATTGTCTAATGGTGTTGCATTTTTGCATAAAAGTGCCTAATAATTAGAAAATTGCACAAAGACAAAAATTGGATTAAATTAATTGAAATTAGTGCAGACGATGTTCTTGAATTAATTGGAAGTACATGGGAATAAAATTAGGTGGGACGCAAGTGTCATGGACATAGAGGGCTCAGAGTAGAATCTTATCATAAATTAGGTTGCACAAAACGGGTCAAGATTGTGTCTCCAATTTAGATGGAACGCACAAGGATACAAAGTCATATTTTATTTAGAATTAAATAATAACGTCTGTGACGAATATTGTGCGACTAAAATGTAGCACAAGAAAGCATAATTATAAGTTACACAAATGTCAGAATAGTAAGCGGCCATGTTTAGGACAATGTTGTGAAATTTGTAGGAAGGCAATGGCTAGTGTAGTGCTCCAATTATCTAAGCAACAGTAAGGTGCGCTACGTGTCCTAAGCAATACAAAATTAAATAATTACCGTGTTCTATTTCTATTTGGATTCAAACTAGCCTTAGTTTCTCTATCTATGCCAAGTAGGTCTAATTTTGGGTGAGGGGGTTTACACGCTTGGAGCCTATCAAAGGTAGGTTGCACGAGCAATGTATGATGCTTGGAACAGTGGTACCTTCTTAGAATCTGATAGCAACGAGCTAGGCGAGTGCGCACAAACCCCAGATGGTAAAGGATCTTCCATTTTTGGTTGAAATGCTCAGTAGGTTTAGATTAGCTCGATATGAAACTTTCGCTAGTCATGGAATATATAAGAGATCTTCTCGATGCCTTGTCATTGATGCGTGTACTCCGACGACGTTCTACCCCCAGAGATACTTCGGCTTCTTAAAAGTCACCGGTTGGCACGTTATCATCTACCCCCAAAGAATTGGTTATCCTCCATGAGTTGTTCGTCCATGGAAGAATATCTACCCCCAACATAAGCTTCGTGTAATGCTTCAGATTCTACTAGGGTACCTAATTCAATTTCAGGTGCTATGCTAGACAGATACCACCAACTATTGGTATCACCAGTTGCTAATGATGTCACCTTTATTTTACGGGAAAAAATCCCCGTGGCAATAACTCCGACAGATTTCTTAGGATTGTCGCCTTGTTATAACTCAATGACGGCGTGGGGTTCGACTCTGGCTTTGCTCGATAATATGCTATACTAATTCATAGATACCGAGGGCCTCGACATGCCCGATAACATGCTCAGGGGAGTAGATTGTATATCCTTGTTTGCAGGATCAATACTATTGATGACTCACTAGTTCATTATGGAGGCTCATTGTTGCGAGGCGCACTATCAGGATAGTATGGTCCTCTGAGACCGTCAATTCAAACTCTGTTTATCGAAATCTATGATCACAGCTTCGGTATTATATCCCATCGATAGTGTTTCGGATTGAGTCACCACTTTATGGAGGAGAAAGTCTTCCCCAACAAAGTCGCCAGCTTGTTTTTTTGCTCAAGAGACATTTGTAGAGATTGGAGACAAATTTTATTAAACTTGTCGTCAGACCGGATTACATAGAGTAGGTGAGTACAACGGCTTGAGAACAAGTCTGAGATTCTAGTAAAGTAGGATGGTGGAGGTCGGATAAGAATGATCCCTTTGCTCTGTTGACTATCAGACACATATATGGGATAGGAAATATAGCTGGGGGACGATCATGAACTTGATGTCGAGGTTGCTGTTTTGCTGTCACATTGGTCATCCTTTAAAAGTTGTAAAGTGTCGAGTATTTATAGAATGATGATCATCCATTCATTGCCAATGAGTGGGGTGCTTCCATAGGCGCGATCATGGTCTATTCTAAAAAATACGTGGCCCACATTCTAATATGACCTGTAGGGGTCGTGGCCCTAGAAATGAGAGATTCCTTCTGGAGATGTCAAGTGGCTTGTAGTTAGATCAGTTATGCCCCATATCATAATCATAGGAGAAGGATGGTGGTCGACGGTTGGTGAATGGTTGTCCACGTATACGGTTAAGCAGTTGCTATTGGCGGATGAGTGGCGGTCATAGGGTGAGTGGATAAAACCACCTCCCCAGTCATTAGCTATTGACGAGAGTTGTTAAAGTCGAGGACTCATAGAAGTCATGGTGTCGTAGATGTAGTGGATGTCTTGTAGCAGGGATTCCTTTTTAAGTGTTATGCTGGGGAAAATAGAAGGTGCTAGGTCCTTTTCTGTGGGTGGAAGATTTACGGAATTAAGCTATCCTCGTTGGAATAAGTGAGATCCCACCATTTGTCGGATAGGATAATGTTGCTGACGTAGCCTGATGGTTGACAGTGCCTGTCATGCCTCGATCTCCCGTAGGCTAAATCGGCCGTCCCCGCTAGGCGAGAATCACCGCGCCAGCGCTCCCGCAGAAAGATCGCTTTGACCCATCCGGGCGTAATGCCACACGGGCGGGAGCCACGCTCGTGCAAGGTCGTGGTTCATTGGCTGGCGGTAAAAGTTCTAAGCCACAGAGTCGCACAGATTGTCCGAGTGTATCAGAATCATAAACGCATAGACGATTTGGTAACAAGTTCCCTGAGTCGACAATAGCAGAAGCATTTAATGACACAAGTTGAAGTAAAGCAACTCATTATTGATATAATCAAGTTTTACAGGCGGCGCTTGGCCTAGATTACAAGTCGCTCAAGTCTCTCTCTCTAAAACAGTAAAAGCGTGCTAAGTGGCTACACATATAGAATAATGTACAGGCGATGTTCCAATATTATGTCTTGTATATGTTCTTTAGTTCCGAACGCAGCGCTCCAAGGCTCCAGAGTGAACTCCATGCCTTAGCACATACGAAGGAGGCATCCACACCGAACGAGGTTCTCCCACACCCTGTAAACGATCTGGTGGGTTATCAGTACATTGAATGCACTGGTGGGGAGGTTACTCGCCCGCTCGACAAATCCTAACACGTAATATAGGTTTCGTGCACCAACTATTATGTTGTCTTTCTAGTTGCCTTAGGATCAGTTTCATGGCAATGTTGAATAACCTAACTCGTGTGGCAGTGCGCCATGCGATATAAGAGGAAACACGACGATACTTACCAACTTACCATTTGACCTTCCCTATCCAAGGCAAACCAAGTTAATGCAAGCACGAGCATTCATAATGAAAACTAAGGCAATAGCATATGCAAATACGAGAGTCATGAACGGGACCATATTTTGTAGTGCACAGTTGTTCTCGATGCGATGCAATGTCTCGCACGCGGATAGCCGCTAAGTGAGGATGACTTATCTATATGACATAAGTCGATGGCATAGCCATAAGGACGGTTTTAAGTCTCAAGACAAGAATGATATGCAACGCAGGTGGCGAGCCCCGCTGCATAACACTTTTGCCCGGTAATATACGACTTACATACGTTTTCGTCCGGATCGGACTGGTCCCAGCGCCCTGGCAATATATCGCGAAAACCACAATAAACCTTGTGCACAAGTTATCCGCGACAATGCAGGTCAGGGTCTTTCCAATACATAACTTGATATGATAATCCATGATTCTTTGTTCTGAACCGAGCATTTGCTCCACGAGCTGGGAATCTTTCTTTACTGGACGTATTCTCGTTCAGAGATTAACTTAATATGATTATCATTCAGATGTAAGTTTGACATAATTTGTTCAGATATAAACTTGCCTTGATGCATTCCCCTGGTGCGGGGATTGCCTTGGTGACCTAACGGTCCTGGATACTTGCAGGTTTATATTGCACAGAAGGACTATTTGATAGTCTCATGGCTTGACTCAATACATGAACGATACTGATAACGTTAGACATTTATGGCATGAGTTCATAAATCGAGGCAACATTACAAGTTAATATGTCTAAGAAGGCAAGCATGCACTTGTAAGGAACTTAAGTAATCACGTTGGCTCGGGCCCAAAGGTAAGCCGAGGGATAAAACCGTAAGGGACTTCCCTAGCGACATGATCTAGGGTAGCATGTGAGGGTCTGAATATAAGCAATATTTCAATTCCATGTTCTAACATAAGCAATACAAGTTGGGATTATTCCCTTAGCTAGGTGCGTTGTATTCTTATTAGCATGCAGGAGGTGATTCACCTAAAGACTAGCATGTATTATTCCGTATTTTAAGTGTGCTGGATAAGCAAAGACAAGTTTACCGTATCCACCCACCTTAGCGATGATTCACCTCGGTTGAGCGATACGTCAAGCGAGCCTCTGAAAGCCTAAGCCGAACTCCTGTAGGGACAAGTCTGGATATCCTTTGCCTCAAACGAGTATTCTTGCCTGAGCAAAGTGGATTGGTACATTGCACTTTTATCGTTTGAATCGGCAGTCCACTTGAACGGAACGGGGTGTTACATCATACCCAACTCAGAAAAAGTCTCGTCCTCGAGACTTACTAAGGACAAGGCAAACCTATACAAGTCAATATGCTTGTTCGGAAGGATATTCACTTGCACAAGCATTCGAGATCAGTATATCGCGAGTCTAGATCATGCACATATTCGAAGTGCACTTCTAGCATGAGCACGCCAACCAACTTAGCGATAGAGAAGTCGTAGCACTCGAGTTTCACATCTTCTTGAGTCTTGGATCGTGCACAAGTTTAAGGCGTCCCTCAAATATATGCATTCAACCAAACTTAGAGATAGTAAAATCGGATAAGCTACTTGCAAAAATCTCATGGATTTGCACAGGTCATCACAAAGGCCATAGCATCACAATTTCATACAAGCAATCACATTATTCTAATGCACTTTTTGAAAGTATTTAGACTCATTGTTAGAATATTCCATTTGAGACATTGAGAGAGAGTATGCACATAACCCACGAACGAGCTTTCAAAACTGAGATAATAGAAATAAAGTCCAAAGGCGTATAAGCCAAGATCTGGTACCAATCTGTCATACCCCGATCTTCCACAGGCTAAATCGGCTGTCCCCGCTAGGCGAGAATCACCGTACCAGCGTTCCCATGGAATGATCGCTTTGACCCATCCGAGCATGATGCCGCATGAGCGTGAGCCACGCCCGTACAAGACCGTGGTTCATTGGCTGGCGGTAAGAGTTCTAAGCCACAGAGTCGCACAGATTGTCCGAGTGCAGCAGAATCATAAATGCATAGGCGATTTGGTAACAAGTTCACTGAGTCGACAATAGCGGAAGCATTTAATGACACAAGTTGAAGTAAAGCAAATCTTTATTGATATAATCAAGTATTATAGGCGGCGCTTGGCCTAGATTAAAAGTCTTTCAAGCCTCTCTCTCTGAAACAGTAAAAACGTGCCAAGTGGCTACAATTATGGAATAATGTACAGGCGATGTTCCAATATTATGTCTTGTATATGTGCTTCAGTTTCTGACGCAGCGCTCCAAGGCTCCAGAGTGAACTCCACGCCTTAGCACACACGAAGGAGGCATCCGCACCAAACGAGGTTCTCCCGCACCCTGCAAACGATCTGGTGGGTTATCAATACATTGAATACACTGGTGGGGAGGCTACTCGCCCGCTCGATAAATCCCAACACGTAATATAGGTTCCGTGCACCAACTATTATGTTATCTTTCTAGTTGCCTTAGGATCAATTTTATGGCAATGTTGAATAACCTAACTCGTGTGGCAATGCACCGTGCGATATAAAAGAAAATACGACGATACTTACCAACTTACCATTTGACCTTCCCTGTCCAAGGCAAACCAAGTTAATGCAAGCACGAGCATTCATAATGACAACTAAGGTAATAGCATATGCAAATACGAGAGTCATGAACGGGACCATATTTTGTAGTGCACAATTGTTCTCGATGTGATGCAATAACTCATACGCGGATAGCCGCTAAGTGAGGATGACTTATCTATATAAAATAAGTCGCTGGCATAGCCATAAGGACGGATCTAAGTCTCAAGACAAGAATGATATGCAACGCAGGTGGCGAGCCCCGCTGCATAACACTTTTGCCCGGTAACATATGACTTACATATATTTCTGTCCAGATCGGACCGGTCCTAGCGCCCTGGCAATCGATCGCAGAAGCCACAATAAACCTTGTGCACAAGTTGTCCGCGACAATGCAGGTCATGGTCTTTCCAATCCATAACTTGATATGATAATCCATGATTCTTTGTTCTGAATAGAGCATTTGCTCCACGAGCTGGGATTCTTTCTTTACTGGATGTATTCTCATTCAGAGGTTAACTTAATATAATTATCATTCAAATATAAGCTTGACATAATTTCCGTTCAGATATAAACTTGCCTTGATGCATTCCCCTGGTGTAGGGATTGCCTTGGTGACCTAACGGTCCTGGATACTTGCAGGTTCATATTGCACAGAAGGACTATTTGATAGTCTCCTGGCTTGACTCAATGCATGAACGATACTGATAACGTTAGACATTTGTGGCATGAGTTCATAAATCGAGGCAATATTACAAGTTAACATGTCTAAGCAGGCAAGCATGCGTTTATAAGAAACTTAAGTAATCACGTTGGCTCGGGCCCGAAGGTAAGCCGATGGGTGAAACTGTAAGGGACTTCCCTAGCGACATGATCTAGGGTAGCATGCGAGGGTCTGAATATAAGTAATATTTCAATTCCATATTCTAACATAAGCAATACAACTTGAGATTATTCCTTTAGCTATGTGCGTTGTATTCTTATTAGCATGCAGGGGTTAATTCACCTATAGACTAGCATGTATCGTTCCGTATTTTAAGTGTGCTGGCTAAGCAAAGACAAGTTCACCGTAGCCACCCACCTTAGCGATGATTCGCCTTGGTTGAGCAATACGTCAAGCGAGCCTCTGAATGCCTAAGCCAAAATCCTGTAGGGACAAGTCTGGATATCCTTTGTCTCAAATGAGTATTCTAGCCTGAGCAAAGCGGGTCAGGATATTGCACTTTTGCCGTTTGAATCGGCAGTCCGCTTGAACGGAACGGGGTGTTACAGTACCTTTGAAATAACGTACTACTTGTAGCGCATAATGGTTTGATGGCTCGGTCACATGAGGCTGACGTTTTAAACTCTTTTCTTCCATTGGAGGATGCTTGCTGGAGTCTTCCACAGAGATGATGTGGCTTGAGTCATACGTTGGAGTCTTTTAGCCTGGGATTTTTGCGACGTCTCTTGGAGTTTCTTTTCTGCTAGCATAGGATGTGGTCTTAGATATTTTTCATGCTTCTACACCATTCAATACTAAAGCTGGTAGCCGAGAGCCATAGGCAAGAGAATATAGACTATTCTTTATCTTTATCTTCATCTTCATCTTCATCTTCATCATTATCATCATCATCATCATCATCATCATCATCATCATCAGGAGGATGGTAAGCTCGAATAGGAGGAAGAAGGATCCCCTGGGCCTTAATATTACCGAATTTGGGGTCATAATATCTGGGTTCCACATATAAGGAGTAGCAGATCCAGGTCGGTAGCCATCATATAGTTGTAGTAATGGAGGTCTCCAATAGAATGACCAATTATCGTGGTGTAGGCAAATATATGGAGTTTTAGACCTCATATTTAGTCCATTAAAAACTGACGATTGGAAGCGATAGAGTATGGAGGAGGAGGAGGATAGGCATACTGGTCATGAGAGATAAGAGCAACATCAAAAGAAGGAGATAGTGGTCTGATCGCGGCTTTGCAACAAGCTAAGATAATAGGTTTGGGAGGATGATCAGATGGACAACCACTTAATGGCACATTGAAATATTTGAGAATCTCAGTAACTATTATGCCATAAAGGAGGACCAAATTACTGAACTCTGAATAACAAGCATATTGTGAAGCATAGTTTTCGAGAGATTATATGTAATACTGAAATAAGAATAATATAAACAAGAAAGTTCATCAGAAGAAATATTATTAAAACCACCTGCTTTGGGATGAATGGTAGAGTTGGCCATTCTATAATGATCAAGGCAGTGCAGGACACATATATCATCAAGAAAAATGTCTTAACTCATGCCTTAGGGATAATCAATGAGGTGACTATCACACGACAGTTCTCCTCTGGCAAGGATACCAAATAATTTGTCATTTAGCTTGATTTGGACCCCTATAACAAGGGTAATAACCATGTCCTTTCCAGCATCAGGAGAGTCATCCGTAGAAAGATTGTAGTAGAATATACAAATGGCATTTGGATAAATAGGATTGGACATGGTGGTTATTCCTCCTTATTTGAGAGTGTGAAACATGGAATAGTAGTCTGGAAAGATTTAGAAATTGATTGGACGACCTTTAGCTACAGATCTTTGGTGGAAACCATCATGTTATTTGTTTGCCATGATGACTGGACGCAAGTAAATATGATAAAACCTATTTTCATCTAGACTAGGCGAGCTAAAAGGAGGTAGGTTCGTATCAGGGTTAGAGAAGGATGCAGAAGCATCATATTGATAGTCATGAGAAAGCTTGGTTCTCTTCTCACTACCTTTTTAAGACATAATTAAAAAGATTAAAGGAAAATATTATACCTTAGATTGATTGAGTACTACGAAGAAAATCTATGCACAAAAAGAAAATCCAGATCTAGGGTTTGTAGATCCAGGGTTTAGAGAAAGATATAGAGTGATACAGTTTGATAGCATGAGCGAGAATGAGAGAGTGGAAATCGAATTAGGGTTAGGATTAGGATTTAGAGGAGTGAACTTAAATATAAGTCACTAATGGGTGAAAACACATTGCCAAACCAAAATTAGACCCAAATTACCGGCCAAATTCGGTTCAAATTTCGTTTGAGCATAAAGTTTTTTTAAAATTGACCGAATTTGGTCCGTATTTGGTTTTCTCAGTAATGAAAAATCGAATTCAGTCTGAATTCTATATATTCTCTATAGGAATTGAAATTGATTAAATTGAAGATTGGTCCAGAATGCTGAGTTCTCGGCGAATGAAATGGTAACGATCCTCAGCAAGAGGCTTAGTCAAGATTTCAGCAAGTTGATGTCAGTTTCAATAAACTATAAAGTAATATTCTAGTGTTGTTGGTGATCACGAATAAAGGGGTGTCGAATCTCTATATATTTATTGCGGGAGTGACATAGGATTTTTCATATATTTATAGTGTTTTTGTATCATAATTAATAGGAATAATTTTATAAAAAAGTAATAATTCTGCAATATTTGTTTCATCCATAAAATTTGAGCACAATAACGTCTTGCCACTATGTATTCGGCTTTGGTAGTTGAAAGTGTGACTGAATTTTATTTTTACTAAACCAGGAGATTAAAGCTTTTTTTCAAGAAATAACACATGTCGCTGGTTCTTTTTCGGTCAACTTTGTGTCCCATAAAATATGCATCCAAATGATCGATTATGTCAAAGGATATAGTTTTGGGATACCATAGGCCCACCTTTAAGTACCTTTCAGGTATTGGAAGAAACACTTAATGACACATCAGTGAGAATCTTTGGGATTGGCTTGATAACGTGCACATGGGAATACAATAAACATGATATCAGGACGACTAGAAGTTAAATAAAGTAAACTAAACTACTAATCATTCCTTGATACCTACAAATATCGATGGGGTTACTATGTTTATCTTCATCAAGCTTGGTTGAAGTTGCCATCGAAGTTCCAATAGGCTTGGAATTTTCTATGTCAAAGTGCTTTAATAAGTCTTTTATATACATAGCTTGATTGATGAAGGTTTCGTGAGAAATTTGCTTGATTTGTAGACTGAGGAAGAATGTGAGTTCTCCTATCATGCTCATTTCAAATTCTCTTTGTGTATATTTAGCAACTTCCTTACAAAGAAGCTTGTTAGTTGAACCAAAAATAATATCATCCACATATATTTGAACTAGAATAAGAGTGTCATCATGGGATTTTATAAACAATATTGTGTCAACATTTTCTTTTAAAATACCATTTTTAAGTAAGAAAGAACTAAGGCACTCATACCAATCACCATGAGCTTGTTTGAGGCCATACAAAGCCTTACAAAGTTTGAAAACATGATCATAAAATTAAAAAATTTCAAAACCAGGAGGTTGTTGAACATATACTTCTTCTTTAACAAAGCCATTTAGAAAACAACTTTTTACATTTATTTAAAATAGTTTAAAATTATGAAAACTAGCAAATGCCATGCGAACGATTATAACCTTAAAACAGGAGCATAAGTCTTATCATGAAAACTAGTCCATCCTTACTTAGTTTATTTCGAAAAACCCATCTTGTACCAATTATTCGATAACCATTAGGTTTAGGAACGAGTTCCCAAACTTGATTATTTCAAATTGGTTTAATTCCTATTGCATAGGCAAAATCCAAAATTCACCATTAAAAGAGTCTTAAAACATTTTTAGGCTCAATTTAAGAAAAGAGACATTTTCACAGATATCTTTATTAGAATAGCGAGTGATTACCTATTTTTACACATCACTTATTATTAGGTCATTTTGATGGTGTGTCGAGAAATGCCATTTCTTTGGTAGACCGTCTGGAGAAGTTACAATGGTTTCAATAGGTTTCGCTTCTTCAATTGGTGGAGTCGTTTCCTTATTTGGAATGATATTTATATCGGCATCATTATTAGTACTAAAAGAATAAGAGTTAAGTTCATCAAAAGTAACATGAATTAACTCTTCTACAATAAGAGAACGTTTATTGAAAATCCGAAAACCCTTGTTATTAGATGCATGACCAAGAAAAATTCTTTCATCGACTTTTTTTATCAAAATTTCCTAAGTTTTCCTTGGTATTTAAGATAAAAAATTTGCATCCGAAAAATTTGAAATATTCAATAGATGGAACTTTATCAAACTATAATTCGTAAGGAGTATTCTTTGAAATAAGTCTTATATGACCCTATTTAAAACATGACACGTTGTATTGACAGCTTCTGCCAAAACATATTTTGAATGATTGTAATGTTTTAGCATAACTTTAGCCATATCGCTTAGAGTTTTGTTCTTATGCTCCACAACACCAATTTTATAGGGAGTTATAGGACAAGAAAAATCTATGAATAAAACCATTTTTATTACAAAAATTCTTAAAACTTGTATTTTTAAATTTGCCTCCATGATCACTCCTTATACGAGTTATGATGAATTCTTTTTCATTTTGAACTCTTTTGCAAAAGTCATAAATTCAGGAAAAAGAAAATTATTTTTATTTGCTAACCCAAGTAAAATGAGTAAAATATTAATAATTACAAAAGCATATAATTTACCGCCAAGACTCTACTAGGTCCAAACAAATTCATATGTAAAACCTGAAGAGATCTAGTAGTACTTCAAATGTTAAAGGATTTGAAAAAAAGAATTGGTTTGCTTGTTCTTTTCATATTTAGTATATATCATATCTTTCTTGAATGAGATTTGAGGTAAGCTTCTTACCAGTTTCTTTGTAGAGAGTCTTGCTATTATGTCCATACTTGCGTATATTTTAAAGTGTCACGACCTGCACACTGATATTCTAGTACGAGTACGTGGGTACCTCCAGCCTACGCCACAACATCGGTGGTAGAACGCCGTCTGGGTCAACTCTAACTAACTAAACATCTCAACAATATGTATATATGGTACATGTCAATCATCTCAACTCCAAAAGGAGGAACAATATGGTATCTCACAAATATAATTATACTCAATCATAATACAAACTAAGGAAGATAAAACACGAATGGAATAACGAAGAAAATAATCAAGATACAATCCACAAGTCTGAAAGAATATACATGCCATGAATCTCAATAACAGTCTAATACAAGTCCATCAAAATAAACTAAACCTCTTCAGGCTCTGGAACTAAGTCCTCCTGGTCTATAGGAGTATCCTCTAATGGTATGTCCTCCTACGGCCCGTAGAATGTAGGACACTAATCTATGAGCCAATCATCTGGAAAAATATATCCAGTCAGGATTAGAGTAAAGTACATTATAAACCCCCTGATTTTTCAAGAATTTTTAATATGGATTTTCATAATTTTCTGTAATTTCTGGGATTTTTTCTGTAATTAAAACCTAGACATTTGGTAATTAAATAATTTTTTAATTGCTGTTAAATAGTATTAAAATATTATGGAAATAATATTTTATGGTGTAAAATGAAAAACCAGACATAGGGTAATTTTTTATGAATTTATTGGACTCCGGAAGCATTTTTAAAGACCTAAAAACTATTAAATAAATAAACCAATTAAACCCCTAAATAAACCCGGTTCAATTGAACCAAACCAACTCAAACCAACCCGGACCGGATTACTGAACCAAACCCAGCCCTTAGCGGGTCAGGCCGGATTCCTATCGAACCCGACCCGAACCCAAACCCGTTAACCCAATTCCAAACCCCTATCGGATTCACTGTTCCGCGGCGACGCCCGATTTAACCCGCCGTATCCGCGTGGCCAAAACCCTAAAACACCCACCTCGCCGTTCGCTGTCCTCCCCCGTCCCAGATCTCTTCGCCGGCCTAGAACCCTCCGCCATTGACCCGCCACCGCCCATCTCCCCTCCTCGCTCCGTCTTCGACTCCTCCTATCTCCTCCCTCATCCGCCTCATCCTCCGCCGGAGGCCCTACTGCTCAGAGCAGCCTGAACGCCCCTCGCCAGAACCGTCCGGATCCCGAGCACCATCGTCGTTGTCGTCCACCTCCGGCCGGACACCCCCGCTGCACCCCGACGCCACTACACCTCCTCTCCACCATCCTCGTCCCTCCTTCGCCTGGCGCCGGAGCCCGACTACAACATCCTCCACCACCACATCAACCCCCACCGGAGCTGCAACCTCCGGCCACCCCCTTCCGTTCATCTCTGACTTCCTGTTCATCCCGATCTCGATACCCCGTCCGGCCATCTTCTCCCTCGAACCCGCCTGAACCCGCCGCTCGTTTGCCTCGACTCCGCCGACTAGAACGACGAGTCTCCAGTAGCCCTCCAATCCTAAACCCTAGCCTGGACCCGGAAGTGGACACGGACACAGCAGCATCCCGGACACGATTGACGCAGGACACGAAGTAGACACTTGGACACGAAGAATCGGTCTTCACGGAGCCCTGTTCAGGTAGAGTTTCCTCTCTCCTCGCTGATCCAATTTTTGTTCCGTCAGTTGTGACATGTAGACTGTATAACCCTCTTGATGCCCGTGCAACCCGCTCGGTGTATCGCGTCCTGTGGTGATCGCAAACCGCGATCCAAAAACAGAAAAACCAACGCCCTGTTTCACCCCGGAACTGAGTGCGCCCCGCCAGACGGGACGACTTGGTCGTACGCGGTCTTTACCGAAATGTGCGCGCCATTGATACGGACGTGTAGGATTTTGCAGAAGTTGATTTGGATGTGCGTGCACACCGGAATCAACACGTATCCGCCGACAACGCCCCATATCCGCTCGTTCTGGAACACGTCGTAACTTTGTGTACACACGTCAGATCGAAACGAAACTTGCGCCATCGGACTTATAGCAATACGCTGGTCCTGTGACCCAAGTTTGGTTTGATTCTGAGAACGTTGACAGAATCACGTATCGTGGGCCCCACAGGCTCCACTTGACGGGCGACTTTGTGATCGGCTCATCGGAATCCAATTCTGGAAGTTCTGTTGGGTTTGTATCATCGTTCCTGACCTGTTGACAATAAGTTTGACGAATTTGGAGACCTTTGACCCTAATACGCTTTTCGTTGCAAAGTGGCCCACATGTGGACCCCACTTTGATCCAAAAATGTCAATTTTGCCCCTGTGTCCAAATTGGACTTAAGGACAGACGTTTCTAGCTATTTGATATTTTCTGAATCTAATGATGATATTTATTTCAGCAACCGTAGTAGTACCTGCAAATCACACTAAGACCAGAGCTACAGTTAGAGCCAGAACCACAGGCAAGTGTACCTTGCCAAATCCTGCAGCTTTGCCACTTATTCCCTTGACTTATTGATACATTATTGTGCAAGTATACCTTGCCAACTTTGCAGTTCTTGTTGCATATTTTTTTGCTTTATTTATATTGCTGTGCATGCTTGACCTAGGACCGTGTGACTTACTTGGCATCTGATTATTAGTCGGGTGCCAACACTGTATGCGGTATTGTGTATTATCATCTAGAGATGGACATTCGTGACCCTTTACATTCTCGTACTTGTCTTATCAAGTACATTATACCCAGGACACTTGACACTATTCATGACAGGATCTTCTGAGATATTCATGGTGATTCTGTATAGGATACAGACTTCTGACAGAGACATTATATTCTTAGATACTCTATGACTTGCTGCATTAGATATGATTGTACGTGACATGGACATGGTGCATCGTGGATATGAGACGTGTGATTATATTGGGTGGGGAGAGACACACATGCTACAGGCTGATTATATATATAAACCCCTATTATTGTGAGGCACAAGACTCTGAAGCCTGAGCTTGGCCCATTACCGGATATTACTGCTACCGGCTCCCCGACACAGAGCCTATAGTGGCTCAGCCTGAGTACTCGTGATGCTCTCATCTTGCATTTTCACATAGATGGTTATATAGCTTACCCTATTTATTTCATTATTGCTGCACTGCATTTATCTTGGCTTGTATTATCTGTACCTTGTTATGTCCCCTAAGGACCTGGATCCGGATTATGTCCCTAAGATTAGCAGAGGAGATCCACCCAGAGTTATACAGTAAGGAGCATTAGCAGGAGCTGATACAGGAGCTGTACCGACATCCGAGGACGACATTGTGCTAGAGGACTTCTCCTGAGTATTGGCGTGAGATACTCATTTATTTCTGTTTCTAGTTATTTTATTTCCAGCCTATTGCATTGATGTATCAGACTTGTTCTCGGATTGTTCTCCGAGACACTTTTATTCAGATATGTTAGTTTATTTTATTTGCATTATTCTGGCATTTGATCTATGATTATCTGTTGTGGATGAGATTAGTATAGACTGTGACTCGTATTATTGGACCTACTTATTATTGTATTCCAGCTTAAGTATGCCCTGATGGATCCATTAAATTGGGTTTGTCCATCGGTGCGTGCTGCTGGCCATTATCACGCGTCCGGTCTCTCGGTATTTTGGGACTGGGGCGTGACATGGTTTTTGTGGTGGCCCATGCAGGTCTACGACTAAATTGTTCGGTTTCAACTTAGGGATCGAACAATCCTGCAGTAAGAATAGGATAAGTTTTTAAGATCTCATCCACTTGCTTGAAACGTTCTTGATATCTATATCGGATTTGAATTCATTTCTTGACTTGCATTCTACCTTGATTCCTGTACGCCTCTTATAGTTTATTTTGATGCAGAGCAATGGATTCACAAGCACGCGACGAGACTCATCCAGAAATACCACAACGTGCTGTGATAACCAACGGAGATGAAGTGACACAAGTTAGTGAAGGTCCATCATCACAGCAAGCAAGTCAGCATGCCTCGAGAATCCAGGAAGATGACGTTCCACCATCGACGCAGTTGGCTCCACCGACGCCTACCGTTCCCCAAGGGCAGGCTATGGACGAACAACAAATGTTTCGAATGTTTTACGCGATGATGCAAGCCCATCAGAAGGTTCAAGAAGAAGCTCAGCAAAACCAAGCGGAGAAGTTTATCGACAGATTTAGCTCAGAGTTACGAAAGTTAATCAACTCCGTTGCAATGGACGTTCTTACTACAACACAGGCCATGGAGTGCAACACAAGGATAGAGTCCAGCCAGAAGCGGCCGTATGCATCAGCACCAGACCAAGCACAACAAGAAATAGTTGCGAAGCGATCACAGCTGAATCCACCGCAGAGAGCATCTACACCACTCGCACTAGTCCTTCCTACTTGTCACTACTGTGGCAAGGTATGCCATTTTGCTAAAGAATGCAGACACAAGTTAGGATTATGCTTGATTTGCGGGACCAATCAACACTTAGCTAAGGACTGTTCTCAGCATCTAGAGAAAGCAAGCATCTAGAGAAAGCATTGATGATTCATCAACCAGCTACATCAGCACCAGCCGGAGCACCACAGGAAGAAGCTACAAAGAGACCTCACATGCACCAGCCACCAGAAGCACCTCCTCAAGTACTACCTATCTGTCAGCATTGTCGTAAGCGAGACCATATTGAGAACGAGTGCAGACGCAAAAGAAAAGTATATTTAGCTTGCGGATCCAGTCAGCATTTATTAAGGGAATGCCCTGAGCGTCGAGAAAGAGTACCAATGGATAACCGACAAGCGTTACCAGCACCAAGGCCAGCCTTTCCAGCATTGGAAGCACCGCAAACGAGAATTGAAAGAGTCAGACCACCAGCCCCAGGAGGGAATCAGCCGAGGCCCCCCTTGGCAACACAAACAACACTCCAGCAGGCTCAACAGCAGCAGATGAATCAACTGCAAGAACGTGAACAAGCTCCAGCGATGACTTTGGAAGATGCACAGACCCATGGAGTAGCTAATGCGCGTAATTTTTCGTAGTTATCTGTTTATAGATTTGTTTTATCTCATGCCTATTGGTTCATGACCTCAGCCTTAACCTATATAATTTTGAACTTGCTTATAATTGATAACTGTAGAGATTATAGAGTCTTTTGTTATTGTGCTTATTCTGTGTTGTTTTGTGAACTCGAATTAAGTTGTACCTCCTTTCATCATCATCTAGCGTACTTATATTTGTTGTACTACCTTGACTTATGCTGCTAATATAGCCTGGTTTTACAAGCTTATTCTTTTATCGAGCTTGTCATGACATATGTATTATTGGGTCGACACACTAATACAATTGTCTATTCAAAATCAGTGTATTACGGTCTGATCAACCTTAGTGCATTTTGGTTCGCTCTTCGCACGACTACTTCACGTGGATTGAGATATATAGTTGACTAGTATACTTGCCCTCTAGATATGTCTGAGCATATCGTATCAGTTACATAACTGTACTAATACGAGCATGCGAACAAAGGATTACCAGAGTAGGATTTCAATCCATAATTGTCTTGACAACTCCCATTTGAATTCGTTAAACGCCTTGATCCTGATACTTATATTCTATTATCTCACCCTTGAACTTTTTATTATTGATCTTCGTCTTTCCTTATTTCGGAAAGACGAAACCTCGTGCTTGGTATAACTTTGATATATAGACAGTACTAGATATACCCCACAGGCCGGTCGTATTGTGGATGACCCTTTTATATATGATTAAGGGAATATCATAGGTGATATGTTTGGTGTTAAAGACTTGAGGATTCAATAACATGATTAAATAAGTTGGGTCATAGCTTCATTAGATGTATAGCCTTAGATGATAGATGGGTAAATTCTAAGTTGGGTAGAGACCGCAATGTTCACTTGAGAGGAATCCTTTAAACTGTAATCAAGTGAGATTGGATACAGAGAACCCTACCATATTTTAATTTTGAAGACGAAATTTTTATAATTTGGGTTGATTGTAAACCCCCTGATTTTTCAAAAAATTTTAATTTGGATTTTTCACAATTTTATGTAATTTCTGGGATTTTTCTGTAATTAAAACCTAGGCATTTGGTAATTAAATAATTTTTTAATTACTGTTAAATAGTATTAAAATATTACAGAAATAATATTTTATGGTGTAAAATAGAAAATTGGTCATAGGATAATTTTTTGTGAATTTATTGGACTCCGGAAGCATTTTTAAAGACCTAAAAACTATTAAATAAATAAACAAACCAATTAAACCCCTAAATAAACTCGGTTCAATTGAACCAAACCAACTCAAACCAACCCGAACCGGATTACTGAACCAAACCCAGCCCTTAGCGGGTCGGGCCAGATTCCTATCGAACCCAACCCGAACCCAAACCCGTTAACCCAACTCCAAACCCCTATCGGATTCACTGTTCCGCGGCGACGCCCTATTTAACCCGCCGTATCCGCGTGGCCGAAACCCTAAAACACCCGCCTCGCCGTTCGCCGTCCTCCCCTATCCCAGATCTCTCCGTCGGCCTAGAACCCTCCGCCATTGACCCGCCACCGCCCATCTTCCCTCCTCGCTCCGTCTCCGACTCCTCCTATCTTCTCCCTCATCCGCCTCATCCTCCGCGGAGGCCCTACTGCTCAGAGCAGCCTGAACACCCCTCGCCAGAACCGTTCGAATCCCGAGCACCATCGTCGTTGTCGTCCACCTCTGGCCGGACACCTCCGCTGTACCCCGACGCCACTACACCTCCTCCCCACCATCCTCGTCCCTCCTTCGCCTGGCGTCGGAGCCCGACTACAATATCCTCCACCACCACATCAACCCCCACTGGAGCTGCAACCTCCGGCCACCCCCTTTCGTTCATCTCTGACTTCCTGTTCATCCCGATCTCGATACCCCGTCCGACCATCTTCTCCCTCGAACCCGCCTGAACCCGCCTGAACCCGCCGCTCGTTTGCCTCGACTTCGCCGACCAGAACGACGAGTCTCCGGCAGCCCTCCAATCCTAAACCCTAGCCTGGACCCGGCAGTGGATACGGACACAGCAGCATCCCGGACACGGTTGACGCAGGACACGAAGCAGACACTCGGACACGAAGAATCGGTCTTCACGGAGCCCTGTTCAGGTAGCGTTTCCTCTCTCCTCGCTGATCCGATTTTTGTTTCGTCAGTTGTGATGCGTAGACTGTATAACCCTCTCGATGTCCGTGCAACCCGCTCGGTGTATCACGTCCGGTGGTGATCGCAAACCGCAATCCAAAAACAGGAAAACCAACGCCCTATTTCACCCCAGAATTGAGTGCGCCCCGCCAGACGGGATGACTTGGTCGCACGCGATCTTCACCGAAACGTGCGCGCCATTGATACAGACGTATAGGATTTTGCAAAAGTTGATTTGGATGTGCACACCAAAATCAACGCGTATCAGCCGACAATGCTCCGTATCCGCTCGTTCTGGAATACGTCGTAACTTTGTGTACATACGTCGGATCCAAATGAAACTTGCGCCATTGGACTCGTAGCAATACGCTAGTCCTGTGACCCAAGTTTGGTTCGATTCTAAGAACGTTGATAGAATCGCGTATCGTGGGCCCTACAGGCTCCACTTGACGGGCGACTTTGTGATCGGCTCATCGGAATCCAATTCTGGAAGTTCCGCTGGGTTTGTATCATCGTTCCTGACTTGTTGACACTAAGTTTAACGAATTTGGAGACCTTTGACCCTGACACGCTTTTTGGTGCAAAGTGGCCCACATGTGGACCCCACTTTGATCCGGAAATGTTATTTTTGCCCCTGTGTCCAAATTGGACTTAAGGACAGACATTTCTAGCTATTTGATATTTTCTGAATCTAATGGTGATGTTTATTTCAGCAACTGAACTAGTACCTGCAAATCACACTGAGACCAGAGCTACAGTTGTAGCCAGAACCCCAGTCAAGTGTACCTTGCCAAATCCTGCAGCTTTGCCACTTATTCCCTTGACTTATTAATATATTGTTGTGCAAGTATACCTTGCCAACTTTGCAGTTCTTGTTGCATATTTTCTTGCTTTATTTATATTACTGTGCATTCTTGACCTAGGACCGTGTGACTTACTTAGCGTCCGATTATTAGTCGGGTGCCAACACTGTATGCGGTGTTGTGTATTGTCATCTAGAGATGAACATTCGTGACCCTTTACATTCTCGTACTTGTCTTATCAAGTACATTATACCCAGGACACTTGACACTATTCATGACAGGATCTTCTGAGATATTCATGGTGATTCTGTATAGGATACAGACTTCTGACAGAGACATTATATTCCTAGATACTCTATGACTTGCTGCATTAGATATGATTGTGCATGACATGGACATGGTGTATCATGGATATGAGACGTATGATTACATTGGGTGGGGAGAGACACACATGCTACAGGCTGATTATATATATAAACCCCTATTATTATGAGGCACAAGACTGAAGCCCGAGCTTGGCTCATTACCGGATATTACTGCTACCGGCTCCCTGATACAGAGCCTGTAGTGGCCCAGCCTGAGTACTCGTGATGCTCTCATCTTGTATTTTTACATAGATGGTTATATAGCTTACCCTATTTATTTTATTATTGCTGCACAGCATTTATCTTGGCTTGTATTATCTGTACCTTGTTATGTCCCCTGAGAACCTGGATCCGGATTATGACCCCAGGATTAGCAGAGGAGATCCACCCAGAGTTATACAGTAAGGAGCATTAGCAGGAGCTGATACAGGAGCTGTACCGACATCCGAGGACGAGATTGTGCTGGAGGACTTCTCCTGAGTATTGGCGTGAGATACTCATTTATTTCTGTGTCTAGTTATTTTATTTCCAGCCTATTGCATTGATGTATCAGACTTGTTCTCGGATTGTTCTCCGAGACACTTTTATTGAGATATGTCAGTTTATTTTATTTGCATTATTCTGGCATTTGATCTGTGATTATCTGTTGTGGATGAGATTAGTATAGACTGTGACTCGTATCATTGGACCTACTTATTGTTGTATTACAGCTTAAGTACGCCCTGATGGATCCATTAAATTGAGTTTGTCCATCGGTGCGTGCTGCTGGCCATTATCACGCATCCGGTCCCTCGTTATTTTGGGACTGGGGCGTGACATACATACCTCTGAAAGCAGTTTCAAATACATAATCAAGCATATAAAACAGATAATAGACAAGAATACAAGATAACTATATATATGAATGAAATAAACTAGAGTGAACATGTAATGTACTGGAATGAGAACAAGCAATATGAATCTCTGCAATATAAAGGAATAACTGAAATCTAACTAATGTGCCTCAGAATACAAGTTTATTATGTGATCGGTTTAGGTTGAACACGAATACAATAAGGTAACTCAATTACAAGTATGGTATGTAATCGACATGTACACGAATACATTAGGCTTTGATCACATAATCAACTCCTACTCCCCCATCCCCAACTAAAACCAATGGATCCAATCACGATACGTTATGAACATGAATATGGGTACACTAAACACGAGCTGTGTGTGAATACGAAAATATAAGCACATTGAATATGAGCAATGCGTGAACATAAAATATAATAAATCAATACCCGATACACACAATAAAATACATGTGAAGGAGTACTCGCTGAATACGGTAGGGGATAACATCTTCTGACATGATCTATGTAGTACCAGTCCATAAAACTACTGTGTCAGAATCAAGTATATAATTCTAGAATATGAGATATATACACTATTATAAAATAAAAACTAATAGAGAAATATACTCGCCTGAGGTCCTGAGCAAGGTGTGTCTCTCGATGCCCAAGCTGGTGTCACACAGACCTATATATGGTATATTGCATCAATACAAAATTTTGGAATAAAAATAAGTTAAACTAGTTCAATTCTAGGTCATAAAACCATTTCTAAGTCAAAATAGTCAAACTAGGTCAACTCTAGGTCAAACTAGCTAATTCTAAGATGTATGAGTCTAACTCTAGGATATTAGGTCCATATACTATATGACTAGGCTACACTAGCTATGCTAAAATATTAGGATACCAACAAGTATCGTATCATAAGATACGCAAGTTATTAGATATAAAAATACTAATATATATATATATATATATATATATATATATATATATATATATATATATATATATATATATATATATATATATATATATATATATATATATATATATATAATACTCTTAGTAAAACTAAAGCTAAGTGGATACCTTGGCTTTGAACCAATGCGGTATCTCACCACCTACACACCCATCTTGATACTCAAAACCAATACCTTGAGTATCAACCAATACCTTGACATTATCTTGGTATTACAAGGTAATGTCAATTCTAACATATAACTAACTACCCAATACCTTAACTATAAACTAACATGCATTAACTACTTATACTATACTATACTAACTACCTACTAACTTATATATATATATATATATATATATATATATATATATATATATATATACTAGTCTAACAATATGACTAACTAGTTAACAATATTATTAACTAACTAGACTATTAATAACACTAACTAAACAATCAATGAACTAACTAACCCCCCTAGCTGCTGCCCTTGCTGTTGCCTTTGCTGTTGCTACATAATGCTCTTTGCTGTGTTTGCAGCTGCTGTGCTTTGCACACTGCTCTTGCTACATGCTGAGCTTGCTGTAAACCCCATTACCCAAAATAGGTATTTTGTGTGTATTTTATATTATTATATTTATTATAGATATTAAATTTCTTTAGAGTATTCTCTTAGTTAATTAGAAAATAATTTTTTTAGTATATGTACTTATATAAATATTTATTTAGAATTATTTTTAGGCTATTTTAGATTTTTGGAGATTTTTCTAGAATTTTTAGGTAATTAAAACATAGGGAACCTAAATTTCTAGGACTTTCATGATTTACTATGAGACCATACTTGCATATTGTTCCCACCAAATATTTATTTTAGGTTAAAATATTTAATTATATTTTTCTGTAATTTATTTAGAATTTTAAGAAATTTATTTAGATTTTTGAAATTATTTAGGATTTATTTGGTTATATATAGTATTAATATTAGATATATGCTAATTTAGTGTTAATAGATATTAATAAGATTATATATAAATTATTTGCATTATCTTTAATTCTATTTAAGATTATAAATTATTGAGATAACCTCAAACTCTATTTTTAAATTAATTCAAATCCTGAGCCTACTAGGAAAGTAACTTCATGCATATCCTATCCTTACTTAAACGGATCCTAATCATATCCAAATTAGCCAATCCTAGTCGTATTCAATTAAGCTGTCTCCACCATTATAAATACCTATATCTTTCATAATTTTCTTTCCCAAACTCCTCATTTTTTCGTCCAAAAATAGTCAAATTTGTCATAAATTCAGCCTCATTTTCTAGTAGTTATGACGACTTAAAAAGATGATATCTCCTAGCTCCGGACTCCAAACGTGCTCCATTTTTTTTGTTAAAATTATATCTGTTTCGGATAAAAATAAACGAAAGCAAAAGTACAAGAAAATGACAAGGTCCTTTATTTTAAAGAAAACCCTGCTCGAACTTCGTCGGTGTTTACAAACAAGATTGTACAATTTTGATCCTACAGGAGCAATGTCGAAGTACAATTTATTTAATCTGGGTAAATATTGCTATAGGTGTCTGATCTGCGGTCGATCACTTTAGCCCTTGGACCACACGATGTTGAAGAAGTGCCGTGGAAGACAGAAGAAGCTTCGAAGGTTGCGAGGGAGAGTGGATGTCTGATGCCAAAGTCGTCGATCACTACTCTTTGTCTCAGCTTTGGATTCTTCTCTCTCTCTCTCTCTGATTCTTTTACCTTCAATTTCTACGACCTTGTCCTCTGTTGATAGAGGTCTCTATTTATAGAGTTTTAGTGATAGTGACCACTCAGTCGGTGTGGAAACTGAGTAGTGAAAAGTACATCACCCTTTTACACGACGGTTTAAAATAACCAATGCCTGCGTATAAATAACCTTTTGAGTGAGCATGTGACGCGTGTCCAACTAAGGGACAAACGCGTATATCTGCTACGAAGATCACGGCGTAGAAGCCACGTAGGTAGTTATCCCTTGTGTAGAAGAGGTTGGCGTAGAAGCCAATAACTGTCACCATGGCATAGAAGTCAAGTAGGCATAGAAGCCGAGTAGGCGTAGAAGCCAAGTAGGCATAGAAGTCGAGCGGTCATAGTGGACGAGTGGGCATAGAAGCCGAGCAGGCGTAGAAGCCGAGCAAGCGTAGAAGTCAAGTAGGCATAGAAGCCGAGTGGTCATAAAGGCCAAGTGGGCATAGAAGCCGAGCAGGCGTAGAAGCCGAGATAATATGGACGTTTTAGCCGGAATTACGGCTTTGGAGATATAATAAATCTCTTGCATTAAATGCAGAGATCTGCCCCCATTCTGCGCATTAAATGCAGAGACTTGTCTTTAAGATTTGCCATCATTCTGCGCATTAAATGCAGATACGCGCCTCGAATCCTGTACGAAGAGTGACTGCTGATGTGGCGGTCTGTTTGCCTTCTGCGGAGCGTAAAAAGCTCACGTCTGCCTGTGTAAAACTAGGCAGCGTATTCCCTTATATACGTAAGAGTAGTTTACGCAAAGGGGATATCACTAAACGACGGTTCGGTGACTTTTAATCAAATCTCCTGCATTAAATGTGGAGATCCGCCATTATCCTGTGCATTAAATGAGTAGGCGTGTTTTGAAGGTCTGCCACCCTTCTGTGCATCAACTGCAGAGACGTGCCTTAGACATCTGTCAGTATTCGGCGCTTTAAGTGCAGAGATGTGCCTCGAGAAACTGTCACCGCTCTGCGTATTAAATACAGAGACATACCTCGAGCCTTGTACGAAGTGCAGCTTTTGACGTGGCAGGCTGTTTGTCTTCTGCGGAGCGTAAAAAGCTCATATCTGCCTATGTCAAACAAGGCAGCGTATTCCTTCGTATGTGTAAAAGTAGTTTACGCAAAGGAAATGGCAGGAAATGATAGCCTGGGTTGCAGTACCGCGCCATTATTATAGCCATCGCTTGGGTTATCGTGCAGTACTCTTTGTCAAGAGTCCAGACGTCAAGTTCATTGCATGATTTGACAGGTTCATTTCGAAGAATACAAAGCGTTCCTCGTACACTTTAATGCTGCATTGAAAGCGGATGAGTTTTACGCCATAAAGGCGATGAAGCACCCTGTTTTACACTGAAGCAGCCTGGACATACTGTATTATGCGGATGGTCCTTGAGCCTATATTTTTACGCTGTACTCAGCGAAAAAGCTCTGTTTGCACTTTTGATGGCTGTGAGGTCCTCTGTTTATGCTGCCCTGCATCAACATACTGCGTATAGCTATCCAGCGTATTTTTCATGCTTCTACAAGACCCCCTTCAAAGCTTTTAAATTCCTCGTAATTTGAAATGCTTTGAATGAAGCATGAACCATTCCTCGTAACTCGAAACACTCTGAATGGAGCCTGAAATGGTCAAGCCTGACACGTTCTTTCTTGGCTGACTTTATAGCGGAGTTATTGGGGATCGGTGATCTCTTTCGCCTATAAAAAGGCTGAGGAGTTTTCCTGTTCTTTCCACACTTCCTTCACCACACAGAGATGATGGCCGAAGTTCGTCGGGTCGATTTGAGGAAGAAGGAGATCATGTTCTTCCAGCATGTAAGGAGCCAAAAAAGATGGAGTCTTCGAGCAAATATCCTCTGCAACGATGGATCATTGAAGGATATCATAGCCTCTTTTGCTCAGGATAATCAGCAACTTTGTATGATGGTTCTTCGGGAGAGAGAAAGAGTCGTATTTTACCATGCCGCTTGCAAGCGGTACCTTCTCTGTTACCTCCGTGGACGAGAGCAGATAGACTAGCTCTGTCCGAGATTGAGTTGGGTGAAATATCTTAACTCAATCTGTCATGGCGTTGTCTGTAGGAAAGCAGATTTACTCTGCTTTTCCTCTGTTGGAGGATGGGTCTATGCCCAATTTTGTATCCTCCCGTCGTTGACCAATATGTCAGTCAGTTTGCGGCTACTGACTAACTGCTGGAGAAGATGGATGAAGAATGTTGCCCATACGAGAACCTGGCAGAACAGATTCTGGGCGCGATCTTTAAATAAAAATGAGAAACCCTTTGTAGACAGGATTTCCCTCATATGTAACCACGAAAATGGAGAAAAACCCTTGTAGACTGGATTTTCCTTATATGTAATCGTGATTTTAGTAAGATCGTCTTCTTCTTTGCATATGACCATCTTGCCATACTTTGTTGTGAAGTCTGAATATGTGTAGCTTCGACACGTCTGATTCTTTACGCCAACTCTGTATAGAAAGAGTGCTAGGTCCTGTCTTGTCTTTTACGCATAACTAAGGATGCGCAGAAATCCACTTTAGCAGTCGAGTGTTCGAACTATCCTGCTGCTAGGAACCGCGTAGAATTCTGAACTGTTTTTACTTCTGATAAACAAAATTTTTGTTCAGACTTTATCTTCAAGAATGATTTCTCAAAAATTTCTTGGAACAGGGCGAGGAATGGCTGTCAAGAACTGAGTTGCTATCTTGAATTTGCAGACGAAATATTCAGACTAGATTCTGGATGAACTTCAAATCGACCCATGAAGAAGAGTAATTTTCAATGTTGAACTTTGTATGCTTCGGGTACTTGGGGTATCTTGAGGTCAAGAAAAAGTATCTTCTGTGTGAACTCCTGCAATTGACCGTCTTGAGAATTTGTTCAGATGTACTGTACTGGCCTGCGCATCTTTCAGATATGCAGAAAGTCATGGAGCATAAAATCATAAGTTTGTAGCCTCTGAGCGTAAACTAAATGCCACCGAGCGTGAAATCATAGACTTGTAGTTCCTGAGCATGAAGTCGTAGGTTTGTAGCCTCTCGAGCATAAAAGTTACCGAGCATAAAGGCATCCGGACGTAAAACCATAGACTTATAGCCTGTGAACGTAAAACCGTAGATTTGTAGCTGTCGAGCGTAGAAAGCTCCCTGGTGCAGAACTGTAGATTTATAGCCTATAAAAAAGAAATCTTCCGAGCGTGAAGTTGTGGATCTGTTGCCTCTGAGCGTAAACTAAATACCACCGAGCGTGAGATCATAGATTTGTAGCTGCTGAGCATGAAGTCGTAGATTTGAAGCCTCTCGAGCATAAACGCTATCGAGCACAAAGGCATCCGGACATAAAACCATAGACTTATAGCTTGTGAGCGTAAAATCGTAGATATGTAGCTGTCGAGCGTAGAAAGCTCCTTAGCGTAAAAACCACTTATCTGCTTTGCGCAAAAACTTTTTGAATTCGCTAACTGTCCGCCTTCTCTGAGTAATAGGCTGACATAGTCCCCAATCATAACCAGATATTAATTAAGAGATTTGGTTCAGGATTCTAGGAGTCCATCCGAACTCTATATATACCCCAAGTTTCTGAGAGAAAAACTTTTCATCCATCTTCTGCGAAAGAAAGCCTTCGACTGTTCGAGTTCTTCTTCGTTTCTTCTCCGAGATTTCAAAGTTTCCAGTCATGGCCCCGAAACAAGTCCCCTCCACTAAGAGAAAGAAGGTTGATTATTCTTCTCGTTCTTCTTCTCAAGAGAGAGCATCTTCGGTCGGGCAAGGCGAACTTTATTCTGAGCGAAGTATTCCGTCGACGAGCAGTGCACCCGGCCTTAAAGGTAGAGCTTTTGGGACAAAAAAGAATGACTGAAAATCCTTTGCACACGTTGTACGTTACCGCGCTAGGTCGTCTTCTGTGCTGATAGCCTCTTTGAGGAAGATGATGCACATAGGCGTTTCATATTTTACGCCCACATTTCTAATGTGTCAGCGCAAAAACTCTATCTTTTCGCAGTCTGGCGTAAAAGCTTTGACTATCGAAAGTTGGCGTATAAAATTTGAGTGTTACGCTTCTGGATGAAGATTCTGGTGTAATAACTCAATTTTATCAGTCTGGCGTAAAGCATAGACTGTATACTGCCAGCCTTGAACTTTACGCTTTTAGGAAATGGATTCCAGCGTAATGGTCAAGTTTTTACGGTCTTGGCGTAAAGTATAGACTGTTGATTTTTTTGCGTATGTTGCAAGATCTATAATGTCTAGTTATAGAAACTGACGTATTTTTCTTGCACTATTGCAGTTAACTGGCATGTGTCTCCGCTAGCCGATGTGATGGATTCTGCCGCCGGGATGCTGCACTCCAACTATTTGGAGGATCTGTCACACGTGACATTTCCTATCTCCGGGCCCCAGTATCCCGAGGGAAGGGAAATTCTGATATCGGCTCAGGGCGAGCGAACGCTACTGAACTTGATCAACGGAGAGCCCCTGACTTACATAGACGGGGACCAGTACCTAAAACCGGCTTTCCTCTTTGGGGACATGATTGACAAGCAGTCCCAGACAAAGCCCAAGAAAGAACTCTGGGTTTTTCCTGCCGGGAGCTTGGTTTTGTATCTGCCCAAGATACCGAGAGACTATCCCATCTTGGCTTTCTTTCATGCTACACATCCCAGGAGGATGTCGTGGACGCTGACTCCTGATCTTCACGGCAGGCCGGGGAAGATATTTCATCTGAAAGGAGCGGACCAGGGGTCGTTTGTCAGCCGCCCTTCCAGCAATATGACGATGTTCAGGGGGACTGTACCCAGGCAGTGTCCCGAGTGAAGATAGCTTAGTGATTCAGCCGGTCCAATTACCGACTTTCTGCAATGATTTTATGGGGCACGGGGGAGTATACCCTAAGGTGAACCCTCGGTACGGTAGGTGGATCACCCCTACCAACCTTCGAGGGCTCGCTTAGTTGATTGGGCCCTGAAGCATTTTCAGACCGAGTTGGAGAACATTGGTCTGTTTGCAGCTATGAGTGCCACCAGTGTTGGGTTACCTCCTAACCCCAACCTATTTCTAGCACTGATGAAGCGATATATTTTGCTCACCGGGACTTTCGCCACTCCACTGGGGGAGTTGGGATTGGCCCTTCATGAAATGGAAGAGATCTCGAGACTGCCAATGGGGGATACTACGTATGAAGAGTATGTTCCTACGAACCGGGAGTTGGGGGATTCAGATCCTCGGGTAGTGGAAGTATACCAGGAGCTGATGTGCCACTACCTCGCTTGCACCGCCTTTTATGGTGAGCCCTCAGATTTGGCTCACATCAATAAATGGACGTCCTACCTCTTCTTTCACCGGTCCCGGAATGCTAAGCCGGAGAAGGTATTGGAGGGCAAGGATTTGCCTGTGAATCCTCTGAGCGCGCTTAATGCGCAGGTAGTCGACGATCTCATGGTAGACGCTAGGGCTCCGAACTTAATCCTCGATAAAGGGGTAGGACAGTATCCTGTAGGCACTAAAGCCTATAGTTATTTGAGGCACTACCACAGGCCTCTGTCCAGGAAGCTCAACTGGCTGGCTTTCTCTCCATATGGCTGCGCCGACTGGTGGTACCTGGCATCGCATCTGTGGACCGCATTCACCGCAATACGCTATGGCCTGCAGTGCGTCTGGATTTTGGGGCAAGACTGGGCTTGCTCCCTGCCATGGTGTGCCGTATTCAAGCTGGCCTGAGGGCCATGACTGACGGGCTGCTCGCCGATGAGACTCGGCGTGATAGCTTTCCCAGGGTAAAATTACCATACCTGTATCTGATGGGATGGTTAATTCTTCATAACCCCAGGGTTATGTCTCCTGGCTCCGACAGCAGTTCGGGGGCTAGTTTCTTGTTTAACTACCAGAAATCCTCCTGGAATGTGACCACGGTTCTAGACTATCGGCGGGTGCTGGGCTTTAGTCATAGCTGGAAGCTCTTCTGCACTGTCTCCTCCGTACATCGCAATCAATCGGGGATTAGGCTTAAGGATTCAGGTAGAGAGAAGACCAATCTTTCTCCTAAAGCTTTTAATTGGTTGGTCTGCATTAGACCTTCCCATTTACTGTACAGGAGTGAAGACCATTGCTTCTTGGAGCCCTACCTGCCTAGTCGGTTTGCTAGGCAGTTCGGGTATGATCAGTTGCACGTGGGCTACGCCATCACCAGCTTCTGGTCCAGGGGTGGACTCATTGATGGAGCGAGAGGCTGGTGATACTTCCTCATGGGTTGCACTGGAGCAATTTTCACTGTGCCAGTCATTATCCTCTCCATGGAGCTGCGCATCCTGCACTCGTATGCCCAGTTCTATGTGGCAACGAACACCTTCCATCGCAATTTTGATATGCATAAAAGTTTTAGGGTGCCCTCTTCCAAGTTAGGGGAAAGAGTTGAAGTCCCCTCGGTTTCTTCCGACGAGGGTGAGGAGTCCGTGACTCTAGATGAGCCTCTATTGGCGGTATCGAGGGGTGAAGTACCTCTGCCTGCGGGGCCTTTGGTAATCTCCGGGAAGCGAAGGGCTCCTACTCCGAAGGAGACTTCCCCTTGCAAGAGGAAGAAGAAGATGGTCGATCGTCCTCTCCGGATTCCTGGTGTTGAGGCTCCTGGAAGTGAGCCTGCATCTCCTCATATTGGGGATGATTCTTTGATTGGAGGTTCCTCGCCTTTTAGAGAGGGACCGTCTACAGTTCCGGCCGGTGGTGCTGGAGCATCTCTGCTGGAGGCCGCCGTCGCTGCTACTGCTTCAGGTAGTGGAACGAGGTCGCCTCCGGGGCTGAGTATACCTTTATGTGGATCATTATTGGGAGGGACCCCTACCGTGCCTGTAAGCGCACCTGGCGAGATTCCAGCCGACGAGCCTCGGTTGGAGTTTGATGAGGACTTGGAAGACTATTTGCCAGCGTCAGTTAGCAGACCCCTTTCTCCAGGTATGACAGCTTGCTTAGCATCGTTAAGAAATAATTTAGTTGTACAGGCCGCAGATGCGACATATATACCGTCGGCCATGGATAAATATCGTCTTTACGCCTCTTTTTAGAAAAGTTACCATCATTTGGATACTAACTTCCTTTCGTCCTCTTTTCAGGGGAAGACCTCTTCGGGGAGGGCAGTGTAGATGCGCCCTTTGGCTCTGTGTCAGGTCCTGGCGGCGACACGGAGGTGGCTGATTTTGAAGAGGAAACATCTTCGGGTGCCGGCTCGCCTGTCGACGAGATTCTGATATCTCAAGAGGAGGACGAGCCCGTCATTGCGACAATGCCTCTTGTGAGTATGCTGGTATCTTCGTCCGGCATTGGCGCTTCTTCTTTTGTCGCACCACCTGTTGAGGCGACAGTCGTGGCAATATCGTCTGAGGATGTTCCTGGAGGGAGATTCGCCAATATCGAGGCCACCCCCAGCATCCAATCGGATCTAGCTGTGCTGATCGAGCAGTACACTGATATCTTCTACACCACTTTGAAAATGTTAATATCAAGGGTGTTAGCGAAGAATCTGAGTTTTGCGTCGCTGAAGAGGTCCTCCCAGTCCGCGATAATGCCGATCCGAGAATTCGACGATACTGGGCTAGCTGAAATGCTGGAGGAGATAGTTAATGGTTTGGAGCAACCCATTAACGAATACTTGTAGCTAGCTCGAGACAATGTTGAAGATCTGGTCTAGGCTAGATACGACTCCGTGACTGCGCGGCTTGCCAAACAGATGGCAGGCGTAAATAAATCCATCCAGACACATCAGCAGGAGATGGATGAAGGAAAAGTCGTCCTGGAGGAGGCCATTGATCTTCAAACGAAGTGCCAGGCCGTGCACAAAGGGAATATAGCGAGGGTCCTCAGGCTGGAAACGAAACTTGCTCAGGCAAAAGAGTGGGCTTCTCAGTCGTCGGAAGCTCTAGTTATGGCGGATAGCCGATTGGGCGTAGCACAACAGAACTTGGCGCGTGCAGGAGTTGCCCGTACTAGTTTTCTTCGGGCTAGAGCCGAACTGTCCCTCCTGAGCAACGATGAGGCATGGCTGGAGCGGGCTCGTAATGATGTCTTGGATTCTAGGACTGAGAGGATGGCCGCACTGGCGCAGCAACTTTCCGACCTGACTGCTCCCCCAAAATGATGTACTTTTGCTTTTGCTTTTCAATGTACTTTTGCTCCTTTTTGGGAATAATAAAGAGGCTTTCATCTGACTTTGTGGCCCCATTATTTCGGAATATAAATGACAGGTTTGGGTGAATGTGATATCAGAGGTAATATGGACGTGATATACTCTCGATAAGTTTTAGCAGGATATATCTATTCAGAGGTTATATGGACATGATAGAAATATGCTTTTTAGCTAAAATTTGTACATAAGATCAGAGGTAGTATGGACGTGATAGGTCTTGAAGTTCCAAATTAGTTAAACATATCTATTCAGAGGTTATATGGATATGATAGAATATGATCCAACTAGTTTCGTTTTGGAAGTAGTTTTTTCAGAATGATGTTTTCGCCATATTCCACTTGAGCAGAGGAGGTTAAGCATAGTACCTTTTCAAGAATTTGCCATTGATGGGAGCCATTAACAGGTCTCCATTAGGCTGGGTTAACCTGAAAGTGCCATTTGAGAACGTCATCTCGATCACATAAGGGCCTTCCCATTTGGGCTGGAATTTGCCCTTACTTCTGTGAGTAAGAATCATCGACCTTCTTACGGCTAAAACTAGCTCGTCGACTTTGAACACCCTTTCCTTCACTTTTTGATTAAAATCTTTAGAAATGCGTACTTGGTAGAGCGTGATGCGCTGTTGAGCTTGGAGGCATTTCTCGTCTAATCCTTCTAGCTCTTGAAGCCTTAAAAGGTCATTCTTTTCTTGAGTCAACTCATTAGCCACGGCTATCCTGAGTGACAGAATTTGAATCTCGATGGGGAGAACTGCTTCGCTCCCGTAAACCAGTGAGAATGGGGTACAACCTGTCGGTGCTCGTACCATTGTACGGTATGCCCAAAGACATTCTCCCAGCTTCTCGTTCCAATCCCTCTTGTTTGAAGAGACGAACTTCTTCAAGTGCTTGATAATGGTTTTGTTGAAAGCTTCCGCCAAACCATTAGCAGCAGGATTATATGCCGTAGAGGCGACATTCTATATCCGATTTTTATCGCAAAATTGATAAAACGCTTGGCTTATGAATTGAGGTCCATTGTCATGGATTATCCTTTGGGGTATCCTGAAGCGGTAAATGACGTGATGCTTGATGAAGCTGATCACATTAGATGCCTTCACTTCAGCGAGAGGGATCGCCTCTGCCCATTTGGAGAAGTAATCCGTGATGGCCAGTATGAACCGGTGACCTCTGGAAGAAGACGGGTGAATAGGACCAATGATATCCATACCCCATGCTTCGAAAGGCCAGGACGCAACCGTAGGATGCAGATACTCAGGAGGTTGATGGATAAAGTCTGCATGAACCTGACAAGCTCTGCATTGTCTTGCATACTTTATTGCATCTATGATCATAGTAGGCCAGTAATAGCCCATTCTCCTTATGCGATCCTGTAGCTTAGGACCGGGTTGATGTGCTCCACATACGCCGTCGTGAGCTTCACGGATCATCCGATGTGCTTTATCACCAGAGAGACATCGTAATAATAGTCCGTCATAAGACCGGCGATATAGACATTGTGAAGATGCATCAAAATAGAAGCGCAATGATCGTATTTTGACGGATACTGCTTCTTTAGGGTCTTCTGGCAAGATTCTGTATGCTACGAAATCTATAAAGGGACTTCTCCAGTCTTTCTTTGGAAGATCTGCGTCCACTGCGTAGCTGTGTTCTATGTGAAAGTTATTTTTCACACAGAATAAATCTCTGTTAAGAAGGATTACCGAATTCTGCCTTCTTATAGGGGTGGCTAAATCTGCAGCTAGACTGACTAGGGCATCAGCTTCAAGATTCTGAGATCGAGGCACATGCTCTAGGAAGAATCCTTTGAATGTCGTGGCTATCTCGACCATTGCTCGGTGATAGGGGATGAGGTCTAGATTCTGGACTTCATATATTCCTCTGACTTGATTGACGATTAGCAAAGAATCACCGAAAGCTTCCAGAGATTCGACGCCCAATTCCTTAGTGACTTGGAGCCCGATTAGTAGAGCGTTATACTCCGCCACATTGTTAGAACAGAGATCGCTAAGAAAATATGCTCGGTAGATGACGAGCTTATCAGGAGTGACCAGGACAATTCCTACTCCCGAAACCACGCTTCCCCTGGGACCAGTTCTGGAGGCACCATCGAAGAATAGTTGCCATGCGTCACTTTCCATTACGGAATTACATTCTGCAACTTCATCGGGAATGTCCTCGTACAGTTTGGAGGTCTCCGAGATCGGATGAGCAGCTAGGAAATCAGCCAATATTTGGCCTTTGATGGACTTCTGAGGGACGTACACCATGTCATATGGTGTTAATAGCATCACCCAAGTTGCGAGTCAGGAATTGAGAACACTGGGTTTGCTCATCAGCACCCTAAAAGGATTGATCCTGGAGATGATGTGAATGGTTTGGCCTGTGACATAGTGTCACGTTTTCTGAATAGCGAATATCAGAGCCAAGCATTCTTTCTCCACTGGATTGTACCGGTGTTCGGCTCCCACCATCGTCCTGCTGAGGTAGTAGATAGCCTGCTCGTGACCCATCTCATTCTTTTGTGTGAGAAGAGCTCCTAGAGAATGATCCATCGCTCGAACATACAGCATGAATGGTCTTCCTATGACAGGAGGCACCAGAACTGGCGGACTAGTGAGGTAGCATTTGATGTCGCCGAATGCTTGCTGACAGGCTTCGTCCCACACGAAGGATACACCTTTCTTCATGAGGCAATAAAAAGGTTGACATCTCCCTGAGAGATTGGATATGAATCTCCGGATATAAGCCAGACGACCTTGAAATCCCCTGAGTTCCCTCAGATTGCGGGGCGATCGCATTTCTAAGATGGCCTTGACTTTATCAGGGTCCACTTGAATGCCTTTGGCGGTTATGATAAATCCCAAGAATTTGCCACTGGATACATCCAGAAAGAACTTTGTAGGATTCATTTTGAGTTGATGTTGGCACATCAAGTCAAATACTGTCTTCAAGTCTTGGATATGATCATCCTTGAGGCGGCTTTTGACAGCTACATCGTCCACGTAACACTCTACTGTCTTGCATAAATGCTCATGGAATATATTACTCATAGCCCGTTGGTATGTAGATCCCGACATTCTTCAATCCGAAGGGCCTGACCGTATAGCAATATACCTCCCGTGGTGTCCGGAAGGCAGTATGCTTCTCGTCTTCAGGATGCATCTTGATTTGATTGTATCCTGATAATTCGTCTATGAAAGACATACGTTTAAAATTGCATGTATTGTCAATCATGACGTCAGTGATGGGAAGAGGAAACTCGTCCTTGGGGCAGGCTGCGTTCAGATCTCGGTAATCGATGCAGACGCGTACTTTTCCATTTTTCTTCATGACCGGGATAACATTGGCGACCCAGTCGGGATGTTGTTCTTCACGGATGAAGCCACAGGCTATCAACTTCTTGACTTCAGCTTCTATGGTGTCCATCATGTCCGGGCAGAACCGGCGTTGGTGCTGCTTCACAGGCTTCGAATCGGGAAATATATTGAGCTTATGAGTAGTCACCTTTGGATCAAGGCCTGGCATATCCTCATAATTCCACACAAAGACGTCGATATATTCGTTTATCAGCTGGATAACTTCTTCCTTTTCTGCTTCGAAAAGATCGTTATTGATAAATATCGGCTTTGGCGAGAGTTCATCCCCAATGTCAATCTGGATAACTTTATCTTCAGTGGAAGGTTCTCTCTGCTCGAAGCGGAACTCCCATTGTGTATCCATTTGCTGAGCCCAAGCGTCATTCTCAAATAGTTCAGATTCTTATTCGTCTGATTCAAAGGAATCCGTCACTACCATATTTACTGATAATGTTCGCTCAAGAGCATGAGATAAGTCGGAGGGTGCTGAGCCATTTTGAGAGAAGGAAAAGATATCCTCGTTTGACTCAGGAGTCGCACGGGAGGTGGTATACCCTACCCCGAAATGAGTTCGTTGATAGTAGGGATCGCCATGCAGCAGCATTCTTCTGCTTTTCTCGTAGTTGAGACCCGATTTCAGCTTCAAGTTATAACCCATGCTTTGCATGATCTTCAGAGCTTGCGGGCTATATCTGTGAACCTGCATTTTACCGGCATCATCGTCGGAAGAATCCTCTTGTACAGTCGGTTGATTGTGCATGCGGCCGAAGACTATTGCATGCTGACTGCTACAAGTAGGCGGGATAATAAAGATAGAATCCTCATGCGGTCCATATGTCGTGGTAACATTGGATGATGATGCCACTTCCCATATATACGAATGATAGGAATCTATAGCTTCCAAGAATTTTTGCGCTATAGGTTCTATATCATCGTAGGGGGAGGATTCCTGATTTGGAATTTGGATGTCAATATACTGAAAAAGAGGATATTTATTATCATTTGAAACTTCGTTCCCGGTTGTATCTACATCAGTCGGTTGCCTGTTGCGCTGAAGGTTGATGACCAAGGGTGGAGGCTTCTGGTTCAGAGTGATCACTAGAGGATCACCCCCTTTCCCTGACCTGGTCTCGTTCAGGTGGATAGCCGTAGGCTCCATGGCTTTTGGACGAGTAGTCCGTCCTTTTACCTTGATTGTCAGAGGTTGCTTGGCAGAGGGTTCTTCTGGCTCCCTGTGGGATTCCTTCTCTGCTTCGGCTGACACCTCTTCCGTGTAGTCTTGAGAGTACAACACGGCATCAGAGTAGTAGGATCCTACTCCTTTGAATGGGTTCAGGTCACCAATCTCCGTTCGTACTGTTCCTCGGGCGTCTACATATTTGAAGCATTGATGTAGAGTCGAAGGAACGACGTTGTGGTCGTGGATCCAAGGTCTACCCAGCAGGATGTTGTAGGATACCTCTGAATTGATGACGTAACATGTAGCCACCGATCTGAGGTTGCCAATCTGGATCCTCAGGCGAATCTTCCTCAATGGCTTACTTCTTCCGGCGTTGAAACCCACGATTGTGGTGGTGGTGTAAGCCAATTTGCTGGTAGGAATCCTCAGCGGTCTGAGTAGACTATGAGGAATGATACTGATTGACGATCTCGGATCTATGCGAATCCGGTCGACCTCTATAGAATCGATGTACCCGATGTAATAGAGGGGTCTGTCATGTCTGTTATGTTTTAACAACATGTCATCTTGAGTGAAAGTGATGTTTGGGACCACCTCTATCACACTGTGGCATTCGGGACATGCCACGGGTTCTTCGTCGGGGGACTTGAGCTAGGTCAAGTATGCCTCCGCCTGCATCAGTGCTTCGCTCAGGGCTAGACGAGTGTCTTGAGAGAGCCTGAGTAGCTCGAAGATGGACAACCTGGCTGGTGTATTAGCCAGTTGGGCCAGGATGTCGAAGTTGTATGGCTTCTCTAAACCATTATTTTGAATATTTTTTACAGGTTTATCGAAGCGCACTTCTTTTTGCTTCCCTTTGTCCGCCGAAGTTGGTCTCGAAGGACCAGTTTCTGGTACGGCAGATTCTGGTTCTGAAGGCTTGGCAGCTGAAGCGTCAGCCGACGCATCTTCCTGGCTGGCTCCATAGTTCTGGAGGTAGGCTTTCCCTGAGCGGGTTCCAGTAGCCAAGACCTCGTCTTCTGATGTCGAGTGTACCGTAATCATGTGACACAGTTTGTGCTTTGAGTTCTTTTTAGACTTAGCCTTAGCAGCTTGAGTCTCTTTCTCGATCTCTGGCACCAGATCTGGATGAACCCACATAGTCTCGCCTCGCTGGGTAGTTAGTGGTAGCAGGTCATCATTTTGACCTCTAGCTGGAGGGAGATTAACGATGTTCATCGTCGTCCGGGAAATAGGCGTAACACCGTCCGGGATTTCTTGGGGAGGCAGATTGCCAAATTGCAGGGAGATCATGTTGGCCGTGACCGTCTTCTCACGGTTGCGCAGAGTGATGGCTTTAGCATCGATCAGCTCCTGGATCTTCCTTTTCAGTATATAACATACCTTTGTGGGGTGGTGTATGTACCTATGGAAGATGCAGTACTTGGGATTGTTGGTACTGCCGGCCTCATTGGGCCGTCTCACTTCAGGAAGGGTAATTTTGCCGCTTTTGACGAGACATTCGAATATGCTTGGAATATCGTCGTCGTCGAAAGAGTACACTTCAAAGGGCCTGGAAGTCCCAGGTTTCATCTGCGTGGTAGCCACCATTTTTTGCCTGGACGTATTGATCGCCAGAGCTTCTTTACCCTTGGTACCACGAGGATGGTCGATGTTGGAGGATGACCTCTTGCCTTTATCGGAGGCCGAGATCATGATGCCATTATCGTGCGTCTTCTGGCTATTGTCCTCCGCGGCTACCGCTGAGATGATGAACGAGGGCCAATCACAGAACTGATATGGTCCTGTGAACACCGAGATCATGGGGAGAAGGTTCTTCCTGCAGATGTCCACCAAAGCCGAGTCTGGGACTCCTAGAGGCATTTGCAGAGTGGCTTGACGAAAACGTTCGATGAAAGTGCGAACATTCTCCTTTTCCTTCTGTCTGACTTCGATGAGAGAGGACATAGACATGTCCATCCCTCCCTCGTAGAATCTTGTGAATAATAAAGCTTTGAAGTCTTCAAAGGAAGTAATGCAGTTGTCCGCCAGGCTGCGGTACCACTGGTAAGCTACCCCCGAGAGACAGCCTTTGAACACCCGAGTGAGGAGGGCGTCGTTTCCTTGTAATAACACCGTCATCATGCTGAAGTAGTTCATGTATTGACTCGGTGATATTTTTCCCTCCAACAAAGCCATAGTTTGTGGTTTGTATCTAGGAGGGAAAGGGACCTCTTCCCTGATAGCTGGGTAAGGTTGGTTGATTCCTAATTTCTTGAGCTGATCTTTGTGCTTCAGGGCATCAAATTGGGCTTTCAACTCCCTTACTGCCTGCATCGGATATTCATCCGGTAGCGGGACCACGGAGTGATGAGGAATCGACGGCATCGCGACTCCGACGGGAGGTAATACATTCTCCGAGTGAGAAAGCGAAGGAACTGCTGACTCCTGATCCAGAGCAGGCTCTTGGATTGTGTTGGATGGTGGTAAGTCCACCCCCACGCATATCTGAGTTGGAGGGGCCGATGCTGGAGCCATGGCAGCTGTGTGTTGAGTTAGCATCATCTGGTGCATGTTCTCCATCATGGATTGCATTTCCTTCAGAGACGTCTCCAGTATAGTGATGCGTTGCTCAGCGCTCCCGGACGGGAAAGCTTCCTCGTGTTCATCTCCAATGGCATAAACTCCCATCTCCCTGGGTGTAATTGAAAGATTAGTATAGGTCTCTGTAGAAGTTGACTCTATACTTTCGGCATCTGATTTGGGAGACTGGCGACCCCTAGTATTGGAATCAGAAGAGTACGAAGTCGGTTGTTGCGATCTCGAACGGGTGTTTTGGAACACCCCAGCTTCGGTATTCCTAAGGAGCATGTTGAATCTCCTTCGGCTCGGAGTTCTAGAGGGATGATGTCTTGAGCCTGACCCTCCTCTAGGTATGTGTGAAGCTATGTTCACAGATGCATGCGCGGGCTTTTCTTCCTGGAAAGATGGAGAGTAGCTCAACCGGTCGAAAACTGACCGTTTTGCTTCAGAACAGCAATAATTAATTACAATCCTATGACTATTACAATAGTGCTCGCTAGGAGGCGTAATAGACATGATGGAAGATCCCCTCTCATTGCATTTCTGGATCAGATAATTGCGCAGGTCAGGAGGAGTTGCAGAAGAAGAAGATGATGGCTTGTTCTTTCTGTTCACATCAGTGAGCATGCAGATGTTGGGAACCATAGTCTTCCCTGTGCCACCTATATACAACAGGTTGGCCATCTGAGTGGCGGATAATCCCCGAGGAGAGTGTCTTCCCACAAATTGAGCCTTCTTTACGCTGAGGGGCTTCTCCTGGCGTAATTTGGAGCTCTGCTCTGGTTGACGTAAGGCTGAGGATGTCCTCAGTCGGCCATCATCTTCTCGCATAATTCGGAGGGCGGGCAGATTGTTCCTTTGCTGGCGTAAAGGCCGAGAAGTTGAGTAGTCTGCCGCTTGCTTTCCCTTGCGTAGTTTGCAAGGATCATCTATTTTTCCACAGAAGGCAGATGTATTTTTGCATGCGGAGCGCGTTTGTGACTCCTGATTTGGTGCTGAGGCATCATCAGAAATTTTGTCTATTCCGCCAGGGACGGGAGACTGAATTTTTCGCGCAGAGCACGGAGTATACTTCTGGGTTAGCGCTGAGGCATTGCCAGAAGTTTTGTCGGCCCTGTCAGAGACAAGCGACTGAATTTTATGTGCAAGGCACGGATTGTACTTCTGGGTTAGCACTGAGGCATTGCCAGAAGTTTTGTCGGCCCTGTCAGGGACAGGGGACTAAATTTTACGCACATTGCGCGGAGGGAGCATTGCTACAACCTTATTGGTCAGAGAGATCGGATAGATCGGAGAGTCCACAGGAATGGTAGAGGATGTCTTGGGCATCTAGACCTTATGCAGCTTCCTGTTATTTTGGACGGAGAGGGAGTGAGAGCTACCCCCTGTTCGAAGCATGTCTTCGTAGGCAGAATGGTCGAACTGGACGACCAATATCTTCTTCACGGATCCCACGGATACTGTATCGTGTTGAGCAATTGCTTCCTCATCAGAAGAAAATGACATCCCCAGCAGAGTCGCCATCTTGTTTCGGATAAAAATAAACGAAAGTAAAAGTACGAGAAAAAGACAAGGTCCTTTATTTTAAAGAAAACCCCGCTCGAACTTCGTCGGTGTTTACAAACAAGATTGTACAATTTTGATCCTACAGGAGGAATGTCGAAGTACAATTTATTTAATCTGGGTAAATATTGCTATAGGTGTCTGATCTGCGGTCGATCACTTTAGCCCTTGGACCACACGATGTTGAAGAAATGTCGTGGAAGACAGAAGAAGCTTCGAAGGTTACGAGGGAGAGTGGATGTCCGATGCCAAAGTCGTCGATCACTACTCTTTGTCTCAGCTCTGGATTCTTCTCTCTCTCTCTCTCTGATTCTTTTACCTTTAATTTCTGCGACCTTGTCCTCTGTTGATAGAGGTCTCTATTTATAGAGTTTTAGTGACAGTGACCACTCAGTCGGTGTGGAAACCGAATAGTGGAAAGTACAGCACCTTTTTACACGACGGTTTAAAATAACCAATGCCTGCGTATAGATGACCTTTTGAGTGAGCATGTGACGCGTGTCCAACTAAGGGACAAACGCGTATATCTGCTGCGAAGATCACGGCGTAGAAGCCACGTAGGTAGTTATCCCTTGTGTAGAAGAGGTTGGCGTAGAAGCCAATAACTGTCACCATGACATAGAAGCCAAGCAGGCATAGAAGCCAAGTAGGCGTAGAAGCCAAGTAGGCATAGAAGCCGAGCGGTCATAGAGGCTGAGTGGGTATAGAAGCCGAGCAGGCGTAGAAGCCAAGTAGGCATAGAAGCCGAGTGGTCATAGAGGCCGAGTGGGCATAGAAGCCGAGCAGGCGTAGAAGCCGAGCAGGCGTAGAAGCCGAGATGATGTGGATGTTTTAGCCAAAATTATGGCTTTGGAGATATAATCAAATTTCTTGCATTAAATGCAGAGATCTGCCCCCATCCTGCGCATTAAATACAGCGACTTGTCTTTAAGATTTGCCATCATTCTGCGCATTAAATGCAGATACGCACCTCGAATCCTGTACGAAGAGTGACTGCTGATGTGGCGGTCTGTTTGCCTTCTGCGGAGCGTAAGAAGCTCACGTCTGCCTGTGTAAAACTAGGCAGCGTATTCCCTTATATGCGTAAGAGTAGTTTACGCAAAAGGGATGTCACTAAACGATGGTTTGGTGACTTTTAATCAAATCTCCTGCATTAAATGCGGAGATCCGCCATTATCCTCTGTATTAAATGAGGAGGCATATTTTGAAGGTCTGTCACCCTTCTGTGCATCAAGTACAGAGACGTGCCTTGGGCATCTGTCAGTATTCGGCGCTTTAAGTGCAGAGACGTGCCTCGAGAAACTGTCACCGCTCTGCGCATTAAATACAGAGACGTGCCTCGAGCCTTGTACGAAGTACAGCTTTTGACGTGGCAGGTTGTTTGTCTTCTGCGGAGTGTAAACAGCTCACATCTGCTTGTGTAATACAAGGCAGCATATTCCTTCGTATGTGTAAAAGTGGTTTACGCAAAGGAAATGAAGTCCCGTCTACAAAGGGTTTTTCTCCATTTTCGTTGTTACATATGAGGGAAATCCTATCTACAAAGGTTTCTCATTTTCATTTAATGATCGCGCCCAGAATCTGTTCTGCCAGGTTCTCGCATGGGCGACATTCTTCATCCATTTTCTCCAGCAGTCAGTCAGTACCCGCAAATTGACTGACATATTGGTCAACGGCGGAAGGATACAAAACTGGGCATAGACCCATCCTCCAACAGAAGAAAAGCAGAGTAAATCTGCTTTCCTACAGACAACGCCGTGACAGATTGAGTTGAGATATTTCACCCAACTCAATCTCGGACAGAGCTAGTCTATCTGCTCTCATCCACGGAGGTAACGGGAGAAGGCACCACTTGCAAACAGCGTGGTAAAATATGACCCTTTCCTCTCTCCCGAAGAACCACCATACAAAGTTGCTGATTATCCCGAGCAAAGGAGGCTATGATATCCTTCAATGATCCATCGTTGCAGAGGACATTTGCTCGAAGATGCCATCTTTTTTGGCTCCTTACATGCTGGAAGAATATGATCTCCTTCTTCCTCAAATCGACCCGACGAACTCCGGCCATCATCTCTGTGTGGTAAAAAAAGTGTGGGAAGAATAGGAAAACTTCTCAGCCTTTTTATAGGCGAAACTGATCACCGATCCCCAATAACTCTGCCATAAAGTCAGCCATGAAAGAACGTGTCAGGCTTGACCGTTTCAGGCTCCATTCATAGCGTTTCGAGTTACGAGGAACGGTTCATGCTTCATTCAAAGCGTTTCAAATTACGAGAAATTTAAAAGCTTTGAAGGGGGTCTTGTAGAAGTATAAAAAATACGCTGGATAGCTATACGCAGCATGTTGATGCAGGGCAGCATAAACAGAGGACCTCAGAGCCATCAAAAGTGCGAACAGAGCTTTTCTGCTGAGCACAGCGTAAAAATATAGGCTCAAGGACCATCCGCGTAATACAGTATGTCCAGGTTGCTTCAGCGTAAAACAGGGTGCTTCATCACCTTTATGGCGTAAAACTCATCCGCTTTCAATGCAGCATTGAAGTATACGAGGGACGCTTCGTATTCTTTGAAATGAACCTGTCAGATCATGCAATAAACCTAACGTCTGGACTCCTGACAAAGAGTACTGCACGACAACCCAAGCGACGGCTATAATGATGGCGCGGTACTGCAACCCAGGCTGTCATTTACTGCCATTTCCTTTGCGTAAACCACTTTTTCATATACGAAGGAATACGCTGCCTTGTTTTACACAGGCAGATGTGAGCTGTTTATGCTCCGCTGAAGACAAACAGCCTGCTATGTCAAAAGCTGCACTTCGTACAGGGCTCGAGGCACGTTTATGCATTTAATGTGCAGAGCGTTGACAGTTTCTCGAGGCACGTCTCTGCACTTAAAGCTTCGAATACTGACAGATGCTCAAGGTACGTCTCTGCAATTGATGTATAGAAGGGTGGCAGACTTTCAAAACACGCCTTCTCATTTAATATACAGGATAATGGCGGATCTCTACATTTAATGCAGGAGATTTGATTAAAAGTCACCGAACCGTCGTTTAGTGACATCCTCTTTGCGTAAACTACTCTTACGCATATAAGGGAATACGCTGCCTAGTTTTACACAGGCAGACGTGAGCTTCTTACGCTCCGCAGAAGGCAAACAGACCGCCACATCAGCAGTCACTCTTCGTACAGGAGTCCAGACGTCAGGTTCAGTGCATGATCTGACAGGTTCATTTTGAAGAATATGAAGCGTTCCTCGTACACTTCAATGCTGCATTGAAAGCGGATGAGTTTTATGCCATAAAGGCGATAAAGCACCCTGTTTTATGCTAAAGCAGCCTGGACATACTATATTACGCGGATGGTCCTTGAGCCTATATTTTTATGCTGTGCTCAGCGAAAAAGCTCTGTTTGCACGTTTGATGGCTCTGAGGTCCTCGGTTTACGCTGCCCTGCATCAACATGCTGCGTATAGCTATCTAGCGTATTTTTCATGCTTCTACAATATGAAGGTTAGTTTTTTGAATATATAAATTATTTCAGTAATTTCAGAACCTATATTTCCAGAATATTCCGAAAGTGTCAGCTCTCCGAAATCAGACGCATTTTCGTATTTTCGAGATTTCGGGAGATCCCGATCTCGGAATTACGAGCCGTTTGAAGTTTTGAAAATATGACTTGATGAACTTACATAAAACTATTTTTTCAGACATGATGAATTTAATATTCAAGTTTAATCTACTATAAAATTTGTACAACGTAGACGTAAATAGGAAACCACCGAAAACTGTCATCTGTGCGCCCTTGTGGCCATAACTCTTTACCGACTTATGATTTTATGAAAATGTCGATTACTGCATTCATGTAGCATTGAAATCTATAGGATTCCATACACAAATCTAGGATTTGAGTTGGTTGACTTTTTGGTCAACGGATCGCCTCGATTTGCGTGCCACGGATCACAAATCTGTAAAGTTGACTTTCTTTGGACCAAAATTAGAGTTTAACAATAAAATTAGATTATAATAAGATTTAAAATAATATTTTAGGTTATTTTATTCAGAATTAAAATAGATTAAAATGGAGGAACCTATTCACCCACTCTTGTAACCTAACTTATTTAATTTATGTGACGGGTAGATCGGACGACGCCTTGAGTTGGGACTTTATTTTTTTAGAGCAGGTAAGTATACCTTGCCATTTTACTTTTATTCATATTCCATATGTTGTATGTATCTTTATTTTCTGTCTTAGTTCATATATTTTAACTACTATATAAAATGCACGTCCAAGGAAACTTGGAGGCAACGACGGTGTCGTCGTGATATATTTTTATTATGTATATGCATTGACCTTGTTTATGAGACCGTCCCATTATCATAAAACATTATTAGGTTTCATTGGCCGTGACACAGTTGCTACACAAGTGTGAGTCTCATATAGATCACGGACTGCGTGACAGGTCTGGCCTCCTGTACGTATGACTGTGCGTTAGGGATAACTGTTGTTAGAAACCTTGCATGCTTGGAGACTTGGCAGTTATTAGAGGTATTATCGTATCATGGATGTGATATGCTTAGAGCATGGGGTAGGGAGAACAACAAGTACCGCATTTGGGCTCCTTTGTACTTTCCTTTTATGTAACCCGCACGCTCCGCCGGAGATGCGCGATCATGATGACCTCTATACTACTTGGCGGCCTCTGCCGTTCAAAAGACGACATATTTTGTAGGCCCCTGATTCTCTGAGAGAATCATGCCAATCCCATTTATGGTCAGATAGCCCACTTGTTAGAAAGTTGTTCTCAAACTGCATTCGCATAGATGGTTAGGCGACCCCATTGGATATTTATTTCAGTACTTTATTGGCATGCTTCTATGTATCTTGTTATGTCCCTCTGAGGACCTGGTCCCTTGCCAGGTGTAGATGTTCATGAGTATTCGCAGGAGCGCAGATCTGGACTGGTTGCTTATATTTGAGGAGGTCTTCCCTTCGAGCCTCGTGATTATTGGTGATATACTTATATTGTGTTTATTTTATATTCTAGTTCGACAGTGAATTTGTTTCCATCCGACTGTCATCTTGAGATACTTTATATTGAGATCTAGTTTCATAGACATTAGTTATTTATTTATATTTAATTTTTTATGGATGAGATTTAGAATATACCCTGTGACTTGAGATAGTTTATGCCACTTGTGAATTGTTATTCATATTACAGCATACGCATGGATTTTGGTTTCTATATATTGGAGTTGTCATATCCATGCGGTTGGCATGCTTACACGTCCTAGTCCTACATATTTTGGAACTGGGGCGTGACATATTTTTAGTGGTGGCCCATGCAGGTCGAGGGCATATTGTCTCGGCTATGTTACTATACCGAGCAAGCCTACAATTAGGATTAGAGTATAGGATCTCATCCACAATTGACTATGATTCACATTACTTTCAATCTGTTCTATCTAAACAATCGCATCATGCTTGATTAATGTGCTTTCCTAATAGTTTCTTGAGTATAGCCTCTCCTAGAATATAGAAGTCCCTGTTGTTAGATACTAAGTAGGGTAACCTTCCTATTAAGAATACAACTAGAGTATTGACCATCACTAAGATCCGAATATCTAATAAACTCTAGCATCCCTTATCTATAGATTGGTTTACCATTACCTCTTGATATATTTATGAAGACTTGAGAGTAGTATAAACACTACTAGGATTAGTTTGAAATTTGATCATAGTATTTTACCCTAGTATTGAGGAACCAATAGAAATCCAAGATTGAATATTAGGAATAAACCTAACTTTCATAGTAAGATAGTATTATAGAACTATAAATTTAGATTCTTGTCCTGATATTAGCAGACAGTACCTTAGGAAGCCAAGAGGAATGGATAGAATATTTTCTTGATCATACCTCAAACATAGAGATTAGCAACCACCTTCCCTTAAGAAACCATGATATTATGTAGAGCCTATATTTTAATTTTTATATCTTGTTCCTCTACAACCTTAATGTTTGCTAATTGTGCGACGACTAAAATTACGTTCTTCTTTTCTTCATCTTTCAACTCGTGCCACCTGACACTTCTGATTATAGGCCAAGTGATTTTATTCTATGTTAAGGACATATAGTTGCTAGGATTATAGTTGTTAATGTTAAATTTTGAATTTCTGTGCTTGGTATTTAGAACCTAATAATTTGACTTGTTCATTTAAATGATTATACTCTAGTTGTACATCACGTAATTTGTACCCCCACCTCGATACAAGTTATATCCTTTTTCCCCTTAAAGGACAGTAACTTTTCCATTCTTACTAGTGATACTTGTTCTATACGCACAATGATTAAGACTTAAGATGACCATTACCTATATAATGCAATAGGAGATCCTAATAAATACCAAGATCTTTTCCTCGTGTACCCTAATAAGAGTTTCTACTTTATTTGCAAGTGCAAGGTTAATTTGTGGAACCCCCTCAAAGCAATTACAATATTAGTTTATTATTTTCAGTTGGGTAGTATACCTCACAACCTAGTATCACATAGTCCTTGTGATCCATTAATGAAGTATAATTGAATGATATTAACTGTATGCAAGCATAAGACGATAGTGTTTATTCAGACTATAGAGCTTAGAGGCTCATACCCCTATTTGGTCGACTAGCGACTTAGACAAGGAGTTAGTTTGACAACTGTAGAGATTGTAGAATATTATGTTCTTTGTGAAATTGAATTATTTTGTAACATCTCTCATCATAATCTAGCGTACTTATATTTTTTTGTGCTACCTTGACTTATGCTGCTATTTTATAGCCTAGTTTTGCAAGCTTATTCTTTTATCAAGCTTGTTTATGATATATGTATTAGTGGATGCATACATTAATACATTTCATAATCAGTGTATTACGGTCTGATCAACCATAGTGCGCTTGATTCGCCCTTCGTAATACTACTTTACGTGGATTGAAATACATAGTTGACTAGTAGACAAAAATACTTGCCCCTAGACATGTCTGGTATATCGCATTAGTTACATAACTGTACTGATACGAGCATGTGATTAGGAATTACCAAAATAGGATTTCAATATACAACTGCCTTGGCAATTCCCATTTGAATTTTGTTTTTAACGCCTTGATCCCCATACTTCTATTCTATTACCTCCCCCTTGAACCCTTTATTATTGTTTTCCGTCTTCCCCTATTTTCGAAAAGACGAACGCTCGTGCTTGGTATAAGTTTGATACATTAATAGTACTAGATATACCCCATAGGCCAATCGTATGACTTGGTAACTCTCTTTTATAATTGATTAAGGACATATCATAGGTAATATGTTTGGTGTTAAAACTTTGAGGATTGAAAAACATGAATTGAGGAATATTTTCTTAGATGTATAGCTTGTGTGATAGATGGTTAGATTCTAAGTTGGGTAGAAGTTGTATTGTCAACTTGAGAGGAATTTCTTTTAGATTGTGATTAAGCAAGATTAGATGGAGAGATGTCATGCCCCAGTCCCAAAATACATTGGACTAGGAATACGTAACACGCCCAGCCGTATGTATACGAACTCCAATATATGAAAACCATATCCACACGTACGATGTACATGAATATTCCATCCACCAGTGGTAATATTTTGTCACAACAAGTCACACAGAATCTATATCTCATCCACAGCACAAATAATCAGTAGGAATAAAGAGCTGAATAATAACTTAATATCAAAGATGAGTATCAAAATCTGATAGTCGGATGGAAACAAATCCAGTACAAAACGACTATACTGAAACGGCGGTAATAAAATCACAGATACTCAGAAGGTAAGACCTTCCCAGTCTGGTAAGTAGTATCCGGTCCAGGTCCATACTCCTGTAGATACTCCTGCTCGTCCATATCTGGAAAAGGACCAGGTCCTCAGAGGGACGTAACAAGATACATAATAACATGCCAATAAGTACTGAAAAGTAAACATTCAATGGGTCGCCTAACCGTCTAAGTGAATGCAGTTGAGAACAACTTTCCACCAAGTGGGCTATCTGGCCATATAGTAGGATTGGCATCATTCTCTCGGAGAATCAGGGGCCGACAAAGCATGTCGTCTTTTGAACGACAGATGCCGACTGTAATATATATGGGGTCATCACCACCCGTCGCTCTGGCAGAGCGTCCGGGCGAACAAAAAGGAAAGTGCAAAGGAGCTCAAATGTCTTACTTGTTGTTCTCCCCATCCCATGCTCTAAGCATGCCACATCCATGATATGATAATCTCTAAACAACTACCAGGTCTACTAGCATACAAAGTTTCTATCAGCAGTCATCCCTAACGCACGGCCCATACGTATAGAAGGCCAACCTGTCACGTAGTCTGTGATCTATATGAGACTCACAACTCGTGTAACAACTGTGTCACGTCCAATGTACCTAATAATGCTCCATAATACTAGGGTAGTCTCATAAAGTAGGTCCAAAAATATACATACATAAACATCTATATAAGCAGAATTAAACATGCATGTATCAGCTGGAATGTAAATAAGAGTACGATGGCATGGTATACTTGCCGAGCAAGAGTCCTGTATAGTGTACGTCCAAACAGTGTTAAGTTTGTTGTAAGAAAAAGTGGGTTAGGGTTTGGAAGAGTTGTAATATATAGGGATAAGAGGCGGTGGAGGCTGCTGTTGTTTCTTTTTTTTCATTGGTTTTGGTTGCGGTTGAGGAGAGTTTAGTAATAATAGGTAAAGAGGCGGTGGAATGAGGCGCTGATGTCTGTTTTACACGCAGAGAAGGAAATAGCAAAGTTGGTTTTTGCTACTGCTACTGTTGACATTTTCCTAATGGGTTTGGGTTTGAGGTTAACGGGTTTCGGGTTAAAATCCAATAGGAATCCAAACCCATTTCTTTTATTTTCTTTTTCTTTCTTTTAGTAATAAACTATTTATATATATATATATTTAGAAAATTCTAGAAATTATATTGGTGCATATGGTTAAGCTAGCAACTGTCCAAAGGGTCTCCTACATGGAATAAATTAGAAAATTTTTATAATGGCCCCATAAATCCTCTAATTACAAAAACATCTCAAATGAAAATTAATAAAAATCTATTCCTTCTATTTAGCTCATAATTACTAAATAAATTAATTAATACGGTTTTCAGAATTAGGGGTCTTACATTCTACCCAACTTATAAAAATTTTGTCCTCGAAATTAAAACTAAGCCACGGTAGAAAGTCAAGAATGGCAGGAGATATAATTTAACAAAGTAAATTCGCACCTTGGTCAATGAATAGGTTCGGAAAACATTTACGCATGTCGTCTTCTCATTCCCACGTTGATTCTCCTGGCGTGCCATGCTTCCATGCCACGCGGACCAAGGGAATAGACTGGTTCCTCAATACTTTCTCTCGACGATCGAGGATTCTTACGGGTTGCTCTTGATATGATAAGCTCGGCCCAATGGTAATCTCCGAATGGTCGAGAACATGACTTCTGTCTGCCACATATCGCTTGAGCTACGACACATGGAATACATCATGTACTCCCTCAAGTGAAGGTGGTAGCGCAAGTCGATATACCACTTCTCCCACTTTCTCTAGCACGTCAAATGGTCCAATATACCTTGGACTCAACTTGCCGCGTCCTCCGAATCGAATGGTGCCTCTTGTAGGTGATATCCTCAAAAAGACATGATCTCCCACTTTAAATTCCAAGGGTCGACGATGAAGGTTTGCCCACTGCTTTTGTCTGTCTTGTGCTACTCGCAAGTGTCCTTGTATCTTCTTAACTGTCTCAATGGTGTTGACCACCAACTCTAGTCCCAGAATTTGATGTTCTCCCACGTCACTCCAACACACAGGAGACCTACACTTTCTTTCATACAATGCTTCAAACGGAGCCATCTGGATGCTTGCCTGATAGCTATTATTGTAAGAAAACTCCATAAGATGTAGGTGGTCCTCCCATGATCCTCCAAAGTCTATCATATAAGCCCTCAACATATCTTCCAATGTCTTAATAGTACGCTCTGACTGTCCATCTGTCTGCGGGTGATAAGATGTACTGAACTTTAGACGAGTTCCAAGACTCTCTTGCATGATCCTCCAAAAATGCGATGTAAATCACGAATCCCTGTCTGATACAATGCTGACTGGTATACCTTGCAATCTCACGATCTGCTTCATATATAGGTCAGCCAAAGCTTCTGTAGATTGGCCAACTCTAAAAGGTAAAAAATGGACCGACTTGGTGAGTCGATCTACTATTACCCATACTGCATCTTTACCACTTGAACTTTTAGGAAAACTCTTGATGAAGTCCATAGTGATGTGTTCCCACTTCCACTCTAGAATCGGAAGTGGTTACAATAATCCTGCTATTCTCTGGTGCTCCGCCATTACTTGTTGACATACCAAACATTTAGCTACAAAGCGAGCTATTTCTCTTTTCATTCCATGCTACCAAAAGTGTTGTCGTAAATCATGATACATCTTGGTGCCTCCAGGATGAATAGAATATATCGGCCTATGAGCTTCTGTCATCAGCTTCTGTCGAATATCTCTACTTGGAATATAAAGACGATCACCACATCGTAATGTCCCGTCATCATGAATGCGCAGTCCTGTCTGCTCTCCGGCCTCTGTTCTTTTCTTTAATCTTCTGAATCTGGCGTTTGTAGGCAAAGCTGCCTTGATCCTCTCTACTAGTGATGATTGTACTTGCAAATTAGCTAGTGTCCCGTCTGCTCTGGGTAATATCACTTCAATGCCAAGACATTGCAAGTCCTCCAATAATTCCCTCTGTGTCGTCAAGAAATAAGCTGTTGGCTTCCGGCTTAACGCGTCTTCTACAACGTTAGCCTTGCCTGGGTGATAATGTAGCTCTATCTCAAAATCTTTCATCAACTCGAGCCATCGATATTGCCTCATATTTAACTCCTTCTGCGTGAAGACATACTTGAGGCTTTCGTAGTCTGTATAGATTTCTACTTATTCCCCATATAAGTAATGTCTTCACTGCTTCAGAGCAAATACAACGGCTACAAGTTCCAAGTCATAAGTTGGATAGTTCTTCTCATATACTCGTAACTGTCTAGATGCATATGCAATCACCTTGTCATGCTGTATCAATACGCATCCCAAACCTTTTCCTGATGCGTCACTGTAGATTACATAGCCTCCTGATCCTGAGGGAATAGTTAATACTGGTGCTGTAGTCAGTCGCTTCTTCAACTCCTCGAAAGTGGCTTGACACTCGTTGGTACATATGAACTCTTGATCTTTGCAAGTTAACCGAGTCATCGGTGTTGCTATCCTTGAGAAGTTCTCCACGAACCGTCGGTAATATCCCGCAAGTCCAAGGAAACTTCTCACCTCCGCTGCTGGTTTAGGAACAGGCCATGTCTCGACTGCGAGATCTTTTCTGGATCAACAGAAATACCATCTCCTGTAATAACATGTCCAAAAAATGAGACTCTGTCCAAGAAGAACTCATATTTACCGAGCTTTGCATATAGCTGCTCTCTCCTCAAAGTCTCTAGAATAATCCGCACATGCTTCTCGTGCTCTTTGTGGCTCTTTGAATAGACAAGTATATCATCTATGAGGACGACCACGAACTGGTCCAAATACTGATGGAAGACTCGATTTATTAAGTCCATAAAGATAGCTGGAGCATTGGTCAATCCAAATGGCATGACCAGAAACTCGTAGTGCCCATATCTTGTTCGGAATGCGGTCTTTGGAATGTCCTCCTTCCGTACCTTCACCTGGTGATATCCCGATCTCAAATCTACCTTTGAGTACATCTTGGCTCCACTAAGCTGATCAAATAAGTCATCAATGTGTGGTAGTGGATATTTATTTTCCACTGTTACTGCATTCAAGGCTCTATAGTCAATGCACATACGCACTGACCCATCCTTCTTTGGTACAAACAACGCTGGTGTTCCCCAGGGTGATGCACTTGGTCGGATGAAACCTTTCTCTTCTAGTTCTTTCAATTATGTTTTCAGTTCATCCATCTCCTTCTTCGTCAGTCTATAAACATGTGATGCTATGGGTGCTGCTCCCGGTGTTAATTCAATCGAAAACTCTATGTCTCTATCTGGGGGTAGTCCTGGCAATTCTTCTGGAAAGACGTCTTGGAATTCTGAAATAATGGGATGATAGACAATCTCGTCCATTACGAGCTGTATACCATCAAGGATTTCTATGGATCCTTGTGCAAACTCAAGTTCAGGCTGGCCGGGTACCTTAAAAAGAATACTTCCTCCAAAATAATTAAAGAAAGCATGGTAATTGCTCAGCTAGTTCATTCCAAGCATAATATCAAAAGTTGGCATAGGAAGGACTAAGAGTTGGGCGTTCATCTCTCTGCCATGTATCATTATAGGACACGATCAACAAATTCTACTAACAGGTACAACTCCTCCTCCGGTAAGAATTCTAACACAACTAGGTAAAGGTGTAGAGATAATATTGTGTTTTACAATAAATCTAGATGATATGAATAAGTGGGTGGCTCCCGTATCAAACAATGTCACAGCAGGAAAAGTAAAAACAAGAGTGATACCTGCTATGACATCAATCTCTTGATTCATGTCATCTACTTCCATTACAAAAGCTTGCCCATTCCTCTGTGGCTGTCCATGAATAGCCCTCATGTACTGATCCTCCTGGGTGGGTAGCCGTGGTCCTCGCTAAAATCTTCCTGCTGCTGGAGGTTGAGGTGCTCCTGGTCTAGCCATCTGTTGAGTTGGCTTTGGTGCTGGAAGTGCTAGTCTCTGTGCTGGTGGTGGAAGTGTCTGCTGTATTGGACAATTTTGCGCCAGGTGCTGTCCGGAACCACATCTCATACACTGTCGCAAATGGATCCGACAGTCTTTTGTGATGTGCCCGCATCTTCCACAATAATTATATTGGGTCTTATTTAGAATTTGGTACGGTCCTGCTCTATGCTGATACTGTTGTTGCTGAGCTAAAGGACGTCTGATAGGTCCTCCTTGTTGTGTCCTTGCCGATCCTTGTTATGTCCTCAGCTGACCTCCCTTTCCTCTACTGATGGTTTCTTGCAATCTGGCTTCCGTCAGTAACTCGGCATAATAGATCCGGGATTGTGAGCTGGTATAATGTTGGAGCTCCTGAGTTAGTCCGCGATGAAACCTCTTAGCCTTGGCTAAGTCATCTGGTATCAGGGCAGCGCCATATTTACTAAGGCGACTAAACTCGGTATCATACTCGTCAACTATTTTGTTCCCTTGCTCTAGGTGGAGAAACTGATCGTACAATGCATCTCTGATGGTGTCCGGGAAGTAATTCCTTTCAAAGTACTCCGGGAACTGCTCCTATGTCTGGTATGTACCCAATTGGCACTCCATGGATTCCCACCAGTGATGAGCATTACCATCTAGAAGCGTCCTTACACCCGTCATCCACAGCTCTGTAGGTAGTTGCGATGCTTCTAATAACTTCCGAGTATGAGTAATCCAGTTGGTAGTCTCTTCTGGAATCTCAATGCCTTTGTATGGTCTCAGACCCATTTTTACAAAGTCCTTTACTGATCCAACTCTAGCTCGAGATTCTGGAGCTAGTGCTTGAGCTGGTACAGTAGCTTATGCAACCATCCTTTTAAGTGCTGCTAGAAATTCTTGCCTCTGCTCGGCTGCCTGTTGCCTCTGTTCCTGCATCATCATCTGAAAGAATTGGAACAGTTGTGCCTGGCCATCCTTCGGTGTCAATGAGACTGGAAGGGTCCCATTAGGTGGAACGGGAAGATCAGATGGAACTGTATTGTGAATATGTCCATCTGGTCCTGGAAGTCTGGGAATTGGTGAGGTCCCTTCTTGAGTCTGACCATTGACTCCAGGAGTTGTGTCGCCATCGACGACAGTACATCCTTTCTGCATATCCATCTCTCTGCAGGCGATGTACACAACGTTTAGACGAAGTACAGGAATCAAATAGGGTGCAAGTATTAAATAGGATGTAGAAGCATAAATTTATGCTAGGAAATTGTTTGCGTATTTTACAATCAAACCCCCCTATATACATGAAGTCTCTCCTGCGTAAAACAGGGTATCAAGGTAGTTGCGTAAAACAGAGATTCAAGGAAGTTTGGCGTAAAGTAGATTTCAGAACTGTCGGCGTAATATATGGCTTCAGAGTTGTCTGCGTAAAAGTTTGTGTATAAAGTCTATGCGTAAAAGCTCTGCGCGTAAGATCTGCCAGCGTAAAAGTCACTATTCTTCCCGCGTAGAGTTTGCGTAAAAGTTTCCGCGCGTAAAATCTGCTGCGTAAAGTCTAGTATACTTTGCAGCGTAAAGTTGTACGAGGAACTCTTTGTATTTTCTCGGATAAATTTGTCAGATAATTCAGTGAACCTAACATCTGACAAAAGTACTGCACGATGATCGAGAGGACGGCTGTGATGATAATTTTGTACAAAGACCCAGGTTGTCGCTTAGTGACATATTTGATACGAGTCATTTTTACGCATGGAGTCTTCTGAATACACTGTCTACATAAATGAGTTTTACGCTCAAAATAAGACAAAGTCAGACGCTACGTCAAAAGCTGTTTCTGCACAATGCTCAAGGCATATCTCTTCATTTAATGCACGAGATTTATTCTTTGACTGGGAAAGCTAAAGTTGTGCCAAATACGCTCATATCACCATTTTTATATTTTACGCCTAATCGGGCTATTCTATGCTGGTTATTTATTATTCATGAATCATCAAGTTTACGCATGGACAGTTACCTACGTGGCTTGCATGCCATGATCTTATAAAGGAATATGTGTCAGTTGTCATAACCGCAGCGTAAATGAGGCAATCTTTTTCATAGTTTGCCTTTTTACGCCAACAAGAATAAAGGGTCTTGGCGTAAAACTTGGTTTTATCCAAACAGAGGGTAGTTGAAAGGAAGAATGAGGTTCCAGTCAAGCATGGATGAGATCCTTATACTCTATTCCTATACGCAGGCTTGTTTAGTACAATTACGTAACCAAGACAATATATTCTAGACCTGCATGGGCCACCACCAAAAACCTGTCACGTCCCAGTCCCAAAATACATAGGACTAGGAATACATAATACGCCCAGCCGTATGTATACGAACTCCAATATATGGAAACCATATCCACACGTACGATGTACATGAATATTCCATCTACCAGTGGTAATATATTGTCACAACAAGTCACACAGAATCTATATCTCATCCACAGCACAAATAATTAGTAGGAATAAAGAGCAGAATAATAACTTAATATTAAAGATGAGTATCAAAATCTGATAGTCGGATGGAAACAAATCCACTACAAAATGACTATACTAAAACGACGATAATAAAATCACAGATACTCCGAAGGTAAGACCTTCTCAGTCTGGTAAGTAGTATCTGGTCCAGGTCCGTACTCCTGCAGATACTCCTGCTCGTCCATATCTGGAAAGGGACCAGGTCCCCAGAGGGACGTAACAAGATACATAATAACATGCCAATAAGTACTGAAAAGTAAACATCCAATGGGTCGCCTAACCGTCTAAGTGAATGCAGTTGAGAACAACTTTCCACCAAGTGGGCTATCTGGCCATATAGTGGGATTGGCATAATTCTCTCGAAGAATCAGGGGCCTACAAAGCATGTCGTCTTTTGAACGGCAGAGGCCGTCTGTAATATATATGGGGTCATCACCACCCGTCGTTCCGGCGGAGCGTCCGAGTCTACTAGCATACAAAGGAGCCCTAATGTCTTACTTGTTGTTCTCCCCATCCCATGCTCTAAGCATGCCACATCCATGACACGATAATCTCTAAACAACTGTCAGGTCTACTAGCATACAAAGTTTCTATCAGCAGTCATTCCTAACGCATGGCCCATACGTACATGAGGCCAACCTGTCACGCAGTCCGTGATCTATATGAGATTCACAACTCGTGTAACGACTGTGTCACGTCCAACGAACCTAATGATGCTCCATAATACTGGAGTGGTCTCATAAAGTAGGTCCAAAAATATACATACATAAACATCTATATAATCATAATTAAACATGCATGTATCAGCTGGAATGTAAATAAGAGTACGATGGCAAGGTATACTTGCCGAGCAAGAGTCTTGTATAGTGTACGTCCAAACAGTATTAAGTTTGTTGTAAAAAAAAGTGGGTTAGGGTTTGTAAGAGTTGTAATATATAGGGATAAGAGGCGGTAGAGGCTGCTGATGTTTCTTTCTTTTCATTATTTTTGGTTGCGGTTGAGGAGAGTTTACTAATAATAGGTAAAGAGGCGGTGGAATGAGGCGGTGGTGTCCGTTTTACGCACGGAGAAGGAAATAACAAAGTTGGTTTTTGCTACTGCTACTGTTGATATTTTTTTTATTGGTTTGGGTTTGAGGTTAACGGATTTCGGGTTAAAATCCAATAGGAATCCAAACCCATTTCTTTTATTTTCTTTTTCTTTCTTTTAGTAATAAACTATATATATATATATATATATATATATATATATATATATATATATATAAAATTCTAGAAATTATATTGGTGCATATGGTTAAGCTAGCAACTGTCCAAAGGGTCTCATACATGGAATAAATTAGGAAAAATTTATAATGGCCCCATAAATCCTCTAATTACAAAAATACCTCAAATAAAAATTAATAAAAATCTATTCCTTCTATTTAGCTCATAATTACTAAATAAATTGATTAATACAGTTTTCAGAATTAGGGGTCTTACAGGAGATTCAAGTCATTTAAATTTTGAGAAATTATAAAAGAAGGATTAAGATGATGATGATTTAATAAATTTTAAAAGCTTTGATATGGCGAACCAAACCTGTATACTTGGGCATATGATTTAAATTTTGAATATTGAAGGTTGAATCATTGATTTAATTCTTGAGAAAAATAAATGGAACTCTAAACATGAACATTGACGGATTGAATTCCAAAATCGATGATTTGAATTAAAAGTTAAACTTTGATTGTTGAATTACCTATTTAAAATATTGAGGATGAGAATTGAATTTAAAAATTTGAAGAATACAAAATTCATAAGTGAAAAATAGGAATAATATTGGATTAGAATTTTTTTTTAAGGAGATTATGATAGCTGGAGATCGTGATGTAAAAATTGACGTGGGTTAATTAAATATTGAAGATGTTATATGGATTCAATTTAAATTTGGATATTGATGATTTGGAAAAGTGAGGAGATTACAATAGGTTGAATTTTGATTAGAACAGTGATTATCTTAATTTTGAAATGATCGAGATAGATTTGAATAGATTTTATTATTTAAATTTTTGGAAGAGATTGCGATTGACGTGCCTTATGTACGAATGTCAAGGATTTAACAAATTATGCCTTATTTTAATTTCGAGGACAAAATTATTTTAAGTTGGGTAGATTGTAAACCCCCTTACCTAAAATAGGTATTTTATGTGTATTTTTATTATTATATTTATTATAGATGTTGAATTTCTTTAGAGTATTCTCTTAGTTAATTAAAAAAAAAATTTAGTATATTTACTTTTATAAATATTTATTTAGAATAATTTTTAGGCTATTTTAGATTTTTGAAGATTTTTCTATAATTTTTAGGTAATTAAAACATAGGGAACCTAAATTTCTAGGACTTCCATGATTTACTATGAGACCATACTTGCATATTGTTCCTACAAAATATTTATTTTAGGTTAAAATATTTAATTATATTTTTCTGTAATTTATTTAGAATTTTAAGAATTTTATTTAGATTTTTGAAATTATTTAGGATTTATTTTGATATATATAGTATTAATATTAGATAGATGCTAATTTAGTGTTAATAGATATGAATAATATTATATATAAATTATTTGTATTATCTTTAATTCTATTTAATATTATAAATTATTGAGATAACCTCAAACTCTATTTTTTAAATTAATTCAAATCCTTAGCCTACTAGGAAAGTAACTTCATGCATATCCTATCCTTATTTAAACGGATCCTAATCATATCCAAATTAGCCAATCCTACTCGTATTCAATTAAGTAGTCTCCACCATTTTAAATACTATATCTTTCATATTTTTCTTTCTCAAACTCCTTAATTTTTCGTACAAAAACAGTCAAATTCGTCATAAATTCAGCCTCATTTTCTAGTAGTTATGACGACTTAAAAAGATGATATCTCCTAGCTCCGGACTCCAAACGTGCTCCAGTTTTTTTAGAATCATATTAAGGTTATTTTTCGGAATATATAAATTATTTCAGTAATTTCAGAACCTATTTTTCCAGAATATTCCGAAAGTGTCAGCTGTCTGAAATCAGACGTGTTTTCGTATTTTTAAGATTTCGGGAGATCCTGAACTCGGAATTATGAGCCGTTTGAAGTTTCGAAAATCTTACATGATAAAATTACGTAAAATTATTTTATTTAAATTTAATATGCAAGTTTAATCTACTGTAAAATTTGTGCAACATAGACGTAAATAGGAAACCACTGAAAACTATCATCTGTGCGCCCTTGTGGCCATAACTCTTTACCGACTTATGATTTTATGAAACTGTCGATTCCAGCATTCATGTAGTATTTAAATCTATAGTATTCCACACACAAATCTAGGATTTGAGTTGGTTGACTTTTTGGTCAACAGATCGTCTCAATTTGCGTGCCATGGATCACAAATCCGTAAAGTTAACTTTCTTTGGACCAAAATTAGAGTTTAACAATAAAATCAGATTATAATAAGATTAAAATAATATTTTAGGTTATTTTATTCAGAAATAAAATAGATTAAAATGGAGGAACCTATTCACCCACTCTTGTAACCTAACTTGTTTAATTTATGTGACGGGTAGATCGGACGACGCCTTGAGTTGGGACTTCATTCTTTTTCAAAGCGGGCAAGTATACCTTGACATTGTACTGTTATTCATATTCCATATGTTGCATGCATCTTTATTTTCTGTTTTAGTTCATATATTTTAACTACTATATAAAATGTGCGTCCAAGGAAACTTGGAGGCAACGACGGTATCGTCGTGATATATTTTTATTATGTATATACATTAACCTTGTTTATGAGACCGTCCCATTATCATGAAACATCATTAGGTTTCATTGGCCGTGACACAGTTGCTACACGAGTGTGAGTCTCATATAGATCATGGACTGCGTGAAAGGTCTGGCCTCCTGTACGTATGGCCGGGTTAGGGATAACTGTTGTTAGAAACCTTGCATGCTTGGAGACTTAGAAGTTATTAGAGGTATTATCATGTCATGGATGTGACATGCTTAGAGCATGGGGTGGGAAGAACAACAAGTACCACATTTGGTCTCCTTTGCACTTTCTTTTTATGTAACCTGCACGCTCCGCCGGAGATGCCCGGTCATGATGACCCCTATACTACTTGGCGGCCTCTGCCATTCAAAAGACGACATGCTTTGTAGGCCCCTGATTCTCCGAGAGAATCATGCCAATCCCATTTATGGCAAGATAGCCCACTTGTTAGAAAATTGTTCTCAAACTGCATTCACATAGATGGTTAGGCGACCCCATTGGATATTTATTTTAGTACTTTATTGGCATGCTTCTATGTATCTTGTTATGTCCCTCTGAGGACCTAGTCCCTTGCCAGGTGTAGATATTCATGAGTATTCACAGAAGCGCAGATCTGGACTGGTTGCTTATATTTGAGGAGGTCTTCCCTTCGAGCCTCGTGATTATTGGTGATGTACTTATATTGTGTTTATTTTATATTCTAGTTCAGCAGTGGATTTGTTTCCATCCGACTGTCATCTTGAGATACTTTATATTGAGATCTAGTTTCATAGACATTGGTTATTTATTTATATTTGATTTTTTATGGATGAGATTTAGAATATACCCTGTGACTTGAGATAGTTTATACCACTTGTGAATTATTATTCATATTACAGCGTACGCATGGGTTTTGGTTTCCATATATTGGAGTTGTCATATCCATGCGGCTGGCATGCTTACGTGTCATGGTCCTAAGTATTTTGGAACTGGGGCATGACATGTTTTTAGTGGTGACCCATGCAGGTCGAGAGCATATTATCTCGGTTACATTACTGTACCGAGCAAGCCTGCAAATAGGATTAGAGTATAGGATCTCATCCATAATTGACTATGATTCATATTACTTATAATCTGTTCTATCTAAACAATCGCATCATGCTTGATTAATGTGCTTTCCTAATAGTTTTATGAGTATAGCCTCTCCTAGAATATAGAAGTCCCTGTTGTTAGATACTAAGTAGGGTAACCTTCCTATTAAGAATACAACTAGAGTATTGACACATCACTTAGATCCGAATACCTAATGAACCCTGTCACGACCCGCACTTGGTTTAAGGGCACGAGTGCGTGGGTACGTCCAGCCTACGCCGCAGCATCGGCGGTAGAACGCTGTCAAGGTCATGATACTATCTAGCTAATCTCACACAAGCATCCAATCTCCATAAGGAGGTACAGATGACACGAATAAAATGTACACATACTCAATCACAGGATTACAGCACGATGAGATATCAAACAGAATTAACTATAATACAAGTCAGAAAGTAATAACTTAACTCAACAAATATCCAAGTCATCAAAAATGCCGGAGACAAATCCGGTACCAAATAGTCTGCTAAAAGAACAAATCAGAAAACTAGAAGAATTAGTGATTCCGGCTAGACCTCCCGGAATCACAACTAACTACCAAGCCCAAGTGCAGCTACTCACCATATGGTCCATAAAGTGTCGGACAGCGGTCCTCTAAGGCATAGTCTGGAAAAATATTTCCAGTCAGGAAGGAGCAAAGTACAAATCTCAAATAACAGTTCCATATAATTGATAAGGACTATAAAGTAATAAACAGATGATGCTAGATACTGAGAAGATAGTGAATAATGCAATGGAAAAATAAAGAGACAGGCAATGTAAAGAAACAGGCAATAGGCAATATGACATAGTCAGCGCATATATGAAAATGGAAAGAACTAGGAACAATATCATATACGGGTGATGTAGTATATGATTTAAAATAGGGAACTGTAATCTATTCTAAGTGTTTGAAATAGTAGTTTCGAAATGTGATCGGCTTGGGAACATGTACGATAGCTATAGGGCCTGGCTAATCATGGGTGAAGAGCATGATTAACACTTATAATTATTCTACACTGCAATAAGAGGTTATGATCACATTTCTTACTAACTTCTTCCCCGCCCCCAACCAGTACTGTGGATCCAACCATGACACGTCACGATACACGAGCAAGTCCAATCTATCATGTACGATGTCTAATATACATGTCGTGTACAATGTCAATACGATAATCAAGGTAACATCTCATGACTGCAGATCCAAGCTATACTAGTCCGTGTAGCACAGTGTCAAGGATTCAGATGTAACATTTCTAGATTATTGAACTTTATAGGAATTATCAACAATTGGAAATTATCAGAGAATGTACTTGCCTTGGGTCCTTAGCTGGTATTTATGGATGTCCTGTTCCAGAGTATCCCCTGGGTAAAGCAACAGTCCTAAAAACACATCACAATAACACTGGTATCAGGTGCTACCCTAACACACAGTCTATAAACACTGGCCTCAGGGCCATGCCAAGCAGGGCACTAGTCAACTAGGTCACCTAGTAGGGATACATATTTAAATAAACATCTCATTAACTAATATATAAAATTTCCATCCATTACAATAATAGATATATGTAAAATATATACAAAAATAAATAATACTTGCATAGATATAAATATAATAAAATAATACTTGTATGTATATATATAAACATAATTCATGAAATATATCTAAATATATACCAATATAATTTATACTTGCTATAGTTGTACATTTTCCAAAATACGTACATATATAATTAACATATGTCAAAATGCGTACATATCATATATGTGCAAAAGTACATTTTTAGAATATACATATATATATATATATATATATATATATATATATATATATATATATATATATATATATATATATATATATATATATATATATATATATATATATATTGTCAACAACACTCTTAAACATACTAATATATGAATCTAGTTTGTACTAGTATATGCTTTTATTAACTAGTTATCATATATAAAAATAACCAATATATATATATATATACAATATATATATATCAATTTAATCATACGTACTAGAATACGTATATATATATATTTGTAAATCATATTAAATATATACATGTACATACATATATACATATCATCACTAATCATATACATTAATTACATTAATTTATCAATACATTCATTATTAACATACTGATACATTATGAGTGTAATTATAAAAATAAATAATATACATATTCATGTATTTAAAATATTAATTAAATAAATGCTATACATATATATATATTCATATATGCTCATACGTATATGCGTATATGTCTACACAATAATTTACATACAAATACATATACATCTATTTAATACATTATATATATACATATATATATATATATATATATATATATATATATATATATATATATATATATATAAAGAAGGAGAGAGAGAGGAGAAACTCACTGATGGGGGTCGTTCCTGGGGTGGCCACCGGCCAGAGTCGCCGGACACAGGGGGTTGGAGAGGGAGCAGGCCAGCGGAGGAATGGGGGAGTCAGAGGCTGACAGGGAGGGATGCGGGGTCTGCCGGAATGGGGGAGAAGCAGCCGGAGGGTGGAGCGCCGGCGCCGGAGGCGACTGATGGTGGTGGGGGAAAACATAGCAGGGAGGAGGAAGATTAGAGGCGGAGGGGGATTCGGGGCTTGGCTGATGGGGAGGAGCGGGAGCCGGAGGTGCAGCAAGATGTCGGAGCTCGGCCGCTCGGCTCGGCCGCCGGAGTAGTCAGCGGGAGGCTGATGGTGGGAGAGCCGCCGGACCGCTGGAGTGGGCAGATGGTGGAGGAGTTCGACGTCGGGTCGACTCAGCCGACCGGAGCAGTGGTCGACGGACAGGGTGCGGGGAGCTCGGTGCGGCAATGGAGAGCAGTCGGAGCGGGGTCAGGGCACGCCGCCGGAATGATGGCCGGAGTCGGGGTAACACAGTGGAGGGGTTGGGAGATGAACAGTATTCCCCCCTTTTCTCTTTTAGTTCAATTTCAAAAATAGTTAAAAGAGAAGAAGAAGAAAAGGAAGAAGAAAGGAAGAAGGAGAAAAAGAATTACATACGTAGGAGAAAGGAAGGTGGAGGCTTGCTTTTGGGATTAGGGTTTTCTAGGAAAAAGTGTTGATGTGACAAGACATTATATAGGGGAGAGGGTTTGATGAAGGGTGAGGATTTGACCCCTAGAATGAGGGGTCCAGATTTGTCATGAGAGAAAAATTAATTCATGTAGGAATGAGGGTGAGGGCTAGTTAAATAATATTAGGTTCCCTCATTGCTTAAACAATTGGGTGTTGACATAAAAATGCAAATTTGCAATTTAGCCCCCTTAAATTTGGGTATTTGCACAAACGCATGAAATGACGAAAATTTGGCGGGCGATTCGGTGTCCGGTGTTTTGTAGGGTCAGGGGGCGCTGTATGATCGGTATGGGCTCAATTTGCAGGGCACTGGAATTAAATTAGGATTTTCAGAATTGGTTTAAATAGTATCCTCAATTTAATTAGAAATAAAATGCAAGTTGAGTTCAAAAATTAATTAGGAGTACATGGGACCAAAATCAGGTCAGGTCATCAATACCAATAATGAAGAAGACTCAGAACAGAATATTACCCTAATTTGGACCGCACGAAAAATAGGTCAAGATTGTCTCCAATTTAAATTGGAACGCACAACGATACAAAATAGGAATTTATCAAATAACGTCCGCGACGATTTTTGTGCGGCCAGAAATAATGTACAGAGAGCATAATTATGAGTTGCAAAAATAGCAGAATGGAAGGCGGGCATGTCTAGGGCAAGATTGTGAATTTGGTTGGAAGACAAAAGTCAAGATAGCGCTCCAAATATCGAAGCAAAGGCAATGCGCAAATAATTAAATAAAATACGGTAATTACAATCTCTAATAAATAAATTCTAAATAAATCAATCAAATACAGAATTCCACAATTTGAAGAGGTCTTCATCTACTGGCTTCTAGGTCAAGTCTGCTAGCTCAAATAAATGGACACTGCATCTAATACTATATTTAATTACACACCACATAACTATTTAAAAATCAAATATACTATCATACAGTTAATTAATGGTAACTACAATTATATTAAAAATTATGAAAAGTCGAAAATACTCCTGTTTTCGGAATGTGGTAGTGACAAGTCTACCCTCCTTAAAAGAATTTCGTCCTCGAAATTTAAATCCTCATAGTAGCGTTTAATCATACATATTATTATTTCCCTCCAATTTAAATTCATCATCAATGAAATCAGGTAATAATCCACAATGTCCTTCCATAATTTTCAAAAATTTTGAATTTATTGCATTCCTGAAAATCCTCGGAATAAAATCAAAGTCCATTTTTATCAAGATTTCCCCAAGATTTTAGTTAATAATTCAATACCCAGAATTCAATATCCACTCCTCTAATTTGATTTTTAATCAATGCACATATAGAAATGTAAATCTTGTCCCACAAAGTTTAAATTTAACATTAATCCATCAATGATTTTATAACTCGATTTTCTCGATTTTCTCTTCCTCAAAATACTCAACAATGCGATACTCAAGGATTCTCTAAATGCAACATCCAAATATAAAATTCTAAAATTCATAACTTGCAATCAAATAAATATATTGATAATCTCCCAAAATTTCCAAATTTAATAACCAATTTAAACATGTCATAATCTTCCTAGAATTAATAAATCATAAATTCTGCCATGTTAAATTCTTGGCCCTTTATTTAAATCGGTGTTTATCCTCGAATTTTAACCATCTTGTTAATCATCTTGTCTCTCCTGTCAAGTCATAACCCCTTTATGAATCTTCGTCATGGTCAAACCTCGATAATCATGGTCCAAGAAAAATCCTTCCTACAATCATACAACATGCAACCTAAGGGGAATATGTACGGTCAGGGTGTCTTGTCATGGTATTGCAGTCTCTATATCAGGGGTACCATTAACTACATTCTAACAAGAAATCATGCATACAAGCTACGGTACTAAGGTATCAGTCAATCAATCAAATAGATAGGAACAGAAGGAAGGAAAGAACAGAACCTGCTAACACATTACCTGCAGTATCGGTCTCCTCGACCGTTATCGCAAATGCCCCGCCCTGCTGGGGTGGTTCCCTTCGCGGGTGCTGAGCATTATATGGTTCCACAGGTAGCCTAACTGGATTTCTATACTCTGAAGCTGCGCGCTGGCCGGGGAGATAAGGGGCTAGAAGACAATCCTTTACTCGATGTCCCGCAGCGCCGCAGTACAAACAAAGTCCTAGCCTCGTTCTACAGCTCTCCCAAAGGTGACCTGGCTTCTTACAGGAATAACAAGTCTGCCGTGTCTCTCTTGGAGGCGGTTGCTGATTCTGCTGAACACGGACTGGTGCCTGGTACTGTTGTTGATACTGATACGCCCATGGATGTTGCTGGATAGGAACTGGTGCCAGGTACTGCGGTGGATACTGAAATGTCCATGGTTGTTGCTGAATATGAAATGGTACTTGGTACTGCTGTTGGTGCTGAATACGGGGATGCTTGGCCGGTCTTGTGCTACCATTCGTATCTCCAAAAGTATTATGACTCCTCTTAGGCCTGAGATCCAGATCCTCTTCTGCAATCTGAGCATCCATCAAGATAGCCTCAAAGGTAGCGGTACGACGACCAGAAGTACGCGACCTTATCTCTCTCGTCAGTCCCTTTCTAAATTTTTGGGCTCGATCTCCTGGGTCTCGAATCATAGATGATACAAAATGGCTCAATCTACAGAATTCTGCAGCGTACTCGTCGACCGACATGTTTCCTTGAACCAAGTCATGAAACTGACTTTCCAAGGTTCCTAATGCCACGTCGGGAAAGAACTTCTCCTTGAAGAGGTCCTTGAAGGTCTCCCAAGTAAGTCCTTGTGCAGTAATTCTCGGCTTTGTGCGATACCACGTGAGTGCGATATCAAACATCTGACTGCCAGCGGCTTCTATCTACAAGTTCTCCGGAATCTGGGTCAATCGCAGGCTCCTCTTTATATCCTCTAGCCAGTCGTCAGCGTAGAGTATCCCTTCGGTGCCTTTAAACTCTCGAGGCATCATCCTTTTGAAGTCCACTATAGTGCCTGATCTCTGTTGCTGCTGGCCAGGAAACTGCTGGTACTGTGCTACTCTCTCCAAAGCTTGGAGAGTCACTTGATGAGCATTCTCCATGTTTTCTCTCATCAACTCGGTTTGTGCCTGGTGCGCTTCTGCTTGCACCCTCTGAGCCTCAGCTTGAACTCGCTGAGCGTCTGCCGTCACTCTTTGGGCATCTACCATGCCCTGGATCAAGGTAAACATCTGCGTCCCGTCAATGGGCAAACCTCCGGGAATCGGAGTCGGTGGAGGAGGAAGGTTGTCCGTCATAGCTGCGGTAATCTTCTGAACATGTGGGGGAGGAGGATCCCCGAAAATTGCAGATACTCCTACGGGCATCGGAGATGTAGAAGGAACTACGGTTGTCTGTCCCTCAGGTGGAGAGGTGGCAGACCCCTCTAAAGCTGATGTTCCCGCTCTCATAGACCGTGTCTGCGACGATATCCTGAAGACAGATCCCAAAGAATCAATTTAGGCAAAAATGCGATATCATCAAGGAAGGACAGTACAGTTCTAAGGAAGCAACATTCAAGATAAATTGAAAGAAAAATCCTAGTTGTGATTGCACAGGTCAAAGATACATCCAAGGTTGATACTTCTATCCCTCTAAGTACCACAGTTCTATCACAAGCACACTCACTGCTAGCTTCCTTACCTACTGCAATCGCTGATACTAGTTATCCTTATCACTCAAGTGCATATCAAATGCAATGCACCATACTAAGTACTGCTCTCTCTAATATCATCCTAGATGAACACTTAAGTCAGTTGCAGTGAAATCTCAATCATGCTCAAGCCAATAGATCCTTACACATGCATCTTATATACTTATATACTAATATATCTCTCTCACTATAAAATCCTTTCCTCAAATAAAATTCCTCAAAATAACTCCTCGAATAAATTTACAGTAAAAATGCATACACTTTCCTCAAGGTTAATTATCTAAATACTGAAATAAAAATTTTATCAATCAAAAAATCCTTACAGCTTGTCTAGGTTCATCAAATTGAATCTGAATTCCTCAAAAAGTTTTAATGACAATATTTCACTTCTCAAAATTCAAAAATTAAAAATTCACTTTCAATCCTCAATTTAAAATTTAAATCCGTATCTTGTAGTCCAATAGCCCTAGTGTTATCTTCCTCACTGTCCTCATCGACGTGTGTCATCAAATAATACCATAAATCAGTCTATAAATTCATCTTGATATGAAATCAAACCCTACTATGAAACCAAAATCCTAACTTAATAACTAATCAACAATAATCAAATCAATATCAATAAGTGAGAATGGACGGAACAAGGGAATGATTTAAATTGGAAATTTTAACAAGATTCTCAGGGGTCATCCCAGGAATCTCTCAAATAAATTGTGATTGAGTATTCACTCTCGTTCTAGTATCCTATGTCCTAGAATCCTATCGCAGGTACGCAGTAGTATAACAAGGATGCCACACTACTACGACATCGCACAACTCGCGAAGTCTGACCTGTATGGGCCACCACTAAAAACGTGTCACGACCCGCACCCGGTTTAAGGGCACGAGTGCGTGGGTACGTCCAGCCTACGCCGCAGCATCGGCGGTAGAACGCTGTCAAGGTCATGATACTATCTAGCTAATCTCACACAAGCATCCAATCTCCATAAGGAGGTACAGATGACACGAATAAAATGTACACATACTCAATCACAGGATTACAGCACGATGAGATATCAAACAGAATTAACTATAATACAAGTCAGAAAGTAATAACTTAACTCAACAAATATCCAAGTCATCAAAAATGCCGGAGACAAATCCGGTACCAAATAGTCTGCTAAAAGAACAAATCAGAAAACTAGAAGAATTAGTGATTCCGGCTAGACCTCCCGGAATCACAACTAACTACCAAGCCCAAGTGCAGCTACTCACCATATGGTCCATAAAGTGTCGGACAGCGGTCCTTTAAGGCATAGTCTGGAAAAATATTTCCAGTCAGGAAGGAGCAAAGTACAAATCTCAAATAACAGTTCCATATAATTGATAAGGACTATAAAGTAATAAACAGATGATGCTAGATACTGAGAAGATAGTGAATAATGCAATGGAAAAATAAAGAGACAGGCAATGTAAAGAAACAGGCAATAGGCAATATGACATAGTCAGCGCATATATGAAAATGGAAAGAACTAGGAACAATATCATATACGGGTGATGTAGTATATGATTTAAAATAGGGAACTGTAATCTATTCTAAGTGTTTGAAATAGTAGTTTCGAAATGTGATCGGCTTGGGAACATGTACGATAGCTATAGGGCCTGGCTAATCATGGGTGAAGAGCATGATTAACACTTATAATTATTCTACACTGCAATAAGAGGTTATGATCACATTTCTTACTAACTTCTTCCCCGCCCCCAACCAGTACTGTGGATCCAACCATGACACGTCACGATACACGAGCAAGTCCAATCTATCATGTACGATGTCTAATATACATGTCGTGTACAATGTCAATACGATAATCAAGGTAACATCTCATGACTGCAGATCCAAGCTATACTAGTCCGTGTAGCACAGTGTCAAGGATTCAGATGTAACATTTCTAGATTATTGAACTTTATAGGAATTATCAACAATTAGAAATTATCAGAGAATGTACTTGCCTTGGGTCCTTAGCTGGTATTTATGGATGTCCTGTTCCAGAGTATCCCCTGGGTAAAGCAACAGTCCTAAAAACACATCACAATAACACTGGTATCAGGTGCTACCCTAACACACAGTCTATAAACACTGGCCTCAGGGCCATGCCAAGCAGGGCACTAGTCAACTAGGTCACCTAGTAGGGATACATATTTAAATAAACATCTCATTAACTAATATATAAAATTTCCATCCATTACAATAATAGATATATGTAAAATATATACAAAAATAAATAATACTTGCATAGATATAAATATAATAAAATAATACTTGTATGTATATATATAAACATAATTCATGAAATATATCTAAATATATACCAATATAATTTATACTTGCTATAGTTGTACATTTTTCAAAATACGTACATATATAATTAACATATGTCAAAATGCGTACATATCATATATGTGCAAAAGTACATTTTTAGAATATACATATATATATATATATATATATATATATATATATATATATATATATATATATATATATATATATATTGTCAACAACACTCTTAAACATACTAATATATGAATCTAGTTTGTACTAGTATATGCTTTTATTAACTAGTTATAATATATAAAAATAACCAATATATATATATACAATATATATATATATATATCAATTTAATCATACGTACTAGAATACGTATATATATTTGTAAATCATATTAAATATATACATGTACATACATATATACATATCATCATTAATCATATACATTAATTACATTAATTTATCAATACATTCATTATTAACATACTGATACATTATGAGTGTAATTATAAAAATAAATAATATACATATTCATGTATTTAAAATATTAATTAAATAAATGCTATACATATATATATATTAATATATGCTCATACGTATATGCGTATATGTCTACACATTAATTTACATACAAATACATATACATCTCTTTAATACATTATATATATATATATATATATATATATATATATATATATATATATATATATATATATATAAAGAAGGAGAGAGAGAGAGGAGAAACTCACTGATGGGGGTCGTTCCTGGGGTGGCCACCGGCCAGAGTCGCCGGACACAGGGGGTTGGAGAGGGAGCAGGCCAGCGGAGGAATGGGGGAGTCGGAGGCTGACAGGGAGGGATGCGGGGTCTGCCGGACTAATGGCCGCCGGGGGCTGCACACAGCAGGAATGGGGGAGAAGCAGCCGGAGGGTGGAGCGCCGACGCCGGAGGCGACTGATGGTGGTGGGGGAAAACACCGCAGGGAGGAGGAAGAGTAGAGGCAGAGGGGGATTCGGGGCTTGGCTGATGGAGAGGAGCGGGAGCCGGAGGTGCAGCAAGGGGTCGGAGCTCGGCCGCTCGACTCGGCCGCCGGAGTAGTCAGCGGGAGGCTGATGGTGGGAGAGCCGCCGGACCGCTGGAGTGGGCAGATGGTGGAGGAGTTCGACGTCGGGTCGACTCAGCCGACCGGAGCAGTGGTCGACGGACAGGGTGCGGGGAGCTCGGTGCGGCAATGGAGAGCAGTCGGAGCGGGGTCAGGGCACGCCGCCGGAATGATGGCCGGAGTCGGGGTAACACAGTGGAGGGGTTGGGAAATGAACAGTATTCCCCCCTTTTCTCTTTTAGTTCAATTTCAAAAATAGTTAAAAGAGAAGAAGAAGAAGAAAAGGAAGAAGAAAGGAAGAAGGAGAAAAAGAATTACATACGTAGGAGAGAGGGAGGTGGAGGCTTGCTTTTGGGATTAGGGTTTTCTAGGGAAAAGTGTTGATGTGACAAGACATTATAGAGGGGAGAGGGTTTGATGAAGGGTGAGGATTTGACCCCTAGAATGAGGGGTCCAGATTTGTCATGAGAGAAAAATTAATTCATGTAGGAATGGGGGTGAGGGCTAGTTAAATAATATTAGGTTCCCTCATTGCTTAAACAATTGGGTGTTGACATAAAAATGCAAATTTGCAATTTAGCCCCCTTAAATTTGGGTATTTGCACAAACGCATGAAATAACGAAAATTTGGCGGGCGATTCGGTGTCCGGTGTTTTGTAGGGTCAGGGGGCGCTGTATGATCGGTATGGGCTCAATTTGCAGGGCACTGGAATTAAATTGGGATTTTCAGAATTGGTTTAAATAGTATCCTCAATTTAATTAGAAATAAAATGCAAGTTGAGTTCAAAAATTTATTTAGGAGTACATGGGGCCAAAATCAGGTCATGTCATCAATACCAATAATGAAGAAGACTCAGAACAGAATATTACCCTAATTTGGGCCGCATGAAAAATATGTCAAGATTGTCTCCAATTTAAATTGGAACGCACAACAATACAAAATAGGGATTTATTAAATAACGTCCGCGACGATTTTTGTGCGGCCAGAAATAATATACAGAGAGCATAATTATGAGTTACAAAAATAGCAGAATGGAAGGCGGGCATGTCTAGGGCAAGATTGTGAATTTGGTTGGAAGACAAAAGTCAGGATAGCGCTCCAAATATCGAAGCAAAGGCAATGTGCAAATAATTAAATAAAATACGGTAATTACAATCTCCAATAAATAAATTCTAAATAAATCAATCAAATACAGAATTCCACAATTTGAAGAGGTCTTCATCTACTGGCTTCTAGGTCAAGTCTGCTAGCTCAAATAAATGGACACTGCATCTAATACTATATTTAATTACACACCACATAACTATTTAAAAATCAAATATACTATCATGCAGTTAATTAATGGTAACTACAATTATATTAAAAATTATAAAAAGTCGAAAATACCCCTATTTTCGGAATATGGTAGTGACAAACCCCTAGCATCCCTTATCTATATATTGGTTTACCTTTACCCCTTGATGTATTTATGAAGACTTGAGAGTAGTATAAACACTACTAGGATTAGTTTAAAATTTGATCATAGTGTTTTACCCTAGTATTAAGGAACCAATAGAAATCCAAGATTGAATATTAGGAATGAACCTAACTTTCATAGTGAGATAGTATTATAGAACTATAAATTTAAATTCTTGTCCTGATATTAGCAGACAGTACCTTAGGAAGCCAAGAGGAATGGATAGAATATTTTCTTGATCATACCTCAAACATAGAGATTAGCAACCACCTTCCCTTAAGAAACCATGATATTATCTAGAGCCTATATTTTAAATTTTATATCTTCTTCCTCTGCAAACTTAACGTTCGCTAATTGTACAGCGACTAAAATTACGTTCTTCTTTTCTTCATCTTTCAACTCGTGCCACCTAACACTTCTGATTATAGGCCAAGTAATTTTATTCTGTGTTAAGGACATATAGTTGCTAGGATTATAGTTGTTAATATTAAATTTTGAATTTCTGTGGTTGGTAGTTAGAACCTAATAAGTTGACTTATTCATTTAGATGATTATACTCTAGTTGTAGATCACGTAATTTGTACCCCCACCTCGATACAAGTTATATCCTCTTTTCCCTTAAAGGACAGTAACTTTTCCATTCTTACTAGTGACAATTGTTCTATACGCACAATGATTAAGACATAAGATGACCATTACCTATATAATGCAATAGGAGACCCTAATAAATACCAAGATCTTTTCCTCGTGTACCCTAATAAGAGTTTCTACTTTATTTGCAAGTGCAAGATTAATTTGTGGAACCCCCTCAAGGCAATCACAATATTAGTTTATTGTTTTAAGTTGGGTAGTATACCTCACAATTTAGTATCACATAGTCCTTGTGATCCATTAATGAAGTATAATTGAATGATATTAACTGTATGCAAGCATAAGACGATAGTGTTTATTCAGACTATAGAACTTAGAGGCTCATACCGCTATTTGGTCGACTAGCGACTTAGATAAGGAGTTAGTATGACAACTGTAGAGATTGTAGAATATTATCTTCTTTGTGAAATTGAATTATTTTGTAACATCTCTCATCATAATCTAGCGTACTTATATTTTCTGTGCTACCTTGACTTATTCTACTATTTTATAGCCTAGTTTTGCAAGCTTATTCTTTTATCAAGCTTGTTCATGATATATGTATTAGTGGATGCATACATTAATACATTTCAGAATCAGTGTATTACGGTCTGATCAACCATAGTGCGCTTGATTCGCCCCTCGCAATACTACTTTACGTGCATTGAAATACATAGTTGACTAGTAGACAAAAATACTTGCCCCTAGACATGTCTGGTATATCGCATCAGTTACATAACTGTACTGATACGAGCATGTGATTAGGATTTACCAAAATAGGATTTCAATCCACAACTGCCTTGACAATTCCCATTTGAATTTTATTTTTTAACGCCTTGATCCCCATACTTCTATTCTATTATCTCCCCCTTGAACCCTTTATTATTGTTTTCCATCTTCCTCTATTTTTGGAAAGATGAACGCTCATGCTTGGTATAAGTTGGATACATTGATAGTACTAGATATACCCCATAGGCCAATCGCATGACTTGGTGACTCTCTTTTATAATTGATTAAGGACATATCATAGGTAATATGTTTGGTGTTAAAACTTTGAGGATTGAAAAACATGAATTGTGGAATATTTTCTTAGATGTATAGCTTGTGTGATAGATGGGTAGATTCTAAGTTGGGTAGAAGTTGTATTATCAACTTGAGAGGAATTTTTTTTAAATTGTGATTAAGCAAGATTAGATGGGGAGATTCAAGTCATTTTAATTTTGAGAAATTATAAAAGAAGGATTAAGATGATGATGATTTAATGAATTTTAAAAGCTTTGATATGGTGAACCAAACCTTTATACTTGGGCATATGATTTAAATTTTGAATATTGAAGGTTGAATCATCGATTTAAATCTTGAGGAAAATAAATAGAACTTTAAACATGAACATTGACGGATTGAATTCCAAAATCGATGATTTGAATTAAAAGTTAAATTTTGATTGTTGAATTACCTATTTGAAATATTGAGGATTAGAATTGAATTTAAAAATTTGAAGAATACAAAATTCTTAAGTGAAAAATAGGAATAATATTGGACTAGATTTTTTTTTTTAAGGAGATTATGATAGCTGGAGATCGTGATGTAAAAATTGACGTGGGTTAATTAAATATTGAAGATGTTATATGGATTCAATTTAAATTTGGATATTGATGATTTGAAAAAGTGAGAAGAGATTACAATAAGTTGAATTTTGATTTGAACAGTGATTATCTTAATTTTGAAGTGATCGCGATAGATTTGAATAGATTTTATTATTTAAATTTTTGGAAGAGATTGCGATTGACGTGCCTTATTTTAATTTCGAGGACGAAATTATTTTAAGTTGGGTAGATTGTAAACCCCCTTACCCAAAATAGGTATTTTGTGTGTATTTTATATTATTATATTTATTATAAATGTTGAATTTCTTTAGAGTATTCTCTTAGTTAATTAGAAAATATTTTTTTAGTATATTTATTTATATAAATATTTATTTAGAATCATTTTGAGGCTATTTTAGATTTTTGGATATTTTTATAGAATTTTTAGGTAATTAAAATATAGGGAACCTAAATTTCTAGGACTTTCATGATTTACTATGATAACATACTTGCATACTACCAAATATTTATTTTAGGTTAAAATTTTTAATTATATTTTTCTGTAATTTATTTAGAATTTTAAGAAATTTATTTAGATTTATGAAATTATTTAGGATTTATTTGGATATATATATATATAGTATTAATATTAGATAGATGCTAATTTAGTGTTAATAGATATTAATAAGATTATATATAAATTATTTGCATTATCTTTAATTCTATTTAAGATTATAAATTATTGAGATAACCTCAAACTCTATTTTTTAAATTAATTCAAATCCTGAGCCTACTAGGAAAGTAACTTCATACATATCCTATCCTTATTTTAACGTATCCTAATCATATCCAAATTAGCCAATCCTACTCGTATTCAATTAAGTAGTCTCCACCATTATAAATACCTACATCTTTCATATTTTTCTTTCCCAAACTCCTTACTTTTTCGTACAAAAATAGTCAAATTCGTCATAAATTCAGCCTCATTTTCTAGTAGTTATGACGACTTAAAAAGATGATATCTCCTAGCTCCGGACTCCAAATGCGCCCCAATTTTTTTTAGAATCACATCAAGGTTAGTTTTTGGAATATATAAATTATTTCAGTAATTTCATAACCTATTTTTCCAGAATATTCCGAAAGTGTCAGCTGTCCGAAATCAGACGCATTTTCGTATTTTCAAGATTTCAGGAGATCCTGAACTCAGAATTATGAGCCGTTTGAAGTTTCAAAAATATGACATGATGAAATTACGTAAAATTATTTTTTTCATAATTTAATATGCAAGTTTAATCTACTGTAAAATTCGTGCAAGGTAGACATAAATAGGAAACCACCGAAAACTGTCATCTGTGTGCCCTTGTGGCCATAACTCTTTACCGACTTGTGATTTTATAAAACTATCAATTCTAGCATTCATGTAGCATTGAAATCTATAGGATTCCACATATAAATATAGGATTTGAGTTGATTGACTTTTTGGTCAACGGATCGCCTCAATTTGCGTGCCACGGATCACCAATCCGTAAAGTTGACTTTTTTGGACCAAAATTAGAGTTTAACAATAAAATTAGATTATAATAAGATTAAAATACTATTTTAGGTTATTTTATTCAGAATTAAAATAGATTAAAATGGAGGAACCTATTCACCCACTCTTGTAACCTAACTTGTTTAATTTATGTGACGGGTAGATCGGACGACGCCTTGAGTTGGGACTTCATTCTTTTTCAGAGCAGGCAAGTATACCTTGCCATTATAATGTTATTCATATTCCATATGTTGCATGCATCTTTATTTTCTGTCTTAGTACATATATTTTAATTGCTATATAAAATACGCGTCCAAGGAAACTTGGAGGCAACGACGGTGTCGTCGTGATATGTTTTTATTATGTATATGCATTGACCTTGTTTATGAGACCGCCCCATTATCATGAAATATCATTAGGTTTCATTGGCCGTGACCCAGTTGCTACACGAGTGTGAGTCTCATATAGATCACAGACTGCGTGACAGGTCTGGCCTCCTGTACGTATGGCCGTGCGTTAGGGATAACTGTTGTTAGAAACCTTGCATGCTTGGAGGCTTGGCAATAATTAGAGGTATTATCATGTCATAGATATGATATGCTTAGAGCATGGGGTAGGGAGAACAACAAGTACTGCATTTGGGCTCCTTTGCACTTTTCTTTTATGTAACCCGCTCGCTCCGTCGGAGATGCGCTGTCATGATGACCCCTATACTACTTTGCGGCCTCTGCCGTTCAAAAGACGACATGCTTTGTAGGCCCCTAATTCTCCGGAAGAATCATGCCAATCCCATTTATGGCCAGATAGCCCATATTTTAGAAAGTTGTTCTCAAATTGCATTCACATAGATGGTTAGGCGATCCCATTGGATATTTATTTCAGTACTTTATTGGCATATTTCTATGTATCTTGTTATGTCCCTTGCCAGGTGTAGATGTTCATGAGTATTTGCAGGTGCGCAGATCTGGTCTGGTTGCTTATTTTTGAGAAGGTCTTCCCATCGAGCCTCGTGATTATTGGTGATGTACTTATATTGTGTTTATTTTATATTCTAGTTCGGCAGTGGATTTGTTTCCATCCGACTGTCATCTTGAGATACTTTATATTGAGATCTAGTTTCATAGACATTGGTTATTTATTTATATTTGATTTTTTATGGATGAGATTTAGAATATACCCTATGACTTGAGATAGTTTATACCACTTGTGAATTGTTATTCATATTACACGTACGCATAGGTTTTGGTTTCCATATATTGGAGTTGTTATATCCATGTGGCTGGCATACTTACGTATCCTAGTCCTACGTATTTTGGAACTTGGGCATGATCGTTGCTATTGCTGCAGTTGCTGCTGCATGCCTTGCTGTAGTTGCTGAAGGTTCACTGCTCAGTTGCTGGATGCTACTGCTCTTGATGTATGCTGAGGTTGCTGTAGTAGCTGTTGCTCTGCATACTGCTATTGCTGTGACTGTTCTGTTGCTAGTTGTTTTTTGCAGCTGCACACTGCTAGCTTCTTGCTGCAGTTGATGTATTGGCTTGCTGTTGCTGTGCATTACTAAATGCTGAAGACTGCTATGTATCTCTTGCCATTTCAGTTGAGCTATCCGACCCCACACTTCACTGCTCATAACACTCACTCACTCACTCACACTCTATGCACACACACACACATATGTAAATATATATACATATCTATACATATATAGATATACACTCATATATGAATATAATCACACACACACACACACGCACATATATATATATATATATATATATATATATATATATATATGTATATGTGTATGTATGTATGTGGTATATATATATATATATATATATATATATATATATATATATATATATATATATATATATATATATATATATATATAATCACTAAGCATTTACATATAACTACTACACTAGTAAATGAATATACACTCTCCTATCTCTCATGACCACCAATACTTCCAAATACAACATAGACATATACATAAACATACATATATATCATACAACCATAATAATATAATATTCTAATAATTATTACCATGGCAAATTAAATTTAAAATACAATGAAACAAACACGTGGAGTGTACCGCACCCGTATCACACTCATTCTGTGATACACTAGTGATACAGCACCACCACACAACTAAACGTATCCCGAAGGACACGAGAAAGTCTAAAATCATAATTATAAACAATACGAAGAACTAACTACTCAACTACGTGCTCGTGTCAAAATGTGACATGCTCAAACTCCCGTGTCGGAAATAAAACCACCAAATCAACCTGTATCTCCAAATTATCGGGATACGGCCTACACGTATCCAATTATGGATAGAACACTAGTCACACACAATCAAACACGTGTTAATTTGGTCTAATTGACCTATTGACAAACACAAGATGTACCAATCTCGGAATTCCCCTAAAATTGATATAAAATACCACATAACTTTCTCCATAGGCCTCCGATGAACCTAATTCCAATTCCTATGGGTAGTCTTAGCATATGGGATGGTTCCTTATGATTAAATTATATATTTAGAGTCTAATTAGAGAGTAAAATTTAAATTGTATCTATTGGGAGATGGATTCCCAATGAAATTCCTAAATTGGATGAAAAGAGCCTCCAACTTGTAGATCATTGCTCCTCCTTTTAGATCCTTGCTTCCTCCTTGTTGATCCTTGTTCTAATAGCCTCTAATAAAGAATAGGAAAGGAATTAGGAAGAAATTTGAGAAGGAATTTGTGTGGGAATGAAGAATTTGGAAGAGAAAAAAAATTCTAGATCTAGATTTGGAATGACAAATGAGAAGAGAGAGAGTCTCTCTCCTTCCTATTGTGGCCGGACCCTTGCCCCTCCTCCAAGCTACTATAAAAAATCCAAAATACCCCTTGGGGCTTGTCATAAAAAAATAATTAAGGAGGAAAGGTTCTAGTCTAATTGGTTTCACTAATTAATTTATCCTCCTAATGAATGAGCTTACTATTGGGCTCAATTCTAACTAGAATTAAATGTTGGTCCATGGATCTAAACTAAACTAGTTAGATCTACTACACAAGTCCAAAATAAATCTAACATCTATAATAAATAAATAATATTATAACATGCACAATATTTAATATTATAATCCTAAAATAAAAATACGCATGCCCAATTACCAAACTAACCTTAGTTGAAAAAGTAAGGGTGACAATCCTACCCACCTTAGAAAATTTTTGTCCTCGAAATTAAGGAAGAAACTAACTACCAAAAGCAATCAATACATGCAAGAAAGAATTATACCTCACGGCTCAAACAAATATGGATATCACTCGCGCATCTCGGTCTCTCGCTCCCAGGTACTCTCTCCTAGCGAGTGATGCCTCCATACGACGCAAACCAAAGGAATTATCTGGTTCCTCAGTACATTCTCTCTTCGATCCTGAATCTCAACTTGTTGTTCTGGATAGCTAAGAGTAGGACCCACCTCTATCTCCTAGTGATCCAATACATGACTAGGATCTGCCACGTATCGTCTCAGCTGCGACACGAAAAACACGTTGTGCACTCCCTCCAATGCAGGTGGCAAGTCTAGTTGGTAGGCAACTACACCGACCCTCTCAAGAATACTGAAAGGTCCGATGAATCGCGGACTAAGCTTCCCGTCTCTACCAAAATAAATCGTGCCACGTGTCAGAGAAATCATCAAGAAAACCAGATTGCCAACCTAGCACGAAATACATCCTTAACACTCTAACAAAACAAACAATCACAATAAATATAAAACAAAATCTATACCTCAAACTTAATGGTCTCCGGTGGCTATCGGTCCAATGTCGCTGTCTGTCCAGTGACACCCGAAGTCTATCCCTGATGAGCTTCACCTTCTCAGCTGTATCCACGATCATCTCTAGTCCCAATAAACCTCTCTCACCAACATCTTCCCATGATAACAGAGTACGACATCTCCGTCCATACAATGCCTTAAATGGTGACATCTCGATACTGGCCTGGTAGCTGTTGTTATAAGAAAACTCTATAAAGTGAAGATGATCCTCCCAAGAGCCTCCAAAATCTAAAACACAGGTGTGTAGCATGTCCTCGAGAGTCTGAATAGTCCTTTCTGACTGCCCGTCGGTCTGAGGGTGATATGCGGTACTAAACTTGAGCTGAGTGCCCAAGCTAGCCTGCAAACTCCTTCAGAAGTAGGACGTCAAGCGACTATCCCAATCTGAGACTATGCTCACCGAAACTCCATACAATCTGACTATCTGACGCATATACATCTCCGCGAGCTTCTCTGTAGATGTACCCACTTTGAATGGCAGAAAGTGGATGGATTTGGTCAACCTGTCTACGATGACCCAAATTTCATATTTACCTCCTGAAGAACGCGAAAGTCCTAAAACAAAATCCATCATCATATGCTCCCATTTTCACTCTGGAATGGGTAAAGGTTGAAGTAATCCACCTGGCCTCTATCTCTCCGCCTTTACTTGCTGTCAAACCAAACATCTTGATACGAAGCTAGCTACCTCCCACTGCATACGATACCACCAAATATGCTCTCTCAGGTCCCTATAAATCTTGTTGGCACCTAGATGCATAGAGTACTGAGACCGATACGTCTTCTGAAGAATCTCCTTGCGCAATGCTCCACTCGGCACACACAATCTGGTACCATGTCGCAATGATCCATCATCTGCAATGCTGAAGTCCTCTGCCAACCCTATCTGGAACTGTGCTCTGATGCTCCTCAGAGACTCATCCTTGAACTGTGTGGCTCTGATCCGGTCTATCAATTCTGACTGTACTTGAAGTCCCCATATCTGTACTGCAACTCCAGGAACTAATATTTTAATATCCAAGCTATCAAGATTGGCCAATAAATGTTTGTCCCTCGTCAAATACATAGCCACTGGATACCTACTCAAGGCATCCGTGACTACGTTGGCCTTCCCTGGATGATACTGCAAAGAAATATCGAAGTCTTTCATCAACTCTAACCATCGCCGCTGCCTCATGTTGAGCTCCTTTTGTGTAAACTCATACTTTAACTCTTGTGATCGGTAAAGATCTCTACCTGCTCTCCATACAAGTAGTATTTCCACAGTTTAAGAGTAAAAATAACTACTGCCAACTCCAAGTCATGGGTAGGATAATTCTTCTTATACGGGCATAATTGCCTATAAGCATAGGCAATCACCTTCCCGTTCTGCTACAACACACAACCCAAACCCTTACCCGATGCATCACTGTATATAGAAAATCCTCCTGTCCCTGATGGCAATGTCAATATTGGAGCTGTAGTCAACCTCTTCTTTAGCTCCTCAAAAACAGACTGACAATCCTCAGTCCAGACGAACTCCATGTCCTTCCTGGTTAGTCTAGTCATCGGCTCTGCAATCCTGGAAAAATCCTGAATAAATCTTCGATAATACCCTACCAATCCAAGAAAACTCCTAATCTTCGCTACTAAACTCGGGGTAGACCACGACTCAACTCGTGAAATCTTTTTCGGGTCTACTGAGATCCCGTCTACTGTAATCACATGCCCATGGAATTCAACCTTATCAAGGAAGAACTCATACTTCAAAAGCTTGCCATATAGCTTCTTCTTCCTGAGGGTCTCGAGAACTATCCTTAAGTACTTCTCATGCTCCTCCAGAGTCTTCAAATAAATCAGTATATCATTAATGAATACTACCACAAACTGATCCAAGTTAAGATGAAGCACCTTATTCATCAGGTTCATGAATACTATCGGGACATTGGTCAACCCAAATAGCATTACCAAGAACTCAAACTGTCCATACCGAGTCCTAAAAGCTGTCTTCAGAATATCTTCCTTCTTCACTTTCACCTGGTGGTACCCCGACCTCAAGTCTATATTTGAAAATACCTTCGCTCCGCTCAACTGATCAAATAGATCGTTAATCCGCGACAATGGGTATTTGTTCTTGATAGTGAGGTTGTTGAGTGCCCTGTAGTCGATAAACATGCATACTGACCCATCCTTCTTTGGTACAAATAATACCGGAGTACCCCATGGTGATGAACTGGAGCAGATGAAGCATTTGTCCTGTAACTCATCCACCTGCTTCTTCAACTCTACCAGTTAGCTGTTGTTCACTCTATAAATATACTATGATATTGGCTATGCATCTGGCACCAAATCTTAGAGAACTCCAAACCTCTGTCCGGTGGCAACCCTGGTAACTACTACGGAAAGACGTCCATATACTCTGCAACCAATGGATATGGCGGCTCCTTCTCTTCTACCAAAGCTCCACAGAAGTCTCCTTCGCTCTGCTCTGCTGCTCCTCTGACGAACTCAAACTCTGGCTCTCTTGCCGCCTGGAACAAAACTCTGCCTCCTCGATAATTGATACTAGCATGGTGCCTACTCAACCAATCCATCCTGAGTACTATATCGTAGCTCGAAAGTGGCATTACGAGTAGATATACGCCTAACTCTCGGCCTCTCAAAGAAACTCTTTGGTTATTGCAAACATCACTAACTAGGATAATGCCACCCCCAGTCGTGATTTTGCAAGTCCTTCCCAACGGTTCAGACTCAAGATAATGTCTCAGAGCAAAAGATACAGATACAAAACTATGTGAAGCATCAGAATCAAATAAAGCATGATCTTAAAAAAATCAAGATAGACTACTGAACCTGAGATAACATCACCGACTGGCTCCTCCTCCTTGATGGTCAATGTGAAAGCTCGTCCATATCCCTGGGCACCTCTCTGGTGCTGTTGGTGATGAGAAAACTGCTGCTATTATGGTGGTAGAGGAGTTCCTCTCTGCTGTCCCGCTGGTGGTCTCACGGGTGCTCTCTGTGCCTGAGCTCCGCCCTGACCTGGATGAGTTGAACTTTAGGACAAGCTCTCAACTGATGGTCTCCTGATCCGCAGAATAAGCACTGGCCCAATTGTCACTGCCCAATTGTAGAAAATAGGGTTTTTATTTTAATTTTTATTTGCTAAATTGTGAATTGTTTTTAAATAATTATATTTATATTTAAATAGTGATTGTATTATTTTTAATGATTGTTTTAGGGTTTTGGCTAGCCTGGACCCATGTCAGACCCTAGTGGACCCATGTCCGACCCAACCCATACCCTTGTGAGACCTATTTTTGGGTTTAGAATATTTATTATATTTTTAGTGGGTTAGTTGGAGAGATTTGGAGTTAGTTTGAGTGCTTTTGGAACCCGAAACCCAAACCCAAGTGGGAGGAGGGCATTTTGGACATTTGGAGACTTTGGGAAACCCTTTTATTGTGTGGTCGGCCTTCCCACATCCCCTACCCGAACACCATAGCAGCCCCCCCATTTTCTCTTCTTCTTCTTCTTCACTTCTTCTTCTTCTCCACTTCTTCTTTCTTTTTCCTTCCTTCTTCCAAGTAAATTCTCTCCATTTTTTTCCTTTTTTCTTCTATTCCTTCTTCTTTATGTGAACCCTAACCTTATGATTTTCCCCAACCTAGGTGTGTAGAGCCTAGACTTGGTGTGGAGGCTAGATTTGGAAGCTTGGAGCTTGAGGGAGGTGATTTCAAGTGATTATGAGACTTTGGCCTTGGGATTTCAACTCCCAAGAGGTAAATCCTAACTTTCCCCTTGCTAATTACTCTAATATAGTATAATTAGTGGTTTAGAACCTTCCTAGACTCTAAGCCTACTCATGGGAGGAAGTTGGAACGAGTTTGGGTATGATTGGAGACTTTGACACTAGGTTTTGTGTCAATTTCGGATAGAATCCAAAATTGGCCCAATTTTGGGTTATGCCCTAAGTTAGATGGACCTAGGTAGACGTTGTCGGTGTCTTGAGGGTTAGTGCGTGTCTCCGTTCGGACACGTGAAGTCGTGTTGCGGAGAAACGGGCGTTTCGGGCATTTTTGGGGTTTTCGTCGTTGCCGGTTCTAAGTGCGTACACGTTTTCGCCACGGGCCTAGAATCGACGGGGTAGCATTTTTTCTAGGACCTAGACATCGTTTAGAACCCGTGGATAAATTTTGGGCCGATTTCGAGTTGGTTTGGTGTGCGTTTCAGGAGGTTTTTTGAACCGCGCACCGCATGTTCGTCGAAATGATCGAACGACCATTTCGACTTGGTTCCCTAGTTTTGGGCTTGTGCGCGTGTTGGGTTAGCTTCGAAGAGTGTGTGCTAGAATTCTTGGGTTATATTTTTTATATTTATAGGTGTTCGTGTGCGTGTGGGTGGTTGTGTGCGCGTTGGAGAGTGTTGTGTGCGTGGTTGTGTGTAGTGTTGTGTTTGTGTTTATGTGTCTATATATATATATATATATATATATATATATATATATATATATATATATATATATATATATATATATTTGTATGTGTGTCTATATATGTATATATATTTATATATATATGTGTATATATACCTATATTTGCGTTTGTGTATGTGTATTAGTGTGAGTGTGTATATATATATATGCATATGTGTAAGTGTGCGTGTGTGTGTATATGTATATATATATATATATATATATATATATATATATATATATATATATATATATATATTTATGTGTATGTGTATGTGTATATATATATTTGTGTGTGTGCATATACATATAAATAGGTGTGTTTATATATATATATATATATATATATATATATATATATATATAGCTATGTGCGTATATATTTATAAGTGTGTGTGTGTAAATATATATGTATTAGTGTGTGTCTATATTTATATATAGTTGTATATATATTTATATGTATAATGGTATATTATATATATAGATATCTGTGTGTGTGATTGTGTTTGTGTGCGTGCTCGTGGGTGTGTGGGGCAGTGCAGCAGCGGAGCAGTGCGAGGCGTGCAACGAACGAAGGGGGGGCAGCTGCCCACAGCAGTGTGCAGCAGCTGCTATGCACTACACAGCACAGCAGCTGCACAGCAGCAACAGCACAGCAGTAAAGGCAGCAGCAGCAGCATTTTAATGCAGCAGCAGCGGCAGTACAAGCATGCAGCAGCAGCAGCTTTCGCAATAGCGAGGGGTGAGGGTGAGGTTTAGGAATGCGTAGATAGATAGATAGGTAATAGATAGATAGTTATATCTATCTAAGTGTATAGATATCTATATACATATAGCTATATATATATATGTATAGATATCTAGATAGATATATATACATATTGAGAGTGGGTATAAGGTATTATATATTTGTGTTGTGGCTATCTATATATATATGCATATAGATACTTAGATATGTATATTATATGATAGATATAGATATTCTTGCCTAGATTAGTAACTAGGAGTATATCTATATACTTAGATTGCTAACTAAATAGCTAGTTAGAGGGGTATGAGAGAGATATCTCAATACCTTGAGATACCGAGGTATCCCAATACCTTGAGATATCCAAGGTATTGAGTTTCGAGCGGGGTATTTGAGCAATAGCCTAGGAATAGTATTGGAGTAATTTTTATATGTATATGTATATATAATTATGAGTACTAGCATAGGTTTTAGCGGGTTTAGGCAGGGTGCGTGGCCTAGGGCGAGGTATCGGATACCGAGGGTATCCCGGTATCTCGAGGAGGCGAATTTGAGAGTTTACTAGCTTAATGAGCTCAATTTGACCTAAAATTTCAGGGGCACCCTAGTTTGACCTAGCTTTGACCATAATTGTCCTCGTTGATCGTAAAAGTCAATACTTGACCCAGTTTTGACCTAGAGTTGACTTTTTGGACCCTAAGTTGACTTTTTACCCCGAATTTCATCGGTTTGACCCGTTCGACCTAGAATAACCCTAGAAGCCTATTTTTAATTATTTTATATCAGTTTAAATCCTTAGAACCCTGTTTATTTCTGCTTTTCGCAAAAGGTTCTTGCGATACCAGTCCGGATCTCGATCCTCATCAGTTGCTCAGGACATCAGGCAAGTACCTACCTCTGATAGTTTCCATTTCATGATAGCGTTTATATCACCTGTTCTAGAACTGTAATACTTGATTCTGACACATTGTTACATGAGCTGGTACTAGTGGATCCTGTCATGAGATGCTATCCCCCTTAACGTGTTCAGCGGGTACTCTATCACGTGTATTTCATTATGTGCTTCGGGTATTGATTATTATGTGCTAGCATGTGCTTCTTGTGCTCTCGCCTTTATGTGCGCGAGCTACTTATCATGTACGTAGCGTGTTGTGATTGGATCCAAGAGTATTAGTGGGGGAGGAGAGTAGGAGTTGGTTATGTGATCAAAGCCAAACAGTATTCATGTGTATGTCGGTTATGCAACTCACGCATAACGGAGTTATCGTAGTATTTTTCATGTGCAACCTAAGCCGATCACATAACGAACTTGTGCTCAAGGCACTTAGCTAGTATTCATGTTTTCTCACCTGCAGTTACTTTTCCACTACTTGTATTGTTCTCCAGTTTATATTGCAGCTACTTATTCTGCTCCAGCATATATTTATTTCCTGTGCATCTTGTATACTTTTCTATTGCTCGTTATATACACCTTACCATGTATTTGGAGTTGCTTTCAGAGTTATGTACTTCGCTCCAGTCCTGACTGGGCATATTTTTTTCCAGAGGAACCTGAGGATTATTGCCCGACGTTCTACGGGCCGGGTGTTGACGAGTGCTGTGACCCCGAGACCGAGAAGGAGCCCTGCGAGGAGACGCCTTTAGCGCCCTAGTTAGCTAGGTGGGTTTCCTGGGTTGTTCCCAGCTGATTATATTTTGGATGATTATACTTATTATTTTGATGCTGTGAGATGTTGTAGACTTGGACTGTATTTTGGTTATTGTCTTGCTCTCTTTGGTTCTGTTTTTTTGTTGATATCATATCATGCTTTTACTCTTCCCCTAGATTTTTGTGATTGAGTATTCATATATATATTGCGTGGTTGCCCTTCTTTTTGGAGAGGATTATTCATATATATATTGCGTGGTTGCCCTCCTTTTGGAGAGGTTATTGACAGATTTTTGTGAGATTTATAGTTGGTTGACCTAGAACGGACCTTATAGCGTTCTACCGCCGATTCTGCGGCGTAGGCTGGACGTACCCACGGCTCATGCCCAATTTTCGGGTGCGGGTCGTGACACATTTTTGGTGGTGGCCCATGCAGGTCTAGTTTTTAGGTTTACCTGCAATAGGATATAGGATATAGGCTAAGAGAGTGTGTGCTCAATCACAACTAGGACTCTTCCTGATTTCTTTTGCTATCTTTAATTTTTCCTGAAATTATTTTCTTTTACATTATTATTGTCCTTCTTTGATGATATCATTTTTTGTACTTTATTGACTTCTTTTGATCTGTGTTCAGGATGCCTCTGAAGACGCGGTCTCAGCATACCGTTCCAGCAGCTGCCACCGAGAGGTCTGCCACCTCTCGTCCTGCTCGACTTTTGGCAGCCGCTATCGCTCCACTCGCCACTCCTGCGGTTGAGGGAGCGTCTATTTCTCTCGGAGATCCTCTTACTCCCATTGATCCGAGAGATACCCCAATTGTTCCGGTGGTACCTCCTCCACCACCGCCTGCACCAATTGATGCCACGCAGTTGTTCGCATTCTTCTGAGAGATGATGGACGCACAATACCGCCAGGTGGATGTTATGAGGATGGGCATTGAGAATGCTCATCAGGTGGCTATGACAGCGGTGGACAGAGTGGCTCAGATCCAGCCACAGGCAGAGCAGGCTCAGCATCCTAGGCCGGACACTATTATCGACTTTCAGAGGATGCGGCCCAAGGAGTTCCGGGGTACAGAGGGGATCCTGTACGCGGACGACTGGATCGAGCACATCGAGGGCATCTTCAGGCTGGCGATGATCCCAGCAAGTATGCAGATCGAGGCAGCAGGCAGCCAGATGTTCGACCTTGCCCTTACTTGGTGCCGCACGGATACGCGGATAGCAGTACTGGGACTGACTGGGGAGGCTTTTAAGAAGCTTTTCAAGGAGAAGTTCTTCCCGGATGTGGCTCTCAGTGCTTTAGAGAGCCAGTTTAAGGCGCTCGTCCAGGGGAGTATGCTAATGGACGAGTATGCAGCAGAGTTCTGTCGTCTGGGCAGATTTATGGATGGTTTGACTGAGGCAGCGAAGGCGCGGAAGTTCCGCAAGGGTTTGGTCATGGCGGTCAAGTCCTTGACTAGGAGTGAACTGCGAGACGACCTTCGAGCATATTGTGAGCGACGCTCAGAGGGCTGAGGATGACCTGGAGCTGAAGACCAAGAGGAGCAGAGATGCTTCGGGAGCAGGCAGCAGTGCAGGCCCAGCCAAGAGGCCATTCCAGCAGACTCAGCAGCACCAGGGTCAGGGTCGTGCGCCCTTCCGGCAGGCGCCCCAACAGTAGAGGCAGGGACAGCAGCAGGGCCAGAGGCAGCCCATTGTTTGCCCTTTCTGTAGGAAGCCAGGGCACGGATGGGATATTTACAGAAGAGGCTGGACAGATGTTTGTTGTGTGGCACAGCAGATCACCAGCTAAAAGATTGCCCTTCAGCACTTGCTCGTACAGTTCAGGGCGGAGGAGCCGCCCAGAGGGGACCAGCCAGAGCACCTGCGGCACAGCAGAGAGGACAGCCTTTGCAGACTCAGCAGCAGAGGTTCGCCCAGCACCAGCAGCGGCACCGAGGAGGACAGCAGGGGGGAGCTTTTGCCCTGACCGTAGACGAGGTCGAGCCCGTTGGTGATATGATCTCAGGTTCTGTTCTTCTTGATTCCATTCCAGTACTTGCTTTATTTGATTCTAGGGCTTCCCATAGCTTTATGTCTGTATCTTTTGCTGTTAGACACCATCTTATTGCTGAACCTTTAGCTAGACTCTGCAAGATCATGACCGGGGGTGGTATCATCCTAGTCAGTGATGTCTGTAGAGACCGGAGAGTTACCTTGGGAGGCCGAGAGTTGAATGTGTTCCTACTCGTAATTCCACTTCCGAGCTACGATATTGTACTCGAGATGGATTGGTTGAGTATGCATTGTGCTAGTATAGATTATCGTGGAGACAGAGTGTTATTTAGTCCGTCGGGTGAGCTAGAGTTTCAGTTTGCCAGAGGAGCAGCGGAGCAGAGCGAGGGAGTCTTCTGCGGAGCCCTGGTGGTAGAGCCGAGGTTGTTACATCTACTGATAGAGGAATACATGGATGTCTTTCCGGAGGAGTTGCCAGGGTTACCTCCGGACAGAGATGTGGAGTTCTCTATAGACTTGGTGCCAGGCGCGGAGCCGATATCCCAGCACGTCTAAAGAGTCAGCAACAGTGAGCTGATAGAGTTGAAGAAGCAAGTGGATGAGCTTTAGAATAAGGGATTTATCAGATCTAGTTCTTCCCCGTGGGGTGCTCCGATACTTTTTGTGCCGAAGAAGGATGGGTCGATACGGATGTGTATCGACTACAGGGCTCTGAACAACCTCACAATCAAGAACATGTATCCGCTGCCGCGTATTGATGATCTTTTTGACCAGTTGAGCAGAGCGAGGGTATTTTTCAGGATTGATCTGAGGACAGGCTACCACCAGGTGAAGGTCAGGAAGGAGGATATTCCGAAGACAGCTTTTTGGACCAGATATGGACAATATGAGTTCATGGTGATTCCGTTTGGGTTGACTAATGCCCCAGCAGTATTCATGAATCTGATGAACAAGGTGTTCCATCAACATCTGGACAGGTTTATGGTGGTGTTTATAGATAACATTTTGGTGTATTCGAAGATCCCAGAGGAGCACGAGGAGCATCCGAGGATAGTGCTGGAGACTCTCAGGAAGGAGAAGCTTTATGGAAAGCTTTTGAAGTGCGAGTTCTTCCTTGACAAGGTTGAATTCCTTGGTCATGTGGTGACTGGAGAGGGTATCTCGGTGGATCCGAGAAAGATCATGGCAGTTGAGGCATGGAGTGCTCCGAGTTCAGTAGCCGAGGTCAGGAGTTTCCTGGGGCTGGCAGGTTACTACAGAAGATTTGTTCAGGATTTTTTCCGGATTGCAGAGCCGTTGTCCAGGCTGACTCGGAAGGACATGGAGTTTGTTTGGTCAGAGGAGTGCCAGGTTGCCTTTGATGAGTTGAAGAGGAGGTTGACAACAGCTCCAGTGTTGACGTTGCTATCAGGTTCTGGAGGATTCACTATCTATAGTGATGCATCGAGAAAGGGACTGGGTTGTGTGTTACAGCAGAATGGGTGGGTGATTGCCTATGCTTCCAGGCAATTACATCTTCATGAGAAGAATTACCCTACCCACGATTTGGAGTTGGCAGCGGTCATCTTTGCTCTGAAGTTGTAGAAATACTATTTATACGGAGAGCGTGTGGAGATCTTCATAGACCATAAGAGCTTGAAGTATGTGTTTACCCAAAAAGGAGCTGAAAATGAGGCAGAGGAGATGGTTAGAGTTGATGAAAGACTTTGACATATTGTTGCAGTACCATCCAGGGAAGGCGAACGTAGTTGCGGATGCGTTGAGCAGGTATCCGGTAGCTATGTTCCTGACTACAGATCGTTATCTTCTGGCAGATCTAGAGAGTTTGGGCATTGAGGTGTTAGTGCCTGGAGTTGAGATGCAGATGTGGGGACTGCAGATTCAGTCAGAGTTGGTAGAACGGATCAGGGCTATACAGTTTGAGGATGAGTCCCTGAGGAGCATCAGGGCGCAGTTTCAGATTGGATTATCAGATGACTTTACCATTGCTGATGATGGTTCTTTGCAGTACGGTACCAGGTTGTGTGTGCCGAGTGGGTCATTGCGCGAGGAGGTTCTTCAGGAGGCGCATCGATCCCAATATTCTATGCATCCAAGTGCCAAAAAGATGTATAGAGATCTGAGAGAGCATGTATGGTGGTATGAGATAAAGCGGGAGGTAGAACACTTCGTATCCCGATGCTTAGTGTGCCATTAGGTGAAGGCGGAGAGGCAAAGGCCAGGAGGTTTGCTCCAGCCGTTACCCATTTCGGAGTAGAAATGGGAGCATGTGACCATAGATTTTGTTTCTGGACTTCTCCGTTCTCCAGGAGGGAATGATGCGATTTGGGTCATCGTGGACAGGTTGACCAAATCGGCCCACTTTCTGCCATTCAAGGTGGGTACGTCTACAGAAAGACTAGCAGAGATGTATGTGTGCCAGATAGTCAGACTGCATGGAGTTCCTGTGAGCATAGTATCAGATCGGGACAGTCGCTTTACTTCGTATTTTTGGAGGAGTCTGCAGGCTAGCTTGGGCACCCAGCTCAAGTTTAGTAGTGCATATCACCCACAGACAGATGGTCAGTCAGAGAGGACCATTCAGACACTTGAGGACATGCTTCACACTTGTGTTCTGGATTTCAGAGGCTCTTGAGAGGATCACTTGCACTTGGTAGAGTTTTCTTACAACAACAGCTACCAAGCCAGTATCGAGATGTCACCTTTCGAGGCATTGTATGGACGGAGGTGTCGCACTCCGTTATCATGGGATGATGTTGGCGAGAGAGCTTTACTTGGCTCGGAGATGGTGGTTGATGCAGCGGAGAAGGTCAAGCTCATTAGAGATAGACTTCGGGTGGCGCAGGACAGGTAGCGACATTGGGCCGATAGCCACCGGAGACCCTTGGAGTTCGAGGTATAGCTTAGAATCTAGATTTTGTTCTTGTGTTTGCTTGTGATTGCTTGTTTTAGATTAAGTGTTGAGACCTTGTTTGTGCTAGGTTGGAGATCTGGTGTTCCTGAGGATTTCTCCGACGCGGGGCACTATTCGCTTTGGTGGAGGCGGGAAGCTTAGCCCACGTTTCGTCGGACCCTTCCGTATCCTTGAGAGGGTCGGCACCGTGGCGTATAGGCTTGAGTTGCCGCCTACGCTAGATGGAGTTCATAATGTGTTCTACGTATCGCAGTTGAGACGGTACGTGGCGGATCCCAGTAACGTATTGGATCACTCAGAGATCGTGGTGGGCCCTACTCTTAGCTATCAAGAGCAGTCGGTGGAGATTCTGGATCGGCAGGAGAACGTATTGAGGAACCAGACTATTCCCTTGGTTCGCATCGCGTGGAGGCATCACTCTCCAGGTGAGTTGACCTGGGAGAGGGAGGATGATATGCGCGAGCGATACCCCTATCTTTTTGAGCCCTGGGGTATGGTTCTTTTCTTGCATTCTTTTCCTAGTTTCGTCTTTTAATTTTGAGAACAAAATTATTTTAAGGAGGGTAGGCTTGTCACTGCCCAATTCTCGAAAATAGGGTTTTTTTTTATTTGCTAAATTGTGAATTGTTTTTAAATAATTATATTTATATTTAAATAGTGATTGTATTATTTTTAATGATTATTTTAGGGTTTTGGCTAGCCTGGACCCATGTCAGACCCTAGTGGACCCATGTCCGACCCAACCCACACCCTTGTGAGACCTATTTTTGGGTTTAGAATATTTATTATATTTTTAGTGGGTTAGTTGGAGAGATTTGGAGTTAGTTTGAGTGCTTTTGGAACCCGAAACCCAAACCCAAGTGGAAGGAGGGCATTTTGGTCATTTGGAGACTTTGGGAAACCCTTTTATTGTGTGGTCGGCCTTCCCACAGCCCCTACCCGCACACCACAGCAGCCCCCCCCCCCCATTTTCTCTTCTTCTTCTTCTTCTTCTTCACTTCTTCTTCTTCTCCAATTCTTCTTTCTTCTTCCTTCCTTCTTCCAAGTAAGTTCTCTCCATTTTTCTTCCTTCCTTCTTCCACTCCTTCTTCTTTATGTGAATCCTAACCTTATAATTTTCCCCAACCTAGGTGTGTAGAGCCTAGACTTAGTGTGGAGGCTAGATTTGGAAGCTTGGAGCTTGAGGGAGGTGATTTCAAGTGATTGTGAGACTTTGGCCTTGAGATTTTAACTCCCAAGAGGTAAACCCTAACTTTCTCCTTACTAATTACTCTAATGTAGTGTAATTAGTGGTTTAGAACCTTCCTAGACCCTAAGCCTACCCGTGGGAGGAAGTTGGAACGAGTTTGGGTGTGATTGGAGACTTTGACACTAGGTTTTGTGTCAATTTTGGGTGGAATCCGAAATTGGCCCAATTTTGGGTGATACCCTAAGTTAGAAGGACCTAGCTAGACATTGTCGGGTGTCTTGAGGGTTAGTGTGTGTCTCTGTTATGACACGTGAAGTCATGTCGCAGAGAAACGGGCGTTTCGGGCATTTTTGGGATTTTCGTCGTCGCCTGTTCTAAGTGCGTGCGCATTTTTGCCACGGGCCTAGAATCGACGGGATAGCATTTTTTCTAGGACCTAGACATCGTTTAGAACCCGTGGATAAATTTTGGGCCAATTCTGAGTTGGTTTGGTGTGCGTTTCAGAAGATTTTCTGAACCGCGCACCGCGTGTTCGTCGAAATGACCGAACGGCCATTTTGACTTGGTTCCATAGTTTCGGGCTTGTGCGCGCGTTGGGTTAGCTTCAGAGAGTATGTGCTAGAATTCTCGGGTTATATTTTATATATTTATAGGTGTTCATGTGCGTGTGGGTGGTTGTGTGCGCGTTGGAGAGTATTGTGTACGTAGTTGTGTGTAGTGTTGTATTTGTGTTTATGTGTCTATATATATAAATATATTTGTATGTGTGTCTATATATGTATATATATTTATATATATATATATGTGTATATATACCTATATTTGTGTTTGTGCATGTGTATTAGTGTGAGTGTGTGTATATATATATATGCATATGTGTAAGTGTGCGTGTGTGTATATGTATATATATATATATATATATCTATGTGTATGTGTATATATATATTTGTGTGTGTGCATATATATATAAATAGGTGTGTTTATATATATATATATATATATAGCTATGTGCGTATATATTTATAAGTGTGTGTGTGTAAATATATATGTATTAGTGTGTGTCTATATGTATATATATATAGTTGTATATATATTTATATGTATGATGGTATATATATATATATATATATATATATATATATATATATATATATATATATATATAGATATCTGTGTGTGTGATTGTGTTTGTGTGCGTGCTCGTGGGTGTGTGGGGCAGTGCAGCAGCGGAGTAGTGCGAGGCGTGCAATGAGCGAAGAGGGGGCAACTGCCCACAACAGTATGCAGCAGCTGCTGTGCACTGCACAGCAGCAGCAGCACAGCAGTAAAGGCAGCAACAGCAGCAGCAGCAGCATTTTAATGCAACAGTAGTAGCAGCAGTACAAGCATGCAGCAGCAGCAGCTTTCGCAATAGCGAGGGGTGAGGGTAAGGTTTAGGAATGTGTAGATAGATAGATAGATAGATAGATAGATAGATAGATAGATATGTAATAGATAGATAGATAGATAGATAGATATATCTATCTAAGTGTATAGATATCTATATACATATAGCTATATATATATGTATAGATATCTATATAGATATATATACATATTGAGAGTGGGTATAAGGTATTATATATGTGTGTTATGGATATCTATATATATATATGCATATAGATACTTAGATATGTATAATATATGATAGATATATATATTCTAGCCTAAATTAGTAACTAAGAGTATATCTATATACTTAGATAGCTAACTAAATAGCTAGTTAGAGGGGTATGAGAGAGATATCTCAATACCTTGAGATACCGAGGTATCCCAATACCTTGAGATATCCAAGGTATTGTGTTTCGAGCGGGGTATTTGAGCAATAGCCTAGGAATATTATTGGAGTCATTTTTATATGTATATGTATATATAATTACATGTGCTAGCATAGGTTTTAGCGGGTTTAGGCGGGGTGCGTGGCCTAGGGCGAGGTATCGGATACCGAGGGTATCCCGGTATCTCGAGGAGGCGAGTTTGAGAGTTTACTAGCTTAATAAGCTCAGTTTGACCTAGAATTTCAGGGGCACCCTAGTTTGACCTAGCTTTGACCATAATTATCCTAGTTGACCATAAAAGTCAACATTTGACCTAGTTTTGACCTAGAGTTGACTTTTTGGATCGGGGGTTGACTTTTTGCCCCAAATTTCACCGGTTTGACCCGTTCGACCTAGAATAACCCTAGAAGCCTATTTTTAATTATTTTATATCAGTTTATATCCTTAGAACCCTGTTTAATTTTGCTTTTCGTAATAGGTTCTTGTGACACAGGTCCGGATCTCGATCCTCATCAGTTGCTCAGGACATCAGGCGAGTACCTACCTCTGATAGTTTCTATTTCATGATAGCGTTTATATCACCTTTTCTAGAACTGTAATACTTGATTCTGACATATTGTTACACAAGCTGGTACTAGTGGATCCCATCATGAGATGCTATCCCCCTTACCGTGTTCAGCGGGTACTCTATCACGTGTATTTTATCATGTGCTTCGGGTGTTGATTCTTATGTGCTATCATGTGCTTCTTGTGCTCTCGCCTTCATGTGCGTGAGCTACTTATCATGTACGTAGAGTGTTATGGTTGGATCCAAGAGTATTAGTGGGGGAGGGGAGTAGGAGTTGGTTATGTGATCAAAGCCAAACAGTATTCATGTGTATGTCGGTTATGCAACTCAAGCATAACGGAGTTATCATAGTGTTTTTCATGTGCAACCTAAGCTGATCACATAACAAACTTGTGCTCAAGGCACTTAGCTAGTATTCATGTTTTCTCACCTGCAGTTACTTTTCTATTACTTGTATTGTTCTCCAGTTTACATTGCAGCTACTTATTCTGCTCCAGCATGTATTTATTTCCTGTGCATCTTGTATACTTTTCTATTGCTTGTCATATACACCTTACCATGTATTTGGAGTTGCTTTCAGAGTTATGTACTTCGCTCTAGTCCTGACTGGGCATATTTTTTCTAGAGGATCCTAAGGATTATTGCCCGACGTTCTACGGGCCGGGTGTTGACGAGTGCTGTGACCCCGAGACCGAGGAGGAGCCCTGCGAGGAGACGCCTTTAACGCCCAAGTTAGCTAGGTGGGTTTCTTGGGTTGTTCTCAGCTGATTATATTTTGGATGATTGTACTTATTCTTTTGATGCTGTGAGATGTTGTAGACTTGGACTGTATTTTTTTTATTGTCTTGCTCTCTTTGGTTCTGTTTCTTTGTTGATATCATATCGTGCTTTTACTCTTCCCCTAGATTTTTGTGATTGAGTATTCATATATATATTGCGTGGTTGCCCTCCTTTTTGGAGAGGATTATTCATATATATATTGCGTGGTTGCCCTCCTTTTGGAGAGGTTATTGATAGATTTTTTTGAGATTTATAGTTGGTTGACTAGAACGGACCTTACAGCGTTCTACCGCCGATTCTGCGACGTAGGCTGGACGTACCCACGGCTCATGCCTAATTTTTGGGTCCGAATCGTGACACGAATCTAATCCTGTATGTATCCCATCCATGTCCTTGCTTCTTTTATAATATGCAAGGAATAGCTGTCCTCTGGATCTGGTGCATCTGTTGTACCGACGCTCTAGCTGGTCCATGATTTTGATACCTCGGCTGCTGGAAATGCCTCTGGTGCTGCTGCTGAAAATAAGGATGCTTCATTAGACCCGTGTTGGTACTGGATCCTTCCGTGTCTCTCGGCCTTTTAGAGACAAGCTCTAGATCATCCTCTGCCCACTGTGCCTGTCTCAGAATCTTCTCGAAAGTAGCTGTAGGATCTCCGTTCGTATGTGATTTAACTTCCCTGTTCAGGCCCTTCCTGAACTTCCTAGCTCTTCCTCTAGGGTTCTACCCCTCCACAAAATAGTATAATCTATAATACTCTGCCCCATACTCATCCACCGTTATACCTCCCTGAATGAGTTACTGGAACTGCCTCTCTAGAGATGTCAGAACCATATCTAGAAAGAACTTTTTCTTGAAGAGCTCTTTGAATGCTTTCTAAGTAAGTCCTGGTGCTGAGATCCTGGGGTCCGTCCTGAACCAAGTCAATGCAATATCGAACATTATGCTCCCCGCGACCTCTATCTATAACCTCTCTGGAATCTGCGCCAGCCGCAGGTTTTGCTCAATGTCTTCTATCCAATCATCCGCATAAATAATCCCTTCAGTGCCTTTAAAGTACTTCAGCCCCATCCTCTTGAAGTCTATGATGGTCTCCGGCCTCGACTACTGCAGGATAAACTGAGGTGGTGCCATCTGTGGTTGGACTAAGGCGGCTCTCTCAACTGTCGCGAGCGCAATCTGGTGAGCATTCTCAATGCTCTGTCTTATGACCTCTGACTGACGCTGCTGTGCCTCCATCATCTGCTAAAAGAGCACAAACATCTACGTCTGATCGACTACGGATGGTGGGGGTGGAAGATCTCATGAAACTATCAGCGCTGTCCTCTGTACCGGAGGTGGAGCACCTCCGAAAGCTATTTTAGAAATGCCCACCTAGATTGGTGAAGTCGACTACTGGAATATAGGTGTTGGAACAACGTCTGATGGTGCTGCCCTCATAGGCGACGAAGTGACTGACTGTGCTGACATGTCACCTGAGCGCTGGTAAAGCGTCTTCGGCAGCATCCTGTGGATAGATTGAAATAAGGAATCAATATTGAGTATGATACGATTTCATCAAAGAAGGGCAAAATTTATTCAAAGCAACATTCAATAGATAAGTATAGCAAAACTGATATTAGAAGTGTTTCCTAGTCGATCCTATTTTCTAAAGCCGGCTCGTAGCAGTACTCTAGGTGAGCATTACTATGATATCGCTCTACTTGTGACTCTAGACAGACCTGCATGGGCCACCACTAAAAATATGTTACAATCCGCACTCGGATATTCGGGCACGAGTACGTGGGTACGTCCAATCTACGTCGTAGCATCGACGATAGAACGTTGTCTGGGTCAACTCTAACTAACTAAACATCTCAACAATATGTATATATGGTACATGTCAATCATCTCAACTCCAAAAGGAGAAATAATATGGTATCTCACAAATATAACTATACTCAATCACAATGCAAACTAAGGAAGATAAAGCACAGATGGAATACCTGTCACTACCATATTTTAGGAAAAAGGGTATTTTGGTAATTTCCTATTTAAATAAATATTATGCATGGTAAATAATTTTTGTGGTATTATTTAATTATTGTTGGATGTTATTTAATTATTTTAAACTTATTTTAGTAGACCCAACTAGTGTAGTTTGGACCCATGGACCAATATGAATTAAATAGTTAGACTTGGCCCATTTAGAAAGCCCATAGTTAAGGAGATGGATTAAATTAATTAAGTGATTAGACTAGAAGCTTTCTTCCTTAATTATTTCTTCATGAGAGGCCCCAAGGGGTACATTGGACATTTTATAATTGCTTGGGGAAGGGGGCATGGCCGGCCTATATTAGAGGGGGGGAAGTTTCTCTCTCCTCTCATTCTCATTCCAAATCTAGATCTAGAATTTTCCACTCCCAAATTCCCTCCATTCCCATTCCAATTCCCCACCAAATTCATTCCAAATTCTTCCCAATTCACCATTAGAAAGTTGAGAAGCAAGGATCTAGAAGGAGGAAGTAAGGATCTACAAAGAGGAGCAAGGATCTATAATTTGGAAGCAAGTTCATCTCAATTAGAGGTTTCATTGGGAATCCATCTTCCAATAGGTATAATTCAGTTTTTTCCATTAAAATAGCTTCTAAATCTGAGATTTAATCATGAAAAATCAACCTATATGTATGTACTACCCATAGGACTTTGTTTTATGTTCATAGGAGACCCATGGAGAAAGTTATGGTACTTTTTGTGTCAATTTTGTTGGAATTCCGAATTTATATTTTGTTGTGTGTGTCAATTGATCCTATAGATCAATTGGGCATGTGATTATGTGTTTGGGGCTTGTGTCGTGTCCATATTGGGTACATGTGGTTCGTATCCCAACTATTTGGTGATACGTGTCATTTTGGGGGTTTTCCCTCCGACACGGGGCTTTGTACATGTCGTATTTTGACACGGACACATAGATCTACTTTTGACACTTTGATTTATTCATAAATATTATTTGTGACATGTTTGTGTCCTTCGGGGTACAATTGGTTGTGTGTTGGACTCGTGTCACATGCGTATCCTTGATCTAGTGGGATACAGTGTGATACTCTCCAATTTGGTGTGTTTATGTGTAGATCTAATTAATTATGCTTTAAATTCTTCATTTATAACTAGTAAATATATATAGATATTATATATTATTTTAGTGTATTTATTATGATATTGATTGTAGTATAGATCTATAGATATTTTTATGTGTTCTATTGTGGTGTATAAATATATGTATGTAGCTTTCTTGCATGCAAATATATATGTACTTATGTTAATAACATAAATTATACATAAATATTTTATAAAATATATTTATGTGTTTAAATGTGTAATTATATTATTTATAATTATTATGTAATTATTTGGATATTAATGAATGTATTTTTATGTGTGCTTCTAGCCATGTAAAATATGTACATTAATATGTGCATTGTGTTTAGTAATTATTAATATTTTAATGTGCAAGTTTATGTGTATATATATATAAGTATATATATTTATTAAATTGTTTTATATATGTATATATATATAATTATTTATATTGACTTATAGTAATTAATATATAGATTATATATATTTTTTTTTTGGCGACAGCAGCTTTTAATGATAGTTTCTGTCATTAATATACCGTGGGCAGCAGCAGCCGCTGTAGCTATTAATGACAATTCTGTCATTAATAGCAGCGGGCGGGATTTAGACAGCGGTATTTGCGACAGTTTTCTGTGACAGTTGTTTAACTGTCACCAATTGAGCAGCAGTGGTTTATATATAGAGTTTCTGCGACAGATTTTCTGTGACAGTTGAGACTGTCACTATAAGCTGTTTTATTTAAATTGTATTTTCAGCTCACTGTTTTCAGTGACGATTTGGCAGATTTAATTTATATATTATATATTATTATTGTATATATATATATGTATATATATAGGTATTTTTGTGAGGTATAATACTAATAATAATATATTATTTTTATTTGTATAAATATTGGTTTGTATATACATTATTTAGAGTGTATAATATTGTATTATTAGTATACTTTGTGTGTGTATCAATTGGGATTTAATTTTGATTCCTAAATTGTTGTATTTTATTTCTATATTATTTATATAGATTTCTTGTGAGGTTGACCTTGGTTTGACCATGTTTGACTTTAGTTGACTTTAGAGTTGACCATAATTGACTTTTAACTTAGAATTGATTTATTGACCTAGAAGTTGACTAGTTTGACTTGTTCTCTTTCTGGGACCGTGTATTAATGTGGTATTCTATATCTAGGTCTTCGTGGTACCAAGTCAGACATCTGTGAGACTTTTTCATTGGACTTCAGGCGAGTATATTCTTTGATAGTTTCTCATTTATGATATCCTCTATGTTCATTGTATCTAGTGTAGATATACATATTTCTCTTGACACTATGGTTACACGGATTGGTATATCCGAATCTCGTCATGAGATGTTATTCCTTGGTATATGGTGTATATGGTACAAGTATTGTTTTATTGGTTATCTTGTACATGTACAGACACCGATTTTTGGGAGGAGTCGCTCTCTTCTTGGAGAATCTAGTGCCATAGCATACCGTGGTTGGATCTATTATACCAGTTGGGGGTGGGGAGTATTAGTATAGATATGTGATCAAATCCCTATTGAATAAAGTATTGGTAAGCAAATAGTGTTGATCATGCACCGCACGCATGATTAGCCAGGCCGCATTGTATCTTGCCCAAGCAGATCACATGTTAAGCTAGTACTCACACACTTAGTCATTAGTATTATTATTTCATTGGCATATTGTTCATTATTGTATTTCTTTCCAGTAGTTCCTTATTGTCTATATATCTCTTGTATCTATTTTGTGCATCTTGTTTATCCACAGCTATTTACTGTTATATAGTTTTATCATGGATTAGAACTGCTGTTAGAGATGTACTCTGCTCATTTCCTGACTGAATATATTTTTTCAGATGACACTGAGGAGTACCCTACCTATTATGGACCCCAGGATGTTGTGGGTTTAGATTCGGAGACCCTGGCTCAAGAGGGACTTATCCCAACTGAGACAGTTGATCCTGGAGTGTAGCTTTGTAGTATGGTAGTATTCTTTTGTACTGGATTTGTCTCCAGCTTATTTTTGTTACCCTTCAAGACTCATTGATGTATTATTTTAAACTCATGAGTTGTATTGTGACTATTCTATTCTTTATCTGATTCGTGCTCATTCTATCTTAGTTCTGTGATTGAGTATTCTATCATGATTGGTGGTTCATTACTTTAGATAGACTTTCTAGACAGCGTTCTACCGCCGATTCTGCGGCGTAGGCTGGGCGTTGTTTCCGACTAGTATCCTTACATCGGGTACGGGTCGTGACACGTTTTAGGTGGTGGCCCATGCAGGTCTAGCTTCACAAGTATGTGATATCGTGGTAGTACGATAACTTAGTTGTACTACTGCGAGCCTGCGATAGGATATAGAATATAGGCTGAAAAACTCAATCACATCTAGGAAAATTCTTTTGATTCAACTATTCTCCTTTGACATTGATACTTGATCCCTTAAACTGTCCTTTCCTTGATGTCTTACATCTTGTGCCATATTGATTCTCATTCCGTCTTTTTATGAGACATACTCGGAGATACTTGCGGAGGCACGCAAGGTTGAGTGGGATCTGGGTTTGAAGACCAAGAGAGACCGTGATTCTTTTTTGGGGGCCAACGGCAGTGCAGTATCTGCCAAACGTCCTTATTTTCAGTCCAGACCTTTCCAGCAGCCACAGCAGAACCAGACTCCAGCTAGAGCACCTTTTCACCAGGCACCTCAGCAGTAGAGACAGTTACAGCAAGCTCCATGCAACTTCTGCAAGAAGTCCGGCCACATCTGGGAAGTTTGTAGAAGGAGGCTAGGAGTTTGTTTGTATTGTGGTACTGAAGGGCATCAATCAAGGGAGTGTCCTCGTCGTGCAGTTCAGGGAGCAGCTCCAGCTCCGAGGACACAGACGAGACCACCTGTAGCATAGCCGAGGGGACCGCTTCCGACACAGCAGCAGCGTTTTGTCCAGCATCAACAGCAGGGAGGTGCTCGACAGGGACGAGCGTTTGCTATGACCGTCGAAGAGTAGGAACCCACCGGAGATGTTATCACAGGTTCTATTCTTCTTGATTCTATTCCAGCTTTAGCTTTATTTGATAGTGGTGCTTCCCATAGTTTTGTATCTGTTTCTTTTGCTCTGAAGCATGGTTTGGTAGCTGAGTCTTTGCTTAGGACTTGCAAGATCATGACCGGGGGAGGCATTATCCTGGTTAATGATATTTGCAAGGATCGGAGAGTTACTCTGGGAGGCCGGAAGTTGAGTGCGTGTCTACTTGTAATGCCACTTCCAAGCTACGACATTGTACTCGGAATGGATTGGTTGAGTAGGCACCGTGCTAGCATAGACTGTAGAGGAGGTAGAGTTTTGTTTGGTTCGCCAGGAGAGCCAGAGTTCGAGTTTGCTAGAGGAGCTGCGGAGCAAGGAAAAGGCTTTATTTGTGGAGCTATGGTGGAAGACAAGGAGTTGCCGCATCGTTGATAGCAGAATTCTTGGATGTGTTTCCTGAGGAATTGCCAGGATTGCCACCAGATCGAGATGTTAAATTTTCTATAGACTTGGTGCCAGGTGCAGAACCAATTTCACAGCATGTCTATAGAGTAAACAACAGTGAGCTGGTCGAGTTGAAGAAGCAGGTGGACGAATTACAGGATAAGGGGTTTATCAGATCGAGTTCTTCACCATGGGGAGCCCCCGTATTGTTTGTACCAAAGAAGGATGGATCAGTGCACATGTGCATTGATTACAGGGCTTTGAATAATCTCACTATCAAGAATAAGTATCCTTTGCCACGGATTGATGATCTGTTTGATCAGTTGAGTGGTGCGAAGGTATTTTCTAAGATAGATTTGAGATCAGGCTACCATCAGGTAAAGGTGAAGCCGAAGGACATACCGAAGACTGCTTTTAGAACTCGGTATGGTCAGTTCGAGTTTATGGTGATGCCGTTTGGTTTGACTAATGCACCAACGGTATTTATGAACTTGATGAACAAGGTGTTCCACCAGTACCTTGACAAGTTCGTGGTGGTGTTCATCAACGACATACTCATATACTCGAGGACACCGGAGGAGCATGAGGAGCATTTGAGGATTGTGTTGGATGTGCTGAGGAAGGAGAAGTTGTCCAAATGTGAGTTTTTCTTGGACAAGGTAGAATTCTTGGGGCATGTTGTGACTGGTGATGGTATTTCAGTGGATCCGAAGAAGATTTCAGCAGTGGAATCTTGGAAGACTCCGAGTTCGGTAGCAGAGATCAGGAGTTTCTTGGGATTGGCAGGCTATTACAGGAAGTTTGTGCAAGATTTTTCGAGGATTGCTGAGCCGATGACTAGACTCACAAGGAAGGATATAGAGTTTGTTTGGACGGAAGATTGCCAGGTTGCTTTTGAGGAGTTGAAGAAGAGGTTGACGTCTGCTCCTATTTTGACGTTGCCATCAGGGTCCGGAGGTTTTACTATTTATAGTGATGCATCGGGAAAGGGTTTAGGTTGTGTTCTTCAGCAGCATGGGAAAGTGATTGCCTATGCATCCAGGCAATTGCGTCCTCATGAAAAGAACTATCCTACCCATAATTTGGAGTTGGCAGCTGTCATATTCACCCTGAAGTTGTGGAAATATTATTTGTACGGAGAGCGTGTGGAGATCTTCACAGACCACAAAAGCTTGAAGTACGTTTTCACGCAGAAGGAGTTGAACATGAGGCAGCGTCGGTGGTTGGAACTGATGAAGGATTTTGATATCTCTTTGCAATATCATCCTGGGAAAGCCAATATAGTTGCCGATGCTTTGCGCAGGTATCCGGTAGCTATGTTCTTAACGCAGAATCGATATTTGTTGGAGGACTTGGAGAGCTTGGGCATTGAGGTAATTATTCCTGGTGGTGCTATACAGATGTGGGGATTGCGGATACACTCAGATTTGATGGACAGGATCAAGGCAGCACAGTATGATGACGTATCTTTGAGGAGTATCAGAGCTCAAGTGAGAGCAGGATTGGAGGATGATTTCACTATTGCAGAGGATGGATCTTTGAGGCATGGAGTTAGATTGTGTGTGCCTAGTGGGGAGTTACGAGAGGAGGTATTGCAGGAAGCGCATCGCTCTCAGTATTCCATACATCCAGGTGCTAACAAGATGTATCGGGATATGCGAGAGAGTGTGTGGTGGTATGGCATGAAGAGGGAAGTGGCACAGTTTGTATCCAGATGCTTAGTGTGCCAGCAGGTGAAAGCCGAGAGGCAGAGGCCAGGAGGGTTACTACAGCCATTACCCATTCTAGAGTGGAAGTGGGAACACATTACTATGGATTTTGTGTCCGGACTTCCACGATCTCCAGAAGGGAAAGACGCGATTTGGGTCATTGTTGATAGGTTGACCAAGTCGGCCCACTTTTTGCCTTTCAAGGTGCGTTTGTCTACGGAGAAGCTGGCAGAGATGTATGTGAGGCAGATCGTTAGGATACATGGAGTTCCTGTCAGCATAGTCTAAGATCGGGATAGTCGTTTCACTTCTCATTTCTGGAGGAGTTTGCAGGAGAGTTTGGGCACTCAGCTCAAATTCAGTACTACATATCATCCCCAGACAGATGGGCAGTCTGAGCGGACTATCCAGACTCTCGAGGATATGTTGTGCACTTGTGTACTAGATTTTGGGGGTTCTTGGGAGGACCATCTCCATTTGGTAGAGTTTACTTACAACAACAGTTACCAGGCCAGTATAGAGATGTCACCTTTTGAAGCTCTATATGGTCGGAGGTATCGTACTCCTTTGTCTTGGGACGATGTTGGAGAGAGAGTTTTGCTTGGGCCAGAGATGGTTGTGGATGCAGCGGAGAAGGTTCAGTTGATCAGAGACAGACTTCGAGTGGCGCAGGACAGACAGCGGCATTGGGCCGATAGCCATCGGAGACCTTTGGAGTTCGAGGTATAGTTTAGATTTTGTTTGTGCTTGTTCTTGTTTGTTATAGATTAAGTTCTTAAGATGGTGTTTTGTTCTAGGTGGGTGGTTTGGTGTTTCTGAGGATTTCTCCGATACGAGGCACGATTCGCTTCGGTGGAGGCGGGAAGCTTAGTCCGCGATTCATCGGACCTTTCACTATTCTAGAGAGGGTCGGTACAGTTGCTTATAGACTAGACTTGCCACTTGCATTGGAGGGAGTACACAACGTGTTTCATGTGTCGCAGTTGAGACGATACGTGGCAGATCCTAGTCATGTATTGGATCACTCAGAGATAGAGGTGGGTCCTACTCTTAGCTATCCAGAGCAGCCAGTTGAGATTCTGGATCGGAGAGAGAAGGTGCTGAGGAACCAGACTATTCCTTTGGTACGCGTCGCATGGAGGCATCACTCTCCGGGGGAGTCTACCTGGGAGAGAGAGGATGACATGCGAGAGCGTTATCCATATTTGTTTGTACCTTGAGGTATGTTATTTTCTAGTTATGTTCTGTTCATTAGTTAATTGTGATTCTTTAGTTCTGTTCTGTGATTTTTTTGGTGGTAGTTTCATCTTTAAATTTTGATGACGAAATTATTTTAAGGTGGGTAGACTTGTCACTACCACATTTTAGGAAAAAAGGTATTTTGGTAATTTCCTATTTAAATAAATATTGTGCATAGTAAATAATTTTTGTGGTATTATTTAATTGTTGTTGGATGTTATTTAATTATTTTGGACTTATTTTAGTAGACCCAACTAGTGTAGTTTGGACCCATGGACCAACATGAATTAAATAGTTAGACTTGGCCCATTTAAAAAGCCCATAGTTAAGGAGATGGATTAAATTAATTAAGTGATTAGACTAGAAGCTTCCTTCCTTAATTATTTCTTCATGAGAGGCCCCAAGGGGTACATTGGACATTTTATAATTGCTTGGGGAAGGGGGCATGGCCGGCCTATATTAGAGGGGGGGAAATTTCTCTCTCCTCTCATTCTCATTCCAAATCTAGATCTAGAATTTCCCACTCCCAAATTCCCTCCATTCCCATTCCAATTCCCCACCAAATTCATTCCAAATTCTTTCCAATTCACCATTAAAAATTTGAGAAGCAAGGATCTAGAAGGAGGAAGCAAGGATCTACAAAGAGGAGCAAGGATCTACAATTTGGAAGCAAGTTTATCTCAATTAGAGGTTTCATTGGGAATCCATCTCCCAATAGGTATAATTCAGTTTTTTCCATTAAAATAGCTTCTAAATCTGAGATTTAATCATGAAAAATCAACCTATATGTATGTACTACCCATAGGACTTTGTTTTATGTTCATAGGAGACCCATGGAGAAAGTTATTGTGCTTTTTGTGTCAATTTTGTTGGAATTCCGAATTTATATTTTGTTGTGTGTGTCAATTGATCCTATAGATCAATTGGGCATGTGATTATGTGTTTGGGGCTTGTGTCGTATCCATATTGGGTACATGTGGTTCGTATCCCAACTATTTGGTGATACGTGTCATTTTGGGGGTTTTTCCTCCAACACGGGGCTTTATACATGTCGTATTTTGACACGGACACATAGATCTACTTTTGACACTTTGATTTATTCAAAAATATTATTTGTGACATGTTTGTGTCCTTCGGGGTGCAATTGGTTGTGTGTTGGACTCGTGTCACATGCGTATCCTAGATCTAGTGGGATACGGTGTGATACTCTCCAATTTGGTGTATTTATGTGTAGATCTAATTAATTATGCTTTAAATTCTTTATTTATAACTAGTAAATATATAGAGATATTATATATTATTTTAGTGTATTTATTATGGTATTTATTGTAGTATAGATCCATAGATATTTCTATGTGTTCTAATATGGTGTATAAATATATGTATGTAGCTTTCTTGCATGCAAATATATATGTACTTATGTTAATAACATAAATTATACATAAATGTTTTATAAAATATATTTATGTGTTTAAATGTGTAATTATATTATTTATAATTATTATGTAATTATTTGGATATTAATGAATGTATTTTTATGTGTGCTTCTAGCCATGTAAAATATGTACATTAATATGTGCATTGTGTTTAGTAATTATTAATATTTTAATGTGCAAGTTTACGTGTATATATATAAGTATATATATTTATTAAATTGTTTTATATATGTATATATATATATATTTATTTATATTAATTTATAGTTATTAATATATAGATTATATATATATTTCTTTTGGCGACAGCAGCTTTTAATGACAGTTTTAGTCATTAATATACCGTGGGCAGCAACAGCTGCTGTAGCTATTAATGACAATTCTGTCATTAATAGCAGCGGGCGGGATTTAGACAGCGGTATTTGCGACAGTTTTCTGTGACAGTTGTTTAACTGTCACCAATTGAGCAGCAGTGGTTTATATATAGAGTTTCTGCGACAGATTTTCTGTGACAGTTGAGACTGTCACTATAACTTGTTTTATTTAAATTGTATTTTCAGCTCACTGTTTTCAGTGACGATTTGGCAGGTTTAATTTATATATTATATATTATTATTTTATATATATATATGTATATATATAGGTGTTTTTGTGAGGTATAATACTAATAATAATATATTATTTTTATTTGTATAAATATTGGTTTGTATATACATTATTTAGATTGTATAATATTGTATTATTAGTATACTTTGTGTGGGTATCAATTGGGATTTAATTTTGATTCCTAAATTGTTGTATTTTATTTCTATATTATTTATATAGATTTCTTGTGAGGTTGACCTTGGTTTGACCATGTTTGACTTTAGTTAACTTTAGAGTTGACCATAGTTGACTTTTAACTTAGAATTGATTTATTGACCTAGAAGTTGACTAGTTTGACTTGTTCTCTTTTCGGGATCGTGTATTAATGTGGTATTCTATATCTAGGTCTTCGAGGTACCAAGTCAGACATCTGTGAGACATTTTCATTGGACTTCAGGCGAGTACATTCTCTGATAGTTTCTCATTTATGATATCCTCTATGTTCGTTGTATCTAGTGTAGATATACATGTTTCTCTTGACACTATGGTTACACGGATTGGTATATCCGGATCTCGTCATGAGATGTTATTCCTTGGTATATGGTGTATATGGTGCAAGTATTGTTTTATTGGTTATCTTGTACATATACAGACACCGATTTTTGGGAGGAGTCGCTCTCTTCTTGGGGAATCTAGTGCCATAGCATACCGTGGTTGGATCTATTATACCAGTTGGGGGTGGGGAGTATTAGTATAGATATGTGATCAAATCCCTATTGAATAAAGTATTGGTAAACGAATAGTGTTGATCATGCACCGCACGTATGATTAGCCAGGCCGTATTGTATCTTGCCCAAGCCGATCACATGTTAAGCTAGTACTCACACACTTAGTCATTAGTATTATTGTTTCATTGGCATATTGTTCATTATTGTATTTCTTTCCAGTAGTTCCTTATTGTCTATATATCTCTTGTATCTATTTTGTGCATCTTGTTTATCCACAGCTATTTACTGTTACATAGTTTTTATCATGGATTAGAACTGCTGTTAGAGATGTACTCTGCTCATTTCCTGACTGGATATATTTTTCCAGATGACACTGAGGAGTACCCTACCTATTATGGACCCCAGGATGTTGTGGGTTTAGATTCGGAGACCCTGGCTCAAGAGGGACTTATCCCAACTGAGACAGTTGACTCTGGAGTGTAGCTTTGTAGTATGGTAGTATTCTTTTGTACTGGATTTGTCTCCAGCTTATTTTTGTTACCCTTCAAGACTCATTAATGTATTATTTTAAACTCATGAGTTGTATTGTGACTATTCTATTCTTTATCTGATTCGTGCTCATTCTATCTTAGTTCTGTGATTGAGTATTCTATCATGATTGGTGGTTCATTACTTTAGATAGACTTTCTAGACAGCGTTCTACCGCCGATTCTGCGGCGTAGGCTGGGCGTTGTTTCCGACTAGTATCCTTACATCGGGTACGGGTCGTGACAATACCGAAGAAAAAAATCAAGATATAATCCACAAGTCTGAAAGAATATACATGCCATGAATCTCAATAACAGTCTAATACTAGTCCATCAAAATAAACTAAAGCTCCTCAGGCTCTAGAACTAAGTCCTCCTGGTCTATAGGAGTATCCACTAATGGTATGCCCTCCTGCGGCTCGTAGAATGTAGGACACTGATCTATGAGCCAATCATCTGGAAAAATATATCCAGTAAGGATTGGAGCAAAGTACATACATTTGAAAGCAGTTTCAAATACATAACCGAGCATATAAAACAAATAATAGAAAAGAATAGAAGATAACTAAATATATGAATGAAATAAACTATAGTGAATATGTAATGTACTGGAATGAGAATAAGCAATATGAATATCTGCAATATAAAGAAATAATTGAAATCTAACTAATGTGCCTCAGAATACAAGTTTATTATGTGATCGGTTTAGGTTGAACACAAATATAATAAGCTAACTCGATTACAAGTGTGGTATGTAATCGACATGTACACGAATACTGGGGCTTTGATCACATAATTAACTCCTACTCCCCCATCCCCAACTAATTCCAATTGATCCAATCATGACACGTTATGAACACGAATATGGGCACACTGAAAACGAGCAGTGTGTGAACACGAAATATAAGCACACTGAACATGAGTAGTGTGTGAACACGAAATATAATAAATCAATACCCGATACACATGATAAAATACATGTGAATGAGTACCTGCTGAACACGGTATGGGATAACATCTTCTGATAGGATCCATGTAGTACCAGTCTATGAACCACTGTGTCAGAATCAAGTATACAATTCTAGAACATGAGATATATACACTATTATGAAATAGAAACTAACAGAGAAATATACTCGCCTGAGGTCCTAAGCAAGGCGTGTCTCTCGATTCTCAAGCTGGTGTCACACAGACCTATATATGGTATATTGCATCAACACAAGTTTTTGGATTGAAAATAAGTTAAACTAGTTCAATTCTAGGTCATAAAGCCATTTCTAAGTCAAAATTGTCTAACTAGGTCAACTCTAGGTCAAACTAGCTAATTCTAGGTTGTATGAGTCTAACTCTAGGATATTAGGTCCATACACTATGTGACTAGGCCACACTAGCTATGCTAAGATATTATGATACAAACAAGTACCGTATCATAAGATACGCAAGTTGTTAGATATGAAAATACTAATATATATATATATATATATATATATATATATATATATAAATATATATAAATATATATATATATATATATATATATATATATATATATATATATATACAAGACAATATATATAGTACTCTTAGTCAAACTAAAGCTAAGTGGATATCTTGGCTTTGAACCAATGCAGTATCTCACCACCTACACACCCATCTTGATACTAAAAACCAATACCTTGAGTATCAACCAATACCTTGATATTATCTTGATATTACAAGGTAATGTCAATTCTAACATATAACTAACTACCCAATACCTTAACTATAAACTAACATACATTAACTACTTATACTATACTATACTAACTACCTACTAACTTACCAATACATACATATATATATATATATATATATATATATATATATATATATATATATAGTAATCAATGTATATATATATATATAAAACTACTAGTCTAACAATATGACTAACTAGTTAACAAAATGATTAACTGACTAAACTATCAATGAACTAACTAACCCCTCTAGCTGCTGCACAAGCTGCTGCCCTTGCTGTTGCCTTTGCTGTTGCTGCAGAATGCTTTTTGCTATGTTTACAGCTGTTGTGCTTTGCACACTGGTCTTGCTGCATGCTGAGGTTGTTGTTGCTGCAGCTGTAGTTGCTGTTGCATGCCTTGCTGTAGTTGCTGAAGGTTGCTGCACACTGCTCAGTTGCTGCATGCTACAGCTTTTGACGTATGCTGAGGTTGCTGCAGTAGCTGCTGCTCGGCACACTGCTGTTGCTGTGACTGCTCTGTTGCTAGTAGTTTGCGGCAGCTGCACACTGCTAGCCTCTTGCTGCAATTGTTGCATTGGCTTGCTGTTGTTGTGCATTGCTAAATTCTGAAGACTACTATGTAGCTCTTTCCATTTCAGTTGAGCTACCCGACTCCTCACTTCACTGCTCATAACACTCACTCGCACTCACTCACACTCTATGCACACAGACACACATATGTAAATATATATACATATCTATTCATATATAGATATACACTCATATATGAATATAATCATACATATATATACATATACATATACACATCCACACACACACACACACACACACACACACACACACACACACACACATATATATATATATATATATATATATATATATATATACCACATACATACATAGATATATATCTATATATGTATATATAGATACCTCTCTCTCTCTCTCTCTCTCTATATATATATATATATATATATATATATATATATATATATATATATATATATATATATATATATATATATATATATATATATATATATATACACACCACATACATATATATATATATATATATATATATATATATATATATATATATATATATATATATATATATATATACTAAGTATTTACATATAACTACTACACTAGTAAATGCATATACACTCTCCTATCTCTCATGACCACTAATACTTCCAAATGCAACATAGACATATACATAAACATACATATACATATATATCATACAACCATAATAATATAATATTCTAATAATTATTACCATGGCAAATTGAATCTAAAATACAATAAAATAAACACGTGGAGTGCACCGCACCCGTATCACACTTATTCTATGATACGCTTGCGATACGGCTTCACCACACAACCAAACGTATCCTAAAGGACACGAGAAAGTCTAAAATCATAATTATGAATAATACGAAGAACTAACTACCCAACTACGTGCCCGTGTCAAAATATGACATACTCAAACCCCCATGTCGGAAAGAAAACCACCAAATCAACCCGTATCTCCAAATTGTTTGGATACGGCCTACATGTATCCAATTATGGATAAGACACTAGTTACACACAATCAAACACATGTTAATTTGGTCTAATTAACCTTTTGACAAACACAAGATATGCTAATCTCGGAATTTCCCCAAAATTGACACAAAATACTACATAACTTTCTTCATAGGCCTCCTATGAATCTAATTCCAATTTCTATGGGTAGCCTTAGCATATGGGGTAGTTTCTTATGATTAAATTATAGATTTAGAGTCTAATTGAAGATAAAAAACTGAATTATACCTATTGGGAGATGGATTTCCAATAAAATTCCCAAATTGGATGAAAAGAGCCTTTAACTTGTAGATTCTTGCACCTCCTTGTAGATCCTTGCTTCCTCCTTGTAGATCATTGTTCTAATAGCCTCCAATGAAGAATAGGGAAGGAATTGGGAAAAATTTGAGTAAGAATTAGTGTGGGAATGAAAAATTTGGAAGAGAGAAAATTTCTAGATCTAGATTTGGAATGACAAATGAGAAAAGAGAGTCTCTCTCCTCCCTATGGTGGCCGGCCCCTTGCCCCTCCTTCAAGCTACTATAGAAAGTCCAAAATACCCCTTGGGGCTTGTCATAAAGAAATAATTAAGGAGGCAAGGTTTTAGTCTAATTGGTTTCACTAATTAATTCATCCTCCCAATGAATGGGCTAACTATTGGGCTCAATTATAAATAGAATTAAATGTTGGTCCATGGATCTAAACTAAACTAATTAGGTCTACACAAGTCCAAAATAAATCTAACATCTATAATAAATAAATAATACAATAATTAATATTTACAACATGCACAATATTTAATATTATAATCCTAAAATAAAAATACACAAGCCCCAATTACCAAACTACCCTTAGTTGAAAAAGTGAGGGTGACATTTAAGTCATTTCTAATTTTTCGTCCAATAAGAAATCATAATTCTTTATTATATTTACCAGTGTACTCTATAATATCACTAACAAAAAGTGGATTGATGCTGAAATATTTGACTTTTTTCAAGATTATTCTTGAAATGGAAACCACTATAGGAGATTATTTTTTACTCTTTTTTTACCAAAACTTTTATACTATTTTCTTTTCTAATGCTCAAAAGCTTTGTGTCTTCAAAATATCATAATTTGAACTTAATGTCCCAATCATGCTTCTATTTATATCTTAGAAGTGTCATGGAGGGGACTATAGGTCTAAACAGTCAATAACCAACTTGGTTTTGATAGTCGATCAACCATGACTCGATATGACTTGATGCAATGCATCACATGGCGATTGTACATCAAGCTCAAAAATTACTTCTCATTCTATTCACATGGAGGTGGTGTATTGGTCATCATATTTTTCATATTTGTTATATATTTTATATTTATTTATTAGGACTCAATGTACACTGAGTCACACTTGCACTAGGAAGTTCAAACCTCAGCCTAAACTACATCCTAGTCCACTAAAATAAACATGACCAAACCAAAATTTTGGAACAAAGTTTGCCGAACTTGGTCCTCTGATCCAGTTTTCAGATTTGCCCATTCCCTCCTGAAGAATGGGTCTCCAACGTTCGAAAATTTGAATGTTAGGTATGACCGAACTCAGGCAGAATTTGGTCAGAATACCCAATTTGAAAAACTATAAATAGACTTTGATTTTTCTATTGAAACTCATTCATTCTCACTTGAAAATCTTTATACATTCTGAGCTCTACAATCTTCCAATTCCCAAGTACAACTCCTAAGCCTTCTAGTGCCAAGTCGCGGTTCGATTAAAAGTCTATTTGAGTTATAAAGCTTTGTTCTCCAAGTTATTTATATTTTGTTGCTGAAGTCAGAGAGCCCTTCGGATCAAATCTCGTGGTTGTAAGAAGTCGGCGAGAACTTTAAATCAAATTTCATGGTATATTTTACTATTGTTGAATAGTAGATTAAAGTCAGACAAGAGTTTTCGGGACTGGACTACCTTCCACGAAGGATACCAGGGTACATCGCAGTATTTTTTCTCCTGAAATCTTATATCTCTAATTACTTGCTTGTTAATTTTTTACTTAGTGATTAGCATTGCTTTTATTGGTTAATTATTGCCTTTACCCTATTTACCCCCCTCTAGGGTTTCCTACAATTGGTATTAGAGCAAGGGATCTTATCTTTTTGATTAACATCCTAAGGGTAGATCCATGGTAACCATGTCTTTTTTCAACACCAACAATGGTGAAGGACACTCAACCAATAGACCTCCTCTATTTGGTGGCACTAACTACATGTACTAGAATATATGTAAGAGTATTTACTTGAAATTACTTGATTTTGATTTATGGTCATGTGTTGTTAATGGCTACAAAAAGCCTACTATTTTTTACCACTCTTACTTCCATTATAGTAGATAACCCATTTTCTAATTACATGGAGGTTGAAAAGAAAGAAGCCAGCCTTGATGCGAAGGCAATTAATGCTCTTTTTTGTGTTGTAGATAAGAATGAATTAAATTGCACTTCTACTTGCACTACATCACATAAGATCTGGAAACTTTTTGAGGTTACTCATGAAGGTACTTCACAAGTGAAGGAATCTAAGATTAGTAGATTGACATAAGAGTATGAAGCCTTCAAAATGAAGCCTAATGTGACCATTACTTAAATGTTTACAAGATTTTTTGATATTATAAATCCTCTTCAGTCTCTTGATAAGGAATATTTAAACCGTGAGAAAATTCAAAAATTTTCTTAGGGGATACATAAAGAACTAGAACCCCAAGGCAACTACAATCATTGAAGGGGATGATCTTATTATCATGACCCTCAAGAAACTCATGGGAAAGTTGATGACTCATGAAATCAACCTCAAAGAATTTGAAGATTCAACCCCCAAAGAGAAGGGCATCGCATACAAGGCGCATCACAAAAGAGATTCTGATGATGCTTCTGAAGACGATAAAACCAAAGATGATGAACTGGCTCTAATCTCTAGGAACTTTAAGCGATTCATAAAGTTTGAGAAATTAAACCGCAAGAAGAAAGAACATGAAGAAGAACACGTGTGCTACAATTGCAAAAGAACTGGTCACATAAAAAAGGACTACCCTACTGCCAAAAAGGGGGGTCGAGATGAACGATCAAGCAAAAGAGGATCTTTGTCTAGAAATGTTGCAAACACAAGCATCTGGTGCGAAAGTGAAGCTAGCAATTCTGAAGAAGAAAGTCCTCGACATGCTGCAAATGTATGCCTAATGGCATTGACTAATAAGGTACAATAAAATTATTTATTTAAAGAATTTTCATATGATGAATTTTCTAATGGCTTCAATGATTTATTTGAAGATTGCAAAAGCTTAGAAATAAGTATAAGCAAGCTAGAAATGATATCCTATCACAAAAGCTTGAAAATAAAAAATCTTAGTTTCTTATTAAATGATATTAGAAACACTTCTTCTTCTTCGAAGAACTCTGATAATATTTCCACACCTAAGCTTATCTTGCATGAAGCACTTGAATATATCGAAAAAACACTCTAGAGAATGCTAAACTTAAGGAGAAATTAGAATCAGAAAAGAAGAAATTTTTAATTGATTCTCTTGGAATTTATGCTCTCATTACTAAATATAATGAAATATATGACCTAAATAAGAGTTTAGAAATCAGATTGAAAAAATAGGTTGTTCAACCTACCACTCAATTTAACACCAAACACATAAGACACGTGACTAAACAAAAATTTATCCCGACGAGAGCATTTCAAAAAGGTATCAAGAAGGATAGAAATTCTCACAATCACACCTTTTTCTTTAAACAACCACGAAAGAATGTCCGTATCACACATCATACCTATACACTTATTTCAAACACAAATATTCATGCTACATGTCACTATTGTGGTTTGAAAGGACACATATCTATACAGTGCTATGTTAGAAAATAAGTTGATATGAATATATTTAAATGCATTCCAAAGACTAATATTTTAGGTCTCTCCAAGAAGTGGGTACCAAAGATCACATCTTCAACTTTTGTTGTAGGTGGACCAACCCTCTTATGCTAGAAGCAGGTGAATTCTCAATGGCGGGTGCTTACGATATATGACATGTGATGCTACTTTTTTTGCAACGCTATCGATGAAGAAAGAAGGATACGTCTCCTTTGGTAATAATCTAAAAGGCCAGATTATCTGTAATGGTGATATCGGTAAATAAAATATACTTTTCTTGTTATCAGAAATATTTGTTTAGTAACAAAATTGAAACATAACCTAATAAATATCAGTTAACTAGTAGATAATGGTTATGGAGTCAAGTTCGTTAAATATAAATGTCTTATTTATGATATATCTAGTGGAAAATATATTTATGAAGGAATTAGAGAGGACAACATATATGTTTATTATCTGTTAGAAAGTACTAATCTTGTAAGGAGATATCTTCTTGCTAAGAAGGATAAGAGCTGGCTATAGCATATGCGACTAGGATACGCAAATATGGATACCATCGTAAAACTCTCAACCAAGAAGTTGGTAAGAGGCTAACCAGAGATTTCCTTCAAGAAAGATATGAAATGTGCAGAATGTGAAAATAATAAACATACCAAGTCTTCCTTAAAATCCATCAACGATTGTCATGCCCCAGAACCAGAATACTGGAGAGCGGGTGTCACCCTCACTTTTCTAACTAAGGGTATTTTGTTAATTTGGCATGTGTATTTAATTTTAGGAATAAATATTATTTATTAGTATGCTATATATTTAAGTATGACTTTTATTATTTATTTATTAGTTAGTGGACTAGGCTATTAATTAGACTTGACACTTGTGAACCAATTAGACTTGTTATGACAACTAGTGAGATCAACACGGACCCAATCCCATTAGACCATTCTCATTAATTAATTAAGAAGAATTAGCTTATTTAGAATTAGTTAGAAACTACCAAAATATCCCTCCTTAATTATTTCTCCATAATACATCATGGAGGGTTACATGGGACATTTACATGTGACTTGGGAAAGGAGAAAGGGGAAAGGGGGCCGGCCACTACTTGAGGGGGCTCTCGTCTCTCTCTCCTCTCATTGCCTTCATTCTAGATCTAGAAATTAGATCCCCAAATTTTCTACATTTTTCTCTATTAATTTCCCTCTCAATCCACTTTCATTCCCTCTCACTTTCACCATTAGAAGAGCTTTGGAGCTTGGAGAAGCAAGGATCACAAGAAGGAGGAGCATTGGTGGAGAGATCTTGTCCGGATTATGTCCAATTATATTTTTATTGGAAATTCATCTCTTAATTGGCAAATTCTAAATTTTCTTTTCATTCTAGCTCCCAAATTATGCATTTGACCATTAGGAATGACTCCATGTCATAGGACTACCTATAGGAACAAGTTTCAAGCTATTTGGTTATGAATTATGAATTCTATATGGTATTTTGTGTGCATTTTGGAAGAATTATGAGATTGACATATCAATTGTGTGTCATGAGACCAATTAGATCTAATTAGACTTAGATCGGGGTTGTGGGACTAGGTAAGTATCCACAAATGGATACGTATAGGCCGTATCATGGTATTTTGTGATATGGTGCGATACGGGGCCCAATTTTGGGTGTTTTGCACAATTACTCTTCAATTCTCATTGTATCATGTTGCATTAGTTATATTATTATATATTTGATATATATAAATTTTTATTGTGGGGGAAATTGAATTTTGATACCTCATTGGGATGAGTATCATAATTTCCTAAGTTATACTCTATATATGTATTTGTTTAAATGCATATAGTATAGTATATGGTAATAAGTGTTTATACATATACATGTTAGTGTATATATATATATATATATATATATATATATATATATATATATATATATATATATATATATGCCTTTATTTGTGTTGTGTGTGTGTTAAGAGTGTGTGAATTGGTGACTGTGAACTAGGATTAAGTGTGTCAGTGTGTTGTATTTGGAGAATGGGCATGTGTGTTCAGTCGAGCACACATGGAAGGAATTATGACTGGGTGTGGTTGTTTGCAGCAACCAAAGGGGGAGGATCGGGTCCTTTTGGGTTAGCAGCAGCAATAACTGACTACATATGGTAGTAGTTAGTGTTCCCCACATCTTGCTGAGAATAAAAAATCTTGGTTGTGATATGCTCGAGCAGTGAGTATCAGGAGTAGGGGGATTTGATTGGGCATCGAGATACACCCTTTGCTCAGGACCAGAGGTGAGTACATCTCTCTGTTAGTTTTTACTTCATGATAGTGTATATATCACATGTTCTAGAACTGTATACTTGATTCTGACACAGTGGTTACACGGACTGGTACCATATGGATCCTGTCATGGGATGTTATCCCCTACCGTGTTCAGTGGATACTCTTTCACATGTATTTTATTATGTGTGTAGGATATTAATTTTAGTGTACTTCTTGTTCACACACTGCTCATGTTCAGTGTGCCTATATTCGTGTCCGTAACGTGTCGTGATTGGATCCATTAGTATTGGTTGGGGATGGGGGAGTAGGAGTTGGTTATGTGATCAAGTCCAAATGTATTCGTGTACATGTTGATTATATATCACACGTGTAATCAAATTACCATATTGTATTCGTGTTCAACCCAAACCGATCACATAATGAACTTGTACTCTATGGCACCTTAGTTAGTTTAATCTTTTCCATTTAAATTATAGTTGTTCATATTGCTTGTTATTCATTCCAGTATATTACATGTTCACTCTAGTTTATTCCATTCTGATGGTTTTTTATGTTGTATTCTTTTTTATTATCTATTATATATGCTTGATTATATATTTGGAACTGCTTTCAGAGGTATATAATTCACTCCAATCCTAACTGGATATATTTTTCAGATGATTGGTTTGTGGACCAGTGCCCCACCTACTATGGGTCGCAGGACGACGTACCATTAGAGGATACTCCTTTAGATCAGGAGGACCTAGTGCCAGATACTGAGGAGGCTTAGACTTATTGTTTAGACATGTATTAGACTTTTATTGAGGGTTTTTTGGCATATATATATTATTGTGGACTCATGATTGTATTGTGATTCCTATTTCATCTTTCTTATTCTATATCGTGCTTTATCTTCCTTAGTTTGATATTGTGATTGAGTATAGATATCATTATCATGTCATTATATTGTTCCTCCGTTTGGAGTGGAGATAACATTAACATGTACCTTATATATATTGTGGAGATGTTTAGTTAGTATTATTGACCTAGACAGCATTCTACTGCCGATGTTGCGGCGTAGGCTGGGCGTTACTCACTACTCGAGTCCTTATTTCGGGTGCGGTTCATGATAGCGGGGGCATATAAAGCCAGCTACGTATTCCAAAGTACTCTATACCCCAAGATACTGTTACGACTGTCTAGACATGTGAGGGTTTACTCTACAATCCATCAGGCAATCCTGGGTCAAGAATCATAGGTGTCTCAATCTCAAGTAAGCAACAAATTTACAAGATTTTATGATCACCAACATATAATAGTAAGATATCCCAAACTATACATACCCAGATGATCATGAAGCTAGTTACCAAAATAAAGAACTAGCAGGATACAATATTACATGATCAGCTTTAGCTATAGTCTAGAATATGCTTTATATGTAGGTCTGTACGCTAGAATATCAAATCCCAAAACATGAGCTAACATGTGCTCGGTGGCTAAATGCCTCAAAAGAATAATTATACAGGATCAAGTGGGTGATGAAAGAAGAACCCACTCATGGCCCCGAGTGCTCATGGTGTTCACCATCTTGAGGCAGAAAGTACGGGAGATCCTGCGGTCCTACTTTGATATCTAGCTATACAAAACCAGTGGGGTTAAACCCCAAAATATCAAGTACCACAAGGGAGCCAAACTTATGAACTAAAACCAGCATATAGACAAATCAGTAAGAATAGCAGGTAAAGTAACATTAAACAGTTCTGGAGTATTTAAACAAGGATATCTAGAATCAGAACTCAGGTCACCATTTCCGGGTCAGTTGTTAAAATAAATAAGGATGTGAATAGACTGGAAATTAAACGATCATGACCAATCATATCTTACAGCTTGTTATTATTAGCTAACTAGGGTTATCACAGTCCTGGTTACTAATACATGCAGTTTGAGATTTCTTACAGTCACATGCCCTGCAGACTAACCGGGTTATCCAAACGAACAGGTACATAGTATAAGTTTATCAGGTTTAATTATTTTCTTATCTTTTCTGGTAGTGCAACACTCGTTGGTGTGTTGGAAGTGTGCCTCTCACGACGGAGAGCTCCAAATCTATCAGGTGTCATTGGGATACCGGAATTGCATGTGGCCAAAAAATCTCTCTAGATGCTATCTAGATTATTATTCTAGTTATTAGCCTGGACAATTATAAAGGATTCCCGTCCGTGGTGCTCAGGAATCTTCCTTAGACACAATACAAGACATGATAGTAACTTGACAAGTATAATCAAAATCAACTACGGGAATACATGTCATACAATACAGGTGCTACTAATAGCCTTAATCAGGATAGTACCAGAATTCTCGACTCAGGAGTGTGCTACGTCGAGTCACTATCAGGATTATCAGGATCAGGAGTATCAGAGTTATCAGTACATTATCAAAAATTTAGTTCAATATCACGATTATCAGTACACTGTCAATATTATAACTATAATATCAGGATTATCAGTATAGTGTCAAGATTAGATTATTAGTACTGGATTAGGATTATCAGTACAGTATCAGGATCAAGATTATCAGTACATATAAAGATTCAAGAGTTTATTTATAATTTATAATCACTAGATCATGTCAAAAAATCAAGATCAATATCAAGAATGTCATATTCAGAAAATAACCCGGATTAACTAAAATAACGGGATAAAAAAGAACTAGAGAATCATCAAGAGTTAAGCATATTAAAGAGAATACTGATATACAGGTGCATAAATCATCAATTCAGGGTTGGTGTATAAAATCAGGGAAGAAAATAACATCCGCGCACAATGGGCCAAAAACTACTATTGGCGTACAAATGGCCAAAAAGAGTATTGACGCACAAATGACCTAAAATAGTTTTGGTGCACAAATTACTAATCTTGGCAGTTCTGGCGCACTTTGATACAAAAATGCTTCGAGCAAAAAGGTAAAGTACAATTCATACTAAAGTGCACTTCTAGGATCTTGGCGCACAATGATAGCAGTACGCAAACCAGGAGCTTGGCGCATAAATCTCTCATTGACGCACAAATAAAAGTGCACAAGTTATGAACTTGGGACACTTTCATCAAGTATGCCAGTAGTGAGGTTTGGCGCACAAAAAATGTATGAAGGTCTACTAAAAGATAAAACACAAGTTCCAAGGTATGACACAACAGTCGAGACAACCCTGTAGTCAAGAACATAATTCTCAAGAATGGTCAGAAGTTATTGCTTAGTCATTAAGTAATAACAAAGGGCTACAAAGTACGCCATCTCTGAAGATTGCCACATAGGGTGCCACACAATAAATTGCACCATTCTCCAGAAGTGACAAAGTGCACCGATAAGGAAAGTTTTACCAAAGTGCGCCAACTCTGCAATATCTACAAAGTGCACCAACTTGACTATTTAAGCAGTGACGTACATTCTTGATGACTTGCAGACCCATTCAAAAGTGCGCCAAGTAGAATTGGCATACTTTTAAAAGAATTTCCATAGTATAAAAGGTACATAGGAGTATAGAAGTGCGCCTAGAGTACTCAACATATCTTGGTTTACTTTCTAAGATATTTGTGAAACACACACAAGTGCGTTCACTGGAACTTCGCTTATGCGACAAGGGTTCCCTGCGTACTTTTTGTATGCATTTTCAGGCCAACTTTGCATTCTCCGATTTGCTATTCTCGGGTTCCATGAGTAATCCAATTCAAGAAAAACAAAATCATTAATGAGACTAGTTCTAAGTGTTACCCAAAAATAAAATTGATCAAATGATTAAAATAAGCTATACTAAGAATCAAAACGAGATCCATAGTTGTTCCTTCGGTTAGCAAGATGTACTTGCCTACGGTCAAGTTCTATCCTAATACTAACACTACCAAGGTCACCCATGGACAAGGCAAATCTCGGCTGCTGCTCTCTACTGGAAAAGAAATGAAGAAGGAAAGAGAAATAAAAGAAAAGAAAAATGGAGGAAAGAGAATATGATTGCTTATATAGTAAGAGCTAGGATTGTATGCCATTGGATCATAATCCATGCCCCTCATCCGGATTTATCACAGCTACACACCTAGAAGGGACCAACAGTCCAAAGCTTGCAACTAAGAAAAATGTACAAAAATAACCTAAACAATGCATGAATGGCATAAAGCATGATACAAGTAATTAAATAATAAATGAGCTATACATGTATAATACGTATATATCGGGTACACATACTAGATCAGTGAGACGAGTCTCACAGCTCTCTCCTCCTTAAAAAATTTTGTCCTCAAAATTTTAATAAGGCACGGGGTCTAGCAAGAAAACTCTGGGGACATGCAATCTAGGCAAGCAAGGGCATACGGAAATTAAGCACAATCCTAGAATAAGACAAGCATGCATAAGACAAGATCAGGGTACGAGATATATGAACAAGTATACCTCACAAGTTAAACAAATACGGATATCGAGCACAGATATCATCCTCTCTCTCCAAAGTTGACTTGTCAAGTAAGTGATGCCCCCAAGCAACTCGGACTAACCAGATAGTCCGGTTCTTGAGAATCTTCTCTCTACGGTCCAAAATGGATGCAGGCCTCTCCTCATACGAAAGGTCAGTACCAACGACCAATTCTGAATGATCCAAGACATGGCTTGAATCTGGTATATACTGTCGTAACTGAGATACATGGAAAATGTTATATATCTTACGAAGCGACGTCGGAAGAACAAGATGGTAAGAAATATCTTCCACTTGCTCGAGGATATCGAATGGACCAATATACCGTAGACTAAGCTTTCCTCGCACACCAAATCTGATAACCCCTTGGGTAGTCAAAATTCAAAAGGAACACTTGGTCGCCGACAGCAAACTCAAGAGATCGCCGATACGAATCGACCCAATGATGCTGACGATCTTAAGCCACCTTAAAATGCTTCCGGACTTTTTTGACTACCTCAACTGTTTCGGCTATCATCTCGGGACAAATCAATTGTTTCTCACCAATGTCATCCCAAGATAACAGTGATCTGCACTTTCTGCCATACAGTGCATCGAAGGGTGCTATCTGGATACTTTCCTAGAAACTGTTGTTGTAGGAGAATTCCACCAAGTGTAAATGGTCTTCCCATGAACCCCCAAAGTCAAGGGTACAAGATCGAAGAATATCTTCTATAGTCTAGATCATACGTTTTGACTAACCATTTGTTTGGGGATGATAAGCTATATTGAACTTCAGACGGGTACCCAGACTATGTTGTTAACTCTGCCAAAAGTGAGATATGAATCTGGAATCTCTATATGATACAATGCTGACTAGCACTCCATGAAGTCTGATAATCTAATTCATGTACATCCGAGCCAACTGCTTTGTAGACTTTCCCACTCTGAACAGAAGGAAGTGAGCAACCTTTGTGGGTCGATCCACTATTACCCAAATTGCATCTCTGCTAGCTGGGGATCTAGGAAGACTGGTCATAAAATCTATGGTGATATGGTCACACTTCCATTCCGAAATTAGTAAAGGTTAAAGAAGTCATGCTGGTCTCAGATGCTCAGCCTTGACTTGCTGAAAAACCAAACATTGGGAGACAAATCGTGCTATCTCTCTCTCTCTTCATACCATTCTGCCATAAATGCTGAAAAATATCTCTGTATATCTTCGTTCCTCCTGGGTTAATGAAATACTGAGAACTGTGGACTTCTGACATAATCGCTTGACGGATATCTCCACTTCATACCAAAGACGATTACCAAATCGAAGAGTTTTATCACTATAAATGCCTAGTTCTGTTCTACGTCCTGTCTCGCATTCTTCTCTAAGTCGCTGAAGCTTGACATTCATTGACTGTGTTGCTATTATTATGTCTATTATACTGGAATGAACTTGCAGACCAGCCATCAATGCTGTATTGCTAGGCAATACTACTTATATGTCTATATCCTGAAGATCTTCTAAAATCTCTCGCTGCACCATGAGAAAATAAGCTCCTGCTCAAAGCATCTGCCACGATATTAGCCTTTCCTGGATGGTATTGAAGGTCAAGATCATAGTTTGTCATTAGCTCTAGCCATCTCCTCTACCTCATGTTGAGATCCTTTTGAGTAAAGATATACTTTAAACTCTTATGATCAATATAAATCTCTACTCAATATCTATATAGGTAATGTCTCCAAAGTTTGAGTGCAAAGACAACTGCTGCTAACTTCAAATCATGTGTTGGATAATTTTTCTCATGGTATCGAAGCTGCCGAGACGCATAAGCTATAACCTTGCCATGCTGCATAAGAACACACCCTATTCCTTTTCCTGACGCATCGCTATATACCGTGAAACCACCTGTCCTATCTGAAAGCATCAAAATTGGTGCCGTATTCAACTTCTGTTTGAGCTTCTCGAAAGAGGTTTGACATTCATCTATCCGATCAAAGCGCATATTCTTACGAGTTAACTATGTCAAGGGTACAAAAATTCTAGCAAAGTATGACACAAATATTCGATAATATCTTGCTAGTCCCAGGAAACTATGAACTTCTACAACTGTTCGGGGAACTAGCCACGTCTCAACGACTTCTATCTTCTGGGGATCCACTTCAACTCCTCCTTTAGAAATAATATGCCCCAATTACGAAATATGATCAAGCCAGAACTCATACTTACTTTACTTGGCATATAACTTATGTTCTCTAAGTACTTGAAGAACTACGCGAGGATAGTGCTAGTGCTCTGCTTTGTTTCGACTGTAAACCAAGATATCATCAATGAACATAATCATGAACTTGTCTAAGTATGGCATGAAAATATGATTCATGAGATCTATAAATACTGCTGGCGCATTGGTTGCTCCAAAGGGCATTACTAGAAACTTCCAATATCCATATTGTGGGACCGTGTATGGCAACTCTTGAGGGTAGGGTGAATATAGTGTATGTATGCAGCAAAATAAAATCACCTGTTAAAATATAATTCTATGGCATGTAATGATGATCAACTACTAGCAGTTATAATATATCTCATGTGTAAGTAATACTACTAGTAGTGTTATGAATATATGCAATAGAGTGAGAGAGAGCAAACGCAAACACCAAGATGTATATTGGTTTCCTCTGAGAGGACTAGTCCAGTCCCGAGAACTCAAGCTCGGAGTTGTATCCACTATAATCACCAATAGTGAATCATAAGCTTTGATCCGAAGGCTTGCCACTTCTTTACAACCACGAGGTTTGATCCGAAGTCTCGCAACTTTACAGCTTGATAGAGAGAGTAACTGATGGAACAAAGCTCTTTATAACTCTGAAGACTTCTAGACCGAGATCACACTTGGCACTAGGAAGGCTAGGAAGTTGTTCTTTGAGATGGGAAAGTTAAGACTTTAGGGGTTTGCTCATAATATGATAGAAGACTTATGAATGGTTGAGTTATTGTTAGAATGAAGAATTCAAACCCGATTTATAGTGTGTAGGCAAACATAATTCGGCCAAAATTTGGATGGGGTTTAATTCAAATTTTTAACCGTTGGGCCAAGAAATCAGCAGCTATTGAACTAGTTGATTTCATACCAAAAGGGTAATCGAGTATGGTCCGAGTTCGGCATGAGTTCGGTCTCTTAGTATGGTAGACTTTCTAAATGAATGTGGCCTAATTTGGTGGATAGGTTCTTTGGTTCATTTGAGTGGACTAGGTATCTGGGTATAGGTACTTCGGATTTACTAGTGCGACTCAGCTTATATCAGTCCTAGACTCAAATAAATAAAAGATTACATTTGAATAGAAACCAATAGCTGTTGTAGAGTCTGTCTTTAGTACTGACGGAGTTGATATGCTTTGCATCGAGTATCTGCTTCATCTGTGTTTTTGATATGATGTTTGATGATTATCAGAATCAGGTTGACTGTGACCACTTTGTGTTAACAATCTCCTCCATTATGATAATTGACAAACTATGCCAAAATACACATATGGTGAGTCTGATGTATCCTTGATGCAAAAAGTTAAAACGTAGACGAAGTTTCTTTGAACGTAGATCTTTTCGTTAAAAACTAGCTTTTTAGAAAAAGCTATCCCGTAAGTAGATCTTTCCTTTGAATGAGAGCATAATGAATGACCTGTAACTTGACATTTCTTTATAGCAAAATTAGGTGCAAATATATCAACAAAATATATCACAGTTATATATTTATCAACCATACATCAACTATAATCAAAATATTTTGTTTATCACATTTGTTATCATATTTTGTCATTTCTCCCCCTTTGTCAATATATCATAGTGGGAAAACTCCCTCGTAACGAGTGATTATGACACATTTGGAAAAAAATAAATTAATCAAAAAATACATTATTTTAATTAGAATAAGTAACAAGACTGGCAAATATATAGAGATACAAATATTATAAACATTTTATGAATATTTTAAGCAAATATTTTTAGTACAATGAAATAGAAAAAAAAATACATCCACATAGCCACAAAAATTTATCACAAATCATCATCAGCAGCATCAGCAGGCGGATGATAATCAAAGTATGCTCCGGTAGGGTTGAAGTACTGCTGAACAAATGGGTCATTGATCTTGTAGCCTGAGCGGGAAGGATCATGAGCCACTGGGTGAGGTACAGTAGGAAGATGGGCTAGGTAATAATGAAGATCTGCTAGGTAGTTGGCTAAAGTACGAGCCTGAATAGTTGTGCGATAAGACTGGTCGCGAAGCCAAGTAATAATCATAGTGTTATGCTCTTGGTGTTAAGCAGCTATCATCTTGTTTTGTAACCTGAATTGCTTGCAGAATATCTCTTGGATAGAGTCCAAGGTAGCAGGCTATGAAGAGGATGATAGAGTAGGAGTAGGAGTAGGAGCAGGAGGAGCTTGGGCTGGATCAACTGGTGCATCAAAATCAAATCTAGATAAGTCATCCTCATCAGGAACAAGAGAAATAAGCTGACGCGGGCTTTGGTCAGATAAGCTGGCTCAGATAGATAAGTAGGTTCTTCCATAGGAATGTGGAACTACTCAAAGATGAGTGGTAGATACATGGCATAAGGAAGTTAACGTTTGTGTTTACAATAGTCAATCATCTGTCGAATCATGATTTTAGGAAGGCTAAAGGGAGTGGATGTGTAGAGGTGATATAAAGCAGACATCTCCCTATAGGTCACATCATCTTTGGAGATTTGCTTGGGAATGATAGCAGAGTATATGATACGGTGAATTTTGTAAAAGTATTGGTTAAAATAACGAGCACGAAATTTCCTGTCAGGACAAGGATGAGGGGCATAAAGTATGTCTTTGAAGGAATCAAGAGTGATGTCGTCTCTGAGATTGAGTTTGTCAATCTCAACTAGGGCATCTCCCTCATTAGGGATTTCAAGAATTTCACCCAAGGTTGTATCGTCAAATTCAATGTCGATTCCACCCACTCTCGAAGAAATAGACCATTGTTCATGAGATAGATTACAATAAAACATATGAATGACATTCAAATATATGGGTTTTCTAGTTTTGACTAGATGATGAAGATGGAATTCTACAAGTTTAGGTTTTTGGGCATAAAAAGTAGTAAAATTAATAGAATTGCCCTTGTAAATATTTCTTTGCACAAAATTATTGAACCATAGATTTGAGGCATCAATAGAAGTAAAATTGTAGTCATCATATTCTCCTAGGTTTGGAATATTATGAGAGAATAAGGAATAGATAGCATCATCACTAGAGGGTTGAGAAGAGGAAGCTTCATTTGCTTTTTTCTTCTTTTTCCTAAATTTAGGAGCCATGAATTAGGGTTTGAGAATGTAAAGATTGTACCTTAAAAAGATTGAAGGGGATGAAGGAGAATCTCACCAAGAGCCTTTAGATCTCAAGTTGAGAGAGAAAAAGCCTTTGTAGAAGGAGATCACAAAACTAGGGTTTAGGAGGAAAGGGTTTATTCTCGGTTTTGAGATGAAGGGTTTGGGAGGATGAAGTAATAAGATCAAATTCATGGCTGATGCTGTTATATAAAAATATTTGAACCAAATTCGGACCGAGTTCGGACCGAACTCTGTCCGAGTTCTGATAGCTCTGGATTTTAAAAATATATTTTTGTAGAAAGCTATAATAGTTATATATAAATATATAAGTGGTCTTATAATAATACAAGTATAAAATATATGAGGTCTATAACTATGACAGGCTATTATCAGTCATTGCTTTTAGACAAGTCATTTAACATAATTTATATACAAGTCAATTACTGAATGAATGATAATTGTACTTAGGAAACATTTATAATACCTCATTGTATATCATTACTCAGTGAGGTATTTTTGTTATTATTAATTAGCTGTAGGGGCCAGTTCTCAGCTAGTGGTGGTCGGAAGACACTTAAGTACCGTGTCGCTTAAGGCTGTTTACACCTTGTTAAAAGAAGAACCCTTCAGGATTTTCAACAATAATTTCTATACCTTTAGAGCATAATATTAAAGAATTATTTAACAAGAGTTTCTTCGTATACAGTTTTAAGAACAATTATACTACTATAGATAAGAAAATTTGTGTTACCATAATAACTTAATAGTCATGTTTCGTTGTTGGTGCAATTGCTTATGAGAATATCTATTTAGCTTTTTGTAATCACCAGCTTTCTCCTTTATCATTACGTCTTGCCGCAAATCGTTCTACCTATATGATTAGAACAAGATTTGGTATCCAGGATTTGGATCTGTATTTATTAGCTTTAAGAATCCACTTATACATATTCATATCAACCAATTTTCTAGCCTTACACTGATGTGTAATGTGTCATTTTAAAACCACAATAATGACATATAACATAGTCATTTGTGTTTGATATAGAAAGATGAGTATGTGAAGTAGTGTGACATGTCTTGCATGGATTTTGTAATAGAATACATGATTGTGTGAAGTATGTTGTGTTCTACATGCATAATAGTGTGAAGCATTTGGTTTGCTTGTTATTGTCTTGTTGTGAGGGCTCTTTTGTTTAGCCATATGTCTCGTGTTAGACTGAATAGTAGGTTGTACAACCTGCTTTCCCAATCTAATCTCTAACTTTTTAGATGTGGCATATAAATCATCATATTTGGCAGTAAGAGCATCTATCTTAAGTGAGGCATTAGAGTACTTCTCCTTTTCCTGTTTTAAGTCCTCCTTAAGTTTAGAATTTTCTTGATTGCTTTCATCAAAGCAGTCAAGAGCTTCTTGTAAGCTAAGCTCAAGTTTGGAGATTTTAATTGATTTATCAGAAGATGAGTTTTTTCTAGCTTCCTTAAGTAAGCAAATAAGCTGATCATTCTTAAGCTGATCAGATATGATATCTTTTCGAGCTTGTTCATAGTTATTTCTAATCTTATTATAGTCTTCAAACAAATCATTAAAAGCATAAGAAAATTCATCATACGAAATATCTTTTGCTAGAGAGTCATTATTTACCTCGCTTACCATTAAGCACAAGTCTGTCATATGTTGAAGGTTTTTGTCATTCTCGTACTGGATGCTTGCATTGATTGCTAGACTTTTGCTTGGTCATAAGTTTGCAACATCTTTTTCCTTGCTTTTACCATTGTTGCACTGAATATCTGCTTCTTTCTTTGTACATATAGCTTTTTTATGTTGATATAAGCTTGCAATATTATGAGGTTCTTCTTCAACTTCTTTGTTGTTTCCATAGGTTGCTTTCAGCATTTTCCATATCTCTTATGAAATTTTGCAGTTGGAGATAAGTTTGAATTCGTCTTCTCCTAGAGTACAATAGAGCATGTATATTACCTTTGCATCATCGCTTGCTGCTTTTTTTTCATCTTCAGTATGTTCATTATCTACTTTGTCAACTCTTTTATAACCATTAGTAACATAAGTCCATAATTTAAAACCAAAAGATTTAGAAAAGCACTCATATGTATTTTGCAAAATAAGTAGTTAGTACTATTAAAAACTTATGGCTTATCAAGTAGTTGGCTTTCACCATTGATAAAAAATAGTGATCTTGTTATTGCCATATGTTATACTCTTTGGATGTTAATATGATAATCAAGAGAACTTGCTTTGATTATGAAAAATAGTTCCTATATAAAGAGTACCAGTTCTGATACTAATTGAGGAGCAAATAATATCTGTAATATATATATAAAGAGAGCACCTGCTCTGATACTGTAAAACCCCCTTCCTAAAAATTGTATATACCCTTTTATTTATTAATTATTATTTAAATTGTAGTAATTAGGGATAAATAGGAGAAATAGATTTTTAATAATTTTTATTTTTAGGTGTTCGGGCACTTAGAGGATTTATGGGACCATTAGGAATTTTTCGAAATTTATTCCATGTAGGAGACCCCTTGAGCAGTTGCTAGCCTAACGGTGTGCATTATTCTAATCTATAAATTTCTTATGAGTATATATATATATATATATGTATATATATACAAATATATATATGTATAGATATATTTAAGAAGAAGAAAAGAAAAGAAAAGAAAGTATAAAGAAATTAATAAGCTAATAATAATAATAATAATGATAATCCTAATAACCTTAAAGCCAAGCACAGCCAACTAAAGCATAGCAAATAAAGCACAGCAAGCTAGCAAATTTGCTAGCATTCCAAGTAGCACTTTGAACGTTAGCAAAAAAAGAATAACAAGTTAGCAAAACTAGAATTCCACATTACACAGCGCCCCCTTTGTAAACGGAACCGCCCCCATCCCTTCTCTCTCACTATTATATATATATATATATATATATATATATATATATATATATATATATATATATATATATATATATATATATTATTTCATAAAACCCTAACCTAAAATCTCCAGACCCCCTCTTCTCATCTAGAGCTGCCACCGCAGCCAGAGAACCCAGTCAGGCCGTCCAAACCAATCCCGACGACCCCGACCTCGCGCACTGCAGATTCCCATACGAGATGCCTTCGTTCCGGAGTTACTTTCCGTCGACTCGCTCAACCAAACATTATTCCGTCTTCACCGGTATGCTCACCCCTTAACCCTATCCTATATTTGTATGATAATAGACCTCGAACAACATGTACCCATAGGCAAAAACAGCGCCCAAGTTGGCGCAAACAGGCCCAATTCTGAGATCGCAGAAAACTGCGGTGACCACCCATGTTGCCGAGTTTATATCTCCCACCACAGAGATCCGAATTCGGTGATTCTTTTTTATATGTGTAGAACACTTGACCTAGTTTATTTTTTGTTAAATAACCCTAGATTATTAGCTGTTGTGGACAGAATTAAATTTGTCATAAAATCCCGCGAACCCACTTTTTCCAGATTTCCAAAAGTTGGGAAACGGAGCGCGCCCCGCCAAACGGGACCGTCCTGCCATATACCAAGTGTATCAAATGGTGCATACAGCGTAATCAAACACGTAAAAATTCGTGGAAGCTGATTTGGACGCGTGTGCGCGCCGGAATCAGGCCGTATCCGCGGACACATCCCGTATCGCAACTTTTGTGGAACTCGTGCGTATTTTGTGCACGCTTATCAGATTACGACGAAACTTATGCCACTAGACTCGTGGTAACGCGCTGGTCCTGTGACCCAATTTTCACGCAATTCTGAGACGGTTGACCAAATCGCCAATTGGCGGGCCCCACAGTTGACTTTTTGGACAAAATTGTGTTCGGCCCATCGGAATCCACATTTGGATATACCGTTGGGTTCGTATTGACATGTAGAGTTATTTGACCTATAGTTTGTCCCATTTACAGACTGTTACCCTTGGCACACTTTTCGGTACAGAGTGGGCCACATGTGGACCCCACTTTTACCCAAAATTACCGTTTTGCCCCTGTGTCCAAATTGGATGAAAGGAAAGTACTTTTTAGCTATTTTGCTTATTCTGGGAACGTTGGTGATATTTATTTCAGCATCCGGAGACATTTGTTCTGTGGCCATAGCTTTTGATCCTGTGCGTTTGATTTTTGGATAGTACACCTTGCAGCTTTCTTACCAGGCAAGGTACCTTGCCAAATTACTTACAGTATTTTGCATGCTTAGTATATTACTGTATATTTATTTCACTTCTGTTTATTTATTGCATGTGTAGTTCCTTTCAGTCTTTACTATATATTAGATATGTTGACACACACTTGACACTTAGTATCATAGAGGACAACCATTAGGCGTATGGGCTTTTAACCACTCTGGTAAACCGTAGTATATAGTTCACACTACGGGCGTGTGTCGCGCTGGTCGCTACCCCCACGGTATATCGATTTCTGGAGTCTCGCTGGTCGCTACCCCCGCGGTATGTCAATTTCTGATGTCCATTGACGTGTGTGTGAGTTGTGAGGTAGATCGAGTAGCCTACCCTTGCCCATACGTCAAAAAGTTGTCCTCATTTGCATTCATATAGATTGTCTTGTACAGCTTACTTATTTATTTTCAAATTATATGCATGTTTACTGTATTCAAGTTGGCTCGCTTTTTGTATCTTGTTACGTCCCTCTGAGGACCTGGTCCTCTGCCAGGTGTATCTGTTCTTGAGTATTTGCAGGAGAGCAGATTTGGATGGTTATATATGTTTCGTGGATGTCCTCTCTTCGAGCCCGGGATTGCTAGCTGGTATTCTTATATGGTGTTGTTGTGTTGTACTTATTTGTATTTGCTCTTACATTCAAGTTGGTAGTGGATTTATTTCCATCCAACTATCATCCTTAGATACTTATATTAAGATCTAGTTATATAGATGCTGGTTATTCATTTATATTAATTTTCTGTGGATGAGATTTAGATTGTACCCTGTGACTTGTGATACATTTTATACCACTGGTGGATTAATATTCATATTACAGCGTACGTATGGGTTATGGTTTCTGTTACTACCATATTCCGAAAACAGGGGTATTTTCGATTTTTTACAATATTTAATATTATGTTATTTACAATTAATTGATTGCATGATAGTGTATTTGATTTAAATAATTTTGTGCGATGTGTGATTAAATATATAATTATATGCAGTGTTAATTATTTTATTTTAGCTAGCAGACTAGACCTAGAAGTCAATAGATAGCACCTGTCCGAATTATGGAATTTTGAGGTAATTATTTTATCTAGAATTTAATTCTTGGAGTTTATAATTAATTACTGTATTTTATTTAATATTTTGCGCATTGCCTTTGCTTCGATATTTGGAGCAGTATCCTGACTTCTGTCTTCCAACAAATTTCACAATCTTGTCCTAGACATGCCCGCCTTCAATTCTCCTATTTTGCAACTCATAATTTTGCTCCCTGTGCATTGTTTCTGGCCGCACAAAAATTGTCGCGGACGTTATTTTTAATTTCCTATTTTGTATCGTTGTGCGTTCCAATCGAAAATTGGAGGCCATCTTGACCTATTTTTCGTGCGGCCCAAATTAGGGTAATATTCTGTTCGGAGTCTTCTTCAATATTGGTATTGATGACTTGATCTGATTTTGGCCCCAAGTACTCCAAATTAATTGTTGAACACAACTTGCATTTATTTCTATTTAAATTGAGGATACCATTTTATCTGATTTTAAAATCTCCAATTAATTCCAGTGCCCTACAAATTCAGCCCATACCCATCTTACAGTGCCCCCTGACCCTACAAATTATCGGACCCCGAATCGCCCGCCAAATTTTCGTCATTTTATGTGTTGGTGCAATTTCCCGAATTTAAGGGGCTAAGTTGCAATTATTCAATTGTAGGTGCCAACACCTAATTATTTTAATCAATGAGGGAGCCTATTAATTTTAATTAAGAACTCTCATCCCCCATGAATAATTTCCTCATGTTCAATCCTAGCCATTCATTTGAAATTGGCCCATCATCACCCTATATTATTCCCTCTCTCTTCCTATTTAATGACTTGTACCCTCAAACCCTAATCCCTAGGCAACCTAGAAAACTCCACCTCCTCTCAAGCCACCATCCCCTCTCTCATACGTAGGAACCACCTCTTTCTTCCTTCCTCTTCTCATTTCTTCTCTTCTCCTTCCTTTTTCTTCTTCTCTTTCCTTTCTTGTTTCTTCTTCTTCTTTTATTTGCTTTTAAATTCAAATTCAAATAAATAAGGGGGGGGGTACTGTTCACCATCTCCCCCCTTACTGTGCATTCCCGGCGGCCAACTCCTCTGACTGCTCCGGCGGCCGCTGCACCCAGCCCGCTGCACTCCGGTCGGCGGCTGCTGCCTCTCCTCGACTCCCCCATCATCACCTCCACCAGCATCAACCATCACCACCACCTCCACCACCATTAACTCCGACGCCAAACCCGGCGACCCGGCGGCCAACCCGGCGGCCAGTTCACCCTGCTGCGGCTGCTCCTCCCCCATCCCGCCTCGCTGCGACTGCTCCCCGGCGGCCAGCACCGGTTCAGCCGATCCCTTCCCAGTGAGCCCTCTTCTTCTTCTCCCCTTCTTTCTCTTTATATATATATATATATATATATATATGTATATATACATATGTATATACATGTTTACATATATATTTAATGTGTATAAATATACATGTATGTATATATCTAATTAATATGTATATTAATGTGTATATAGTATTATTTTTATTAATTGTTTAATAGTATTGGTATACGTATAAATGTATATTTCTTATATACGTAATATATATAATTAAATGTAAAATGGAAATACATGATTAATGTATATTTTGTAAATGTATGTATTTAAAATAAATATGTATAGTAATTATTTTTAATTAATTGTATGTAAATAACTTGTAAAATATATTAGTGTATATATATAACTATGTATAGGTATTTGTGTATATGTTGATTAATGTATATATATATATATCTAATGTATATATATATATAAATGTTTGTTTATATATCTAAATTAATGTGGTAATTAGCATATTATATTATTACTTTATTAATATCTGATTATATGAGCATAGTAGGTAATTAAATAAATTATATAATTAAGTATGTATTTAATCAAGGCAAATGTATATACAACGTATTTGGTATATGTATTATTTTTGGTAAAAATGTATAAATATGTAAATTGTATATTATTTAATTATTAGAAATCAATTGTATGAGTATAGTATATATTTAAATAAATTCTATAATTAAGTTGGTATATATATATATATATATATATATATTGTATATATATATATATATACTTGATATAATTTCAAATGTATATTTTGTACATACATTTAATATATTTATATATATATATATGATTGATATATATAAATACGTGTGCTACTATATGTATTTTAAATATATATATACATAGCATATTTTCAAAATATATTTAATTGGTATATTCATCTGTATATAGTATTGTATAATTTAATTGGTATAATTTAGTATATAAAAATGATAGTATACGTACTATTTTTGGTGTGTATATATATATATATCTTTATTGTTCAATTGACATAGATATATATGTGTAGGTATATTTTGTATAAACCCTTAGTACATTTTTATAATATATACATGTATATTCTGTAGTTGTATTTAATTTGAGATATGTTGTATTAGTTTTATTTAAAGTGTATATATATTTTACTTATATCTATTATTGTAATTAAGGGATATTAAGATATAGTTGGCCTATCTAGTAGATGACCCCTACCGTACCTAGCGTAGCCCTAAGGCCAGTGTATTTCTATTGTGTGTTAGGATAGCTTCTGATACAAATGTCATATTGTGATGTGTTTATAGGACTGTTGGTTTACCAGGGGATACTCTGGAACAGGACATCCATAAATACCAGCTAAGGACCCGAGGCAAGTACATTCTCCGATAATTTCCAATTTCTTGATAATTTCTATAATTTCAATAATCCTGAAATGTTACAACTGAATCTTTGACACTGTGCTACACGGACTAGTATAGCTTGGATCTGCAGTCATGAGATGTTACATTGATTATCGTATTGACATTGTACACGACATGTATATTAGACATCGTACATGATAGACTTGACTTGCTCGTGTATCGTGACGTGTCATGGTTGGATCCACAGTACTAGTTGGGGGCGGGGAAGTAGTTAGTAAGAAATGTGATCATAACCTCTTATTGTAGTATAGAAAATTGTAAGTGTTAATCATGCTCTTCACCCATGATTAGCCAGGCCCTGTTGCTATCGTACATGTTCCCAAGCCGATCACATTTCGAAACTACAATTTCAAACACTTAGAATAGTTACAGTTCTCTATTTTAGATCATATACTACACCACTCGTATATGATACTGTTCCTTGTTCTTTTTATTTTCATACATGCACTGACTGTATCATATTGCCTATTGCCTGTCTCTTTACATTGCCTGTCTCTCTTAAACTGTCATTACATTTTCTTCTCAGTAGCTAGCATGACATGTTTTATTGTATTATAGACATTATCAATTAATGGAACTGTTATTTGAGATTGTGCTTTGCTCCTTCCTGACTGGAAATATTTTTCCAGACTATGCCTTAGTGGACCGCTGTCCGACACTTTATGGACCATATGGTGAGTAGCTGCAGACTTGGTAGTAGTTGTGATTCCAGGAGGTCTAGTCAGAAGTGCTATTTTTAGTTAGTGCTTTAATTAGACTATTTGGTACCGGATTTGTCTCCGGCATTGTTGATAATTCTTGGATATTGTTAAGTTAAGTTATTTTCTTGTGGACTTGTGTTGTGTTTAATTTTAGTTTATTATTCGAAATCTTATCGTGCTGTAATCCTGTGATTGAGTATGTGTTCATCTTATTTGTGTCATCCGTGCCTCCTAATGGAGATTGGATGCTTGCGTGACATTAGTTAGATAGTATCAAGACCTTGACAGCGTTCTACCGCCGATGCTGCGGCGTAGGCTGGACGTACCCACGCACTCGTGCCCCTAAACCGGGTGCGGGTCGTGACACGTTTTTAGTGGTGGCCCATGCAGGTCAGACTTCGCGAGTTGTGCGATGTCGTAGTAGTGTGACATCCTTGTTATACTACTGCGTGCCTGCTATAGGACATAGGACGTAGGATACTAGGACGAGAGCAAATACTCAATCACAATTCCTTGAGAGATTCCTGGGATGACCCCTGAGAATCTTGTTATAATTTCCAATTTAAAAATCATTTTCTTGTTCTGTCCATTCTCACTTGTTGATCTTGATTGATTGTTGTTACTTAGGTATTAAATTAGGATTTTTGCTTCATTATAGAGTTGATTTCATATTAAGAGGAATTATAGACTAATTTATGGTACTATTTGATGATGCCCGTCAATGAGGACAGTGAGAATGATTAACATTTGAGCTATTGGACTACGGAAGGTGGATTTAAAATTTTTGAAAATTGAAATGAAATTCAAATTTTAGGATTCTGAGAAGATTGAGATGGTTATTAAAATTATTTTGAAGATTTCAATGAATTGCAAAATTTTGAAATTTGAGGAGTTGAAATATTGTTATTAAAATTTTATTTTTGAGGATTCCGATTTGATTCAATAAACCTAGACAAGTCTATAAGGATCTTTAAGGTGATTAAGTTTCATTTCAGTATTTAATAATTAACCTTGAGGGGAGTGTATACAATTTACTTTAAATTTTATTCGAGGAGTTATTTTGAGGAAAATTTATTTGAGGATAAGATTTTATAGTGGGAGAGATACATTAGTATACAACAGATGAGATGCATGTGTATAAGGATCGGTTGGCTTGAGTATGATTGAGAATTCACTGCAAACTGACTTGGGTGATCATCAAGGGTTGTACTAGAAAGTGCAGTACTTAGTATAGTGTATTGAAATTGATATGCATTGAGTGATAAGATTAACTAGTTGTACTAGAAAGTGCAGTACTTAGTATAGTGTATTGAAATTGATATGCATTGAGTGATAAGATTAACTAGTATTAGCGATTGCAGTAGGTAAGGAAGCTAGCAGTGAGTGTGCTTGTGATAGAACTGTGGTACCTATAAGGATAGAGGTATCAGACCATGGATGCATCTTTGACCCGTACAATCACAACTAGGGTTTATTTCCAATCTATCTTAAATGTTGCTTCTTTAGATCTGTACTGTCCTCCCTTGATGATATCGTATTTTACCCTAATTGATTCTTTGGGATCTGTCTTCAGGATGTCGCCGCAGACAAGGTCTATGAGAGCGGGAACATCAGCTTTAGAGGGGTCTACCACCTCTCCACCTGAGGGACAGACAGCCGTAGTTCCTCCTACATCTCCGATGCACGTAGGTGATCTTCCTCCTCCACCTGTTAAGAAGATTGCCGCAGCTGTAACGGACAACCTTCCTCCTCCACTGACTCCGATTTCTGGAAGTTTGCCCATTGACGGAACACAGATGTTTACCTTGATCCAAGGCATGGTAGATGCCCAGAGAGTGACGGCAGACGCTCAGCGAGTTCAGGCTGAGGCTCAGAGGATGCAAGCAGAAGCGTACCAGGCACAAACCGAACTGATGAAAGAAAACATGGAGAATGCTCATCAAGTGACCCTCCAAGCTTTAGAGAAAGTAGCACAGTACCAGCAGTTTCCTGGCCAGCAACAGCAGAGATCAGGCACTATAGTGGATTTCAAGAGGATGATGCCTCGAGAGTTCAAAGGCACCGAAGGAATACTCTACGCTGACGACTGGTTAGAAGATATAGAGAGAAGCCTGCGATTGACCCAGATTCCGGAGAAATTGAAGATAGAAGCCGCTGGCAGTCAGATGTTCGATATCGTACTCACGTGGTATCGCACGGAACCGAGAATTACTGCGCAAGGACTTACTTGGGAGACCTTCAAGGAACTCTTCAAGGAGAAGTTCTTTCCCGACGTGGCATTGGGAACCTTGGAAAGTCAGTTTCATGACTTAGTTCAAGGAAATATGTCGGTCAACGAGTACGCTGCAGAATTCTGTAGATTGAGCTGTTTTGCATCGTCTATGATTCGGGACCCAGGAGATCGAGCCCAGAAATTTAGAAAGGGACTGACAAGAGAGATTAAGTCGCGCACTTCTGGTCGACGTACCGCTACCTTTGAGGCTATCTTGATGGATGCTCAGATTGCAGAAGAGGATCTGGATCTCAGGCCTAAAAGGAGTCACGACACTTTTGGAGATACGAATGATAGCGCAGGACAGGCCAAGCATCCCCGTATTCAGCATCCACCACAGTACTTAGCACCAGTTCCTATCCAGCAACATCCATGGGCGTATCAGTATCAACAGCAGTACCAGGCACCAATTCATGTTCAGCAGGATCAGCAACAGCCTCCAAGAGAGACACAACAAACTTGTCATTTCTGTAAGAAACCAGGTCACCTTTGGGAGAGCTGTAGAACGAGGCTAGGACTTTGTTTGCACTGCGGCGCTGCGGGACATCGAGTAAGGGATTGTCTTCTAACCTCTTATCTTCCCGGCCAGCGCTCAACTTCAGATTATAGAGATCCAGTTAGGCTACCTGTGGGACAGTATATTGCTCAGCACCCGCAAAGGGAACCACCCCAGCAGGGCGGGCATTTGCGATGACGGTCGAGGAGACCGATACTGCAGGTAATGTGTTAGCAGTATCTGTTCTTTCCTTCCTTTTGTTCCTATATAATTGATTGATTGATTGCTTAGTACCGTAGCTTGTATGCATGATTCTTTTTATGATGTTAGTAGTACACCCTGATACATAGACTGCAACACCATGACAAAAGACACCATGACCATCCGTATTTCCCCTAGATTGTATATGGTATGACTATAGGTAGAATTTTCTTAGACCGTGATTAGTGGTGTTGACTGTAGTGAAGATTCATGAAGGAGTTATGACTTGACAAGAGGAACAAGATGATTTAAAATTTGAGGATAAATATTGATTTAAATAGATGGTTAAGAAATTAACGTTTCATAATTGGTGGTTTAATTAATTCCAGGAAAGATTTTGACATGTTTAAGTTGGTTATTAATTTGAAAATTTGGGAGATTTATCAATGTATTTATTTAATTGCAAGTTATGAATTTTAGAACTTTATTTTTGGATGTGACATTTAGAGAATCCTTAAATATCATATTGTTGAGTTCTCGAGGAGTGGATATTAAATTTCGGGTATTGAATTATCAACTCAAACTTTCAAGGAAATTTTAATAAAAAGGGACCTTGATTCTATTTTGAGGATTTTTTCAGGAATACAAATAATTCAGAATTTTGAAAATTTTGAGAGGACATTGTGGATTATTAACTAATTTCATGTATGATGAATTTAAAATTTGAGGGAATAATAATGTGTATGATTAAACACTAGTATGAGGATTTTAAATTTCGAGGACGAAATTCTTTTAAGGTGGGTAGACTTGTCACTACCACATTCCGAAAACAGGGGTATTTTCGATTTTTTACAATATTTAATATTATGTTATTTACAATTAATTGATTGCATGATAGTGTATTTGATTTAAATAATTTTGTGCGATGTGTGATTAAATATATAATTATATGCAATGTTAATTATTTTATTTTAGCTAGCAGACTAGACCTAGAAGCCAGTAAATAGCACCTGTCCGAATTATGGAATTTTGAGGTAATTATTTTATCTAGAATTTAATTCTTGGAGTTTATAATTAATTACTGTATTTTATTTAATATTTTGCGCATTGCCTTTGCTTCGATATTTGGAGCAGTATCCTGACTTCTGTCTTCCAACAAATTTCACAATCTTGTCCTAGACATGCCCGCCTTCAATTCTCCTATTTTGCAACTCATAATTTTGCTCCCTGTGCATTGTTTCTGGCCACACAAAAATCGTCGCGGACGTTATTTTTAATTTCCTATTTTGTATCGTTGTGCGTTCCAATCGAAAATTGGAGGCCATCTTGACCTATTTTTCATGCGGCCCAAATTAGGATAATATTCTGTTCGGAGTCTTCTTCAATATTGGTATTGATGACTTGATCTGATTTTGGCCCCAAGTACTCCAAATTAATTGTTGAACACAACTTGTATTTATTTCTATTTAAATTGAGGATACCATTTTATCTGATTTTAAAATCCCCAATTAATTCCAGTGCCCTACAAATTTAGCCCATACCCATCTTACAGTGCCCCCTGACCCTACAAATTATCGGAAGCCGAATCGCCTGCCAAATTTTCGTTATTTTATGTGTTGGTGTAATTTCCCGTTTTTAAGGGGCTAAGTTGCAATTATTCAATTGTAGGTGCCAACACCTAATTATTTTAATCAATGAGGGAGCCTATTAATTTTAATTAAGAACCCTCATCCCCCATGAATAATTTCCTCATGTTCAATCCTAGCCATTCATTTAAAATTGGCCCATCATCACCCTACATCATTCCCTCTCTCTTCCTATTTAATGACTTGTACCCTCAAACCCTAATCCCTAGGCAACCTAGAAAACTCCACCTCCTCTCAAGCCACCATCCCCTCTCTCATACGTAGGAACCACCTCTTTCTTCCTTCCTCTTCTCATTTCTTCTCTTCTCCTTCCTTTTTCTTCTTCTCTTTCCTTTCTTGTTTCTTCTTCTTCTTTTATTTGCTTTTAAATTCAAATTCAAATAAATAAGGGGGGGTACTGTTCACCATCTCCCCCCTTACTGTGCATTCCCGGCGGCCAACTCCTCTGACTGCTCCGGCGGCCGCTGCACCCAGCCCGCTGCACTCCGGTCGGCGGCTGCTGCCTCTCCTCGACTCCCCCATCATCACCTCCACCAGCATCAACCATCACCACCACCTCCACCACCATTAACTCCGACGCCAAACCCGGCGACCCGGCGGCCAGTTCACCCTGCTGCGGCTGCTCCTCCCCCATCCCGCCTCGCTGCGACTGCTCCCCGGCGGCCAGCACCGGTTCAGCCGATCCCTTCCCAGTGAGCCCTCTTCTTCTTCTCCCCTTCTTTCTCTTTATATATATATATATATATATATATATATATATATATATATATATATATATATGTATATATACATATGTATATACATGTTTACATATATATATTTAATGTGTATAAATATACATGTATGTATATATCTAATTAATATGTATATTAATGTGTATATAGTATTATTTTTATTAATTGTTTAATAGTATTGGTATACGTATAAATGTATATTTCTTATATACGTAATATATATAATTAAATGTAAAATGGAAATACATGATTAATGTATATTTTGTAAATGTATGTATTTAAAATAAATATGTATAGTAATTATTTTTAATTAATTGTATGTAAATAACTTGTAAAATATATTAGTGTATATATATAACTATGTATAGGTATTTGTGTATATGTTGATTAATGTATATATATATATATCTAATGTATATATATATATAAATGTTTGTTTATATATCTAAATTAATGTGGTAATTAGCATATTATATTATTACTTTATTAATATCTGATTATATGAGCATAGTAGGTAATTAAATAAATTATATAATTAAGTATGTATTTAATCAAGGCAAATGTATATACAACGTATTTGGTATATGTATTATTTTTGGTAAAAATGTATAAATATGTAAATTGTATATTATTTAATTATTAGAAATCAATTGTATGAGTATAGTATATATTTAAATAAATTCTATAATTAAGTTGGTATATATATATATATATATATATATATATATATATATATATATATATATATATATATATATTGTATATATATATATATATACTTGATATAATTTCAAATGTATATTTTGTACATACATTTAATATATTTATATATATATATATGATTGATATATATAAATACGTGTGCTACTATATGTATTTTAAATATATATATACATAGCATATTTTCAAAATATATTTAATTGGTATATTCATCTGTATATAGTATTGTATAATTTAATTGGTATAATTTAGTATATAAAAATGATAGTATACGTACTATTTTTGGTGTGTATATATATATATATATCTTTATTGTTCAATTGACATAGATATATATGTGTAGGTATATTTTGTATAAACCCTTAGTACATTTTTATAATATATACATGTATATTCTGTAGTTGTATTTAATTTGAGATATGTTGTATTAGTTTTATTTAAAGTGTATATATATTTTACTTATATCTATTATTGTAATTAAGGGATATTAAGATATAGTTGGCCTATCTAGTAGATGACCCCTACCGTACCTAGCGTAGCCCTAAGGCCAGTGTATTTCTATTGTGTGTTAGGATAGCTTCTGATACAAATGTCATATTGTGATGTGTTTATAGGACTGTTGGTTTACCAGGGGATACTCTGGAACAGGACATCCATAAATACCAGCTAAGGACCCGAGGCAAGTACATTCTCCGATAATTTCCAATTTCTTGATAATTTCTATAATTTCAATAATCCTGAAATGTTACAACTGAATCTTTGACACTGTGCTACACGGACTAGTATAGCTTGGATCTGCAGTCATGAGATGTTACATTGATTATCGTATTGACATTGTACACGACATGTATATTAGACATCGTACATGATAGACTTGACTTGCTCGTGTATCGTGACGTGTCATGGTTGGATCCACAGTACTAGTTGGGGGCGGGGAAGTAGTTAGTAAGAAATGTGATCATAACCTCTTATTGTAGTATAGAAAATTGTAAGTGTTAATTATGCTCTTCACCCATGATTAGCCAGGCCCTGTTGCTATCGTACATGTTCCCAAGCCGATCACATTTTGAAACTACAATTTCAAACACTTAGAATAGTTACAGTTCTCTATTTTAGATCATATACTACACCACCCGTATATGATACTGTTCCTTGTTCTTTTCATTTTCATACATGCACTGACTGTATCATATTGCCTATTGCCTGTCTCTTTACATTGTCTGTCTCTCTTAAACTGTCATTACATTTTCTTCTCAGTAGCTAGCATGACATGTTTTATTGTATTATAGACATTATCAATTAATGGAACTGTTATTTGAGATTGTGCTTTGCTCCTTCCTGACTGGAAATATTTTTCCAGACTATGCCTTAGTGGACTGTTGTCCGACACTTTATGGACCATATGGTGAGTAGCTGCAGACTTGGTAGTAGTTGTGATTCCAGGAGGTCTAGTCAGAAGTGCTATTTTTAGTTAGTGCTTTAATTAAACTATTTGGTACCGGATTTGTCTCCGGCATTGTTGATGATTCTTGGATATTGTTAAGTTAAGTTATTTTCTTGTGGACTTGTGTTGTGTTTAATTTTAGTTTATTATTCGAAATCTTATCGTGCTGTAATCCTGTGATTGAGTATGTGTTCATCTTATTTGTGTCATCCGTGCCTCCTAATGGAGATTGGATGCTTGCGTGACATTAGTTAGATAGTATCAAGACCTTGACAGCGTTCTACCGCCGATGCTGCGGCGTAGGCTGGACGTACCCACGCACTCGTGCTCCTAAATTGGGTGCGGGTCGTGACAGTTTCCATATATTGGAGTTGCCATATCCATACGGCTGGCATGCTTATGTGTCCTAGTCCTACGTATTTTAGGACTGGGGCATGACAGATACCAATTAAGGAGAAAATAATATCAATAAAAGTTCCAATATAAGATTACCTACTCTGATACCAATTATGGAATAAGTGATATCAGTAATAGTTCCAATATAAGAGTACCTGCTCTGCTACCAATTGTAGGACCGTGTATGGCAACTCTAAAAGGGGGGAGGGTGAATAGAGTGTAGGTATGCAGCAGAATAAAATTATCTGTTAAAATATAATTCTATAGCATGAAATAATGATCAACTACTAGCAGTTATAATATATCTCATGTGTAAGTAATACTACTAGCAGTTTTATAAATATATGTAATAGAGTGAGAGAGAGAGAGCAAATGCAAACACCAAGATGTATACTAGTTTTCCTCTGCAAGGACTAGTCTAGTCCCGAGAACTCAAGCTCGGAGTTGTATCCACTATAATCACCAATAGTGAATCATAAGCTTTGATCCGAAGGCTTGCCACTTCTTTACAACCACGAGGTTTGATCCGAAGTCTCACAACTTTATAGCTTAATAGAGAGAGTAATTGATGGAACAAAGCTCTTTACAACTCTGAAGACTTGTAGACCGAGATTGCACTTGACACTAGGAAGGCTAGGGAGTTGCTCTTGAGATGGGAAAGTTAAGGCTTTAGGGGTTTGCTCACAATAGGATAGAAGATTTAAAAATGGTTGAGTTGTTGTTAGAATGAAGAATTCCAATCCTATTTATAGTGTATAGGCAAATAAAATTCGGCCAAAATTCGGATAGGGTTCAAATCAAATTTTCAACCATTGGGGCAAGAAATCGGGAGCTATTGAACTGGTTAATTTTATACCAAAAGGGTAACCGAGTTCGGTCTTAGTTCAGCCTGAGTTTGATCTCTTAGTATGGTAGACTTTGTAAATGAATGTGGCCTGATTTGGTGGATAGGTTCTTTGGTTTATTTGAGTGGACTAGGTATCTGGGTATAGGTACTTAGGATTTACTAGTGCAACTCAGCTTATATCAGTCATAGACTTAAATAAATGAAAGATTATATTTGAATAGAAACCAATAGCTATTATAGAGTCTATCTTTAGTATTGACGGAGTTGATATGCTTTGCATCGAGTATCTGCTTCATCTGTGTTTTTGATCTAATATTTGACGATTGTCCGAATACGGTTGACTGTGACCACTTTGTGTCAACATACATCTTGATCTGAACGTCGTCTTGGGTATATCTAGTTCTCTGACTCCGATCTGATGATATCCCAACCGTAAATCAATCTTGGCACACACTGCTGCTTTACTAAGCTGATCGAATAATTTATCGATCCTTGGCAAGTGATACTTGTTCTTGATGGTTTTTGCATTAAGGATACGATAATCAACACATAATCATGATGTTCCATCATTCTTCTTCACAAGTAGCATTGGGGCTCCCCAAGGTGATCCACTAGCATGAATGAATCTATTGGTTCTTAATTCTTCTATCATCTGGTACAAGACTTCCAACTCTGAGGGTACCATCTTGAAGACTCTCTCTGTTACTGTTATTGTTCCTGAAAGTAGATCAATGGTAAACTTTATCTCTCTTTCTGGTGGCATGTCTGGAAGTTCTTCTGGGAACACATCTAGAAACTCACTGACCACTCTGGAGAATTGTACTCATTTTTTTACTACCATTCTTATGATCGCTGACGGAGACTCCATCTCTCTTCTAAAAAATGAGAATTCTTCCACTCCAGGAATATGAAAGATAACCTTGCCAACATGGCAATCTATCGTCGCATATTGGGTACTCAACCAATCCATTCCTAGGATGACGTCATAATCTTCTATAGGAAACTCTATCAGTCTAGCAGGAAAATCTCTCCCATACACTATGACCCGACATGAGGTATAAACTATATCTACTCCCATGATACCGTCATCAGTAAGTATATTGAGTCTTACTGATAATGATTCGAGTTCTAATCCAACTCGTATCACAAATCGTGCAGACATAAAGGAATATGATGCACCAGAATCAAATAATTCTGAAGCTGAATAAGAGTTGATGAGAATGCTACCTGCCACCACCTCACCTGAAGCTAGTTGTTTCTCTACGGTGAGTGTCATAGCCTGACCTCGTCCTCTCGGTGCTGGTCCTCACTACGGCAGACCTCTTTTCCTGGCTTTTACTTAAGCTTGGGCATGCGCATACTGCTGTGGCCTTTGCTTCTAGAATACTTGAGATTGAGTCGACAAAAGCCTCGGACCCTGGTTCTGCTGAACCTACTCTGGATCCCTATACTAGGATCTTGTCTGGAAAAATTATGATTAACTAGCTCTGTGTGGGCAAGATCCCACACTATGGCCTACAGCTCCACTAACTAAGCACAACCCTTGTGCTCTGCAGCATTCAAAAAATATGATCCTAGGCTTTCCACAATAAGAATACCCTGCTAAAGAAGATGTCCTTTGTTGTTGGGTTTAGGTTGGAGCTATTTTCTAAACTGAGGCTGTTGAAACTAGCCTCCTCGGAGATCAGATAATTAAAGCCCTAACTGCAGGGGCTGGGGCTGAAGACTGGCTATAAGAACCGCCTAAAGTATGGGCCTCTTACGACCTCCAGTCCTATCCACTATTCTCTGGGAGGTATACTCATGCCTCCTTGCTGCTCTTAACACCGCAACAAAAGTTTATAACTCGTGCTATTCTTCTACCAATATAATCTCCAGGTGAACTCCATGCTGGAACCTTCTTGCTCGATCTAATTCGATCGCCAGCCAGGTGGGAGCAATCCGACTTAACCTACAAAACTCTACCGCATAGCCGTCGACAGTCCGACCCATCTGCTTTAAGTTATTAAATCTCTGCTATTGATTATAACTCGACATCGTATCAAAGTATCTGACCTAAAATCTTTCGTTGAATGCGGCCCAGGGGATAGAACTTTTAGTAAAACCATCTGTGCTGCCCACCAGTCTCGGGCCAGATCTAGCAACTGCAATCGGACTACCAAGATTTGCTCTTTAGCCGGAACTCTGGCTGCCTCTAGAATATCCTCAATATCCTGAAGCCAAGTGTCCGATGTAATCGTATCCTCGGTGCCATAGAAATACGAGGGTTGTAGGAACTTGAAGTTGCTTGTCGAGTTGTTGGCACAATGTCCGTCTCTTACCATAGCTCCTTGTACTGACTGAATTATTACGTTCTCCCGACGTCCTTGAAATGCCAATAATTATCGAAGGATACTAATTAACACACTATTGTCCCCTCATGCATCAGGTACTGGTTGTACAGGAGGTACTGGCTAGATTTGAGGTTCCTCATTTTGAGCTGTTCTGGATCCGACCCTGAAATACTGAGGTTGAACCTCAAGGGTTTGCTGGGCATCGGGATATTGTCCTGCTACTGGAGGAACTCTAGATGGATGATCAAAAGGACCATGGACAATGTCCCTGAAATATAAAGGATACAAGGATCATCAAAGGGATAAACATGATTGATCGAGGATCAAAGTAGATGTTGAATCAAGATTTGATGGATATAGATTCGAAACTGGAGGAGATCAAGGAGTAGCATCATTGATACATCTAAAACATATTGGTAAATCCTCCACACTTCTGAATTTTCAGACCTACATGGGCCAACACTCAAACCGTGTTACGTCCCAGAACCAGAATACTGGAGAGCAAGGGTAGACAAAGCTAGCTACGTATACAGAGTACTATATACCCCGAGATACGATCATGACTGTCTAGACATGTGAGGGTTTACTCTATAATCCATCAGGCAATCCTGGGTCAAGAATCCTAGATGTCTCAATCTCAAGCAAGCAACAAGTTTACAAGATGTATGTTCACAAACATATAATAGTAAGGCATCACAAACTATATATGTCTAGATGATCATGATGCTAGTTACCAAAATGAAGAACTAGTAGAGTACAATGTTACATGATCAGATCTAGCTATAGTCTAAAATATGCTTTACATGTAGGCCCACAGGCTAGAATGTCAAGCCCTAAAATACGAGCTAAATACGTGTTCGGTGGCTAAATGCCTTAAAATAATAATTATACAAGATCAAGTGGATGATGAAAGAAGAATCTACTCTTGAGGCGGAAAGTACGGAAGATCCTGCGATCCTGCTCCGATATCTGTCCATACAAAACCAGTTGGGTCAAACCCCAAAATAGCAAGTACCACATGTGAGCCAAACTTATAAACTAAAACCAGCATGCAGACAAATTAATAAGAATATGAGGTAAAGTAACAGTTAAAAAGTTATGGAGTATTTAAACAAGGATTTTGGAATCAGTACTCAGATTATCATTTTTGGATCAGTTGTTAAAATAAATTAGGACGAGACTAGACTAGACTGAAAATCAAGCGATCACGACCAATCATGCCCTACAACTTAGATTAAGTGCACCAAGTCCACACTAACTTATTGTATCAACTACTTGGCATGCAATCCATGCTATTCTATGATACGTACCCAAATAAGATATCAAAACCCCAAATTCTCCATATTAATCATTCACACATATCAAATACACATATATATATATCCAATACAACTAGTTACAAAGGAATTGAAGAGAATTCGTACAAAACACCCAAAATGAGCCCCATATCATACTGTATCATAATATACTATGATACACTCTACTCGTGTCCAATATTCAATTATGGACACGTATCTAGTCCCACAACCCCGATCTAAGTCTAATTAGATCTAATTGGTCTCATGACACACACTTGATGTGTCAATCTCTGAATTCTTCCTAATTGGATACAAATTACCATGTAAAATTCATAATACAAGTCATAAAAACCTAGTTCTTGATCCTATGGGTAGCCCTAAGCCAAGAGATGATTTTTAATGGTTAAATGCATGAATTATAGTCTAAATTAAGGGGTGGATTTAGAATTTACCTATTGGGAGATAGATTTTTAATGATATGCTCAATAGACATAATTAGGACACAATCTCCTTGTCAATTCCTCCTCCTTCAAGTGCTTCTTACAATCCAAGATCCAATACTTCTTAGATGAAGAAATTGAAAGGGAATGGGTATGAATTGGGTTAAATTTAGTGGAGGGATGAGTCAATTTAGAAAAGAAAACAATTAGGGATCTCTAATAAAATGCACTAATGAGAGGAGAGAGAGAGTGAGACCCTCTATGTCATGACCCGCACCCGGATATTCGGGCAGGATTACGTGGTTACGCCCAGCCTACACTGCAGCATCAGCGGTAGAACGCTATCTGGGTCATTTCTAACTATCTAACATCTCAATAATATAATATGGTACATGTCAATCATCTCAACTCCAAACGAAGGAACAATATGGTATCTCATAAGTATAACTAATCTCAATCACAAAACAAACTAAGAAAGATAAAGCATGAATGGAATAGCAAAGGAAAAAATAAGATACAATCCACAATCTGAAATAATATACAAACTGTGAATCTCCACAAATAGTCTAATATATGCCAACATAAATATAAACTATACCTCCTCGGGCTCTGCAACTAAGTCCTCTTGGTCTATAGGAGTATCCTCTAAAGGTATGCCGTCCAGCGGCCCTTAGAATGTGGGATACTGCTCTATAAGCAATTCATCTGAAAAAATATATCCAGTCATGATTGGAGCGAAGTACATACCTCTGAAAGCTGTTTCAGTAACATAATCGAGCATATAAAATAGTTTATAGAAATAAAATATAAGATCACTAACATTTAAATGAATGAATAATAGATATACATCTAATGTACGAGAATATATAGAACAACAATATGATTATCAGCATATGATAAAATAATTGTAATCTAACTAATGTGCCTCAAAATACAAGTTTATTATGTGATCGATTTGGGTGAACATGATCAATAAGGTAAGACGATTATAAGTGAGGTATGTAATCAGAATGTATACGATGAACAATGGGGCTTTGATCACATAATCAACTCCTACTCTCCCATCCCTAACTAATACCAATGGATCCAATCACGACACACTACGAACATGAATATGACCACTGAACATGAGCAGTGGGTATACATGAATATAATAACCACTGAATACGAGCAGTGGGTATACACGAATAAGCACACTGAACACGAGTAGTGTGTGAACACGAAATATAAATCAATACCCAATATACAAGATGAAATACATGTACACGAGTACCCGCTGAACACGGTAGGGGATAACATCTCCTGACGGGATCCATGTAGTATAAGTCCGTGAAATTACTGTGTTAGAATCAAGTATACAATTGTAGAACATACATATATACACTATTATGAATTGAAAACTATCAAAGAAATGTACTCTCCTGAAGTCCTGAGCGAGGTGTGTCTTTCGATGCCCAAGCTGGTGTCACATAACCTATATATAGTATGTTGCATCAATACAAGGTTTAAAAATAAAAATAAGTTAAGTTAATGCAATGCTAGGTCATAAAGCTATTTCTAAGTCAAACCGACTAAATCTAGGTTGCAAGAGTCTAACACTAGGATACTAGGTCGATACACTATGAAACTAAGCTATACAAGCTAATCTAAGATACTAAGAGACACTCAAAAAACAGTATCCTAAGATACGCAAGTTTCAATATATGAAATAATAGTTCAGATATATATATACGAGTCAATACATATAATACTATAACAAATCAATGAAATTAGGATACCTTGGCCTTGTACCAATGCGTATCACACCTATCTCGATGTCCAAACCCAATACCTTGGTATCAACCCCTTACCTTGATATTACCTTGGTATCCCGAGGTAATTCAAACCCTTAATATATAGCTAATATATATATATATATATATATATATATATATATATATATATATATATATATATATATATATATATATATATATAACCCCAAAACTAATTTACTAACTATAATAATATATACTAAGTACTATAATATATCAATACAATACTTAAATACTAACTATAATACAATACATACATATCTATATACTAACATATAGCTAATATAACTAACTACCTATCATATAACAAGTATATATATATAACTAGCTATCTATTTATGCTAACTACTAAACTAACTATTTCTAATTAGTATACTAAACTAACTGTAAACTAAACACATACCCATCTACCCAAAACCTCACTGAACACTAATACTGTATTTGAAACTACCTAACAGATACACTATTACTGCACTTGTGCAGATACATCCTGATACTCTCACTCAGCAGTGGTCCACTGCCTAAGCTGCTGAACTGCCTTGAGATATTGTTGTTGAACCAGCAGTGGTTTGATACTGAAACTGAGCTGGTGGTTTGGTTGTGCACTGATTGCACTGCACTGTTGGCTTCCCCTTTAATTGAGCAATACAGTGTAGACTACAATATGGTACTGAAATGTCACTGAGGAAGCTTCATTTTGCTGAACTGCTACTGCTGATATTTCCTTCATGATACTGCTACTGCAGAGTTTCCTTTATGATACTGCTACTACAGAGTTTCCTTCATGATACTGCTATTACAGAGTTTCCCTTATGATACTGCTACTGCTAAGTTCTCTTGTGCAGGTTCCCTGCTAATATTTAGGGGCTGCACTGTGCCCGACTTCACATCCTGCAGTTGGCTGCACATTGCTATCCTCTTCCACGAGCACTGATACCTCTATTGCAGTGACTGCAGAGACAGCTCACTGATACTGCACTGCTATGCCACTGAACTCCCACTCACTAATTGTGATTTCCTTGATTTCAGGACTTTAGCATAGATATTCTATACACAAATAATATAGGTAGCGAAGTGAGCCGCGCTAGCGTGCTACTCTTCCTTTATGAGCGAGTCATGACACACACACATAAACAGAAACACTTACATAGCACACATACACACACATACATATGTATATAGACCTATATAAGTATCAATATATATATATATATATATATATATATATATATATATATATATATATATATATATATATATATATATATATACTTCTCCCTCTATATATATATATATATATATCAAACTCTATATATATACAATCTCACTACAAGGTGTGTGTGTATATATATATATATATATATATATATATATATATATATATAACACATACACATATATGTATATCTATAACCACTTATATATATGTTTATAGATATATCAATACATATAGTTATCTAGATATATATAGCTATGTACACTTAGATCTCACAATATAATATAAACATACTTATATATATATATATATATATATATATATATATATATATATATATATATATATATATATATATATATATACCAACTAATATATCATACATATATATATATACACACATGCACATATAGAAATGAGGACCATAAACCAAACACGTGGAGTGCACCGTACCCGTATCATACTAATTCTATGATACGCTTGCGATACGGCTCCAATACACAACCAAACGTATCCCGGAGGACACGAGCAATTCTAATATACTAAATATGAACAATACCTATGATAATTAGATCAACTACGTGTCCGTGTTAAGATGTGATATGCACAAGTCCCCGTGTCGGAGGAAACCCCCAAAATTAATCTGTATCGCCAAATTGACGAGATACGGCCTACACGTACCCTATTGTGGACACAACACTAGCCATAAACAATCAATCATATGTCATATTGATCTATTTGACCAAATGACAAATATCACATATGCCAATCTCAAATTCTCCCAAAATTGACACCAAAATGCACATAACTTCCACCATAGGTCTCCTATGAACCTAAAACCAATTGATATGGGTACCCTATGCATGTGGGTTAATTTCTCATGGTTAAATATCAGATTTAGAACCTATTAGAAGTGAAAAAAATAAAATATACCTATTAGGGGATAGATTTCTAATAAAAATCCCTAAATTAGAATATAGCTCCTCTCCTTGTAGATCTTGGCCTCCTCCTTGTTGCTCCTTGCTTCCTTCTTATAGATCCTTGTTGTAGTAGCCTCCAATGAAGAATAGGAAAAGAATTTGTGAAAAATTTGGTGGAGAATTGATGAGGAAATGAAGAAAATTTGAAAGAAGAAAACTAGATCTAAAGGAAATAAAAATTGAAATGAGAGAGACACTCTCTCTCCTCCTAATGGTGGCCGGCCATATACCCCTCCCCCAAGCAATGTGAAATATCCTATTTACCCCTTGGGGCCTCTCATGAAGAAATTAATTAAGGAGGAGAGGTTCTAGTCTAATGGTTTCACTAATTAATCCATCCTCCTAACAATGGGCCTAATTCTCGGGCTCAATCTAAACTAATATGAAATATTGGGTTCATCTAACTAATAAATTGGTTAGGTCCACTACACAAGTCTAAAATAATTCTATAACTAACAACCAATAAATATTACAACAAATAAATATTCACGCATGCACAATATTTAAATATAATCAATTCTAAATATAAAATACCTATGTCAATTACCAAGCTACCCTTGATTGAAAATGTGAGGGTGACAATCCTACCCACCTTAGAAAAATTTTGTCCTCGAAATTAAGGAAGAAACTAACTACCACAAATAAATAATACAATGCAAGAAAGAATTATACCTCACGGCTCAAACATATATGGATATCGCTCGCGCATCTCAACCTCTCGCTCCCAAGTACTCTCTTCTAGAGAGTGATGCCTCTACGCGACGCGCACCAAAGGAATTGCCTGGTTCCTCAGCACCTTCTCTCTCCGATCTAGAATCTCCACTGGCTGCTCTGAATAGCTAAGAGTAGGGCCCACCTCTATCTCCAAGTGATCCAACACATGGCTGGGATCTGCCATGTACCATCTCAGCTGTGACACATAAAACATATTGTGTACTCCCTCTAATGCAGGTGATAAATCTAGTCTGTATGCAACTGCACCGACCCACTTAAGAATACTGAAAGGTCCGATGAATCGTGGACTAAGTTTTCTGCCTCCACCGAAACGAATCATGCCACGTGTCAGAGAAATCCTTAAGAAAACCAGGCCACCAACCTAACACGAAACATAACCTTAGCACTCTAACAAAACAAATAATCACAAGCAATACAAAATAAAACAAAAATCTATACCTAAAACTCTAAAGGTCTCCGGCGGTTATCGGGCCAATGCCGCTGCCTGTCTTGTGCCACTCGAAGTCTATCCCTGATGAGCTTTACCTTCTCAGCTACATCTACTACCATCTCTGGTCCCAATAAAGCTCTCTCACCAACATCATCCCAGGATAACGGAATACAGCATCTTCGTCCATACAATGACTCGAATGGTGACATCTCGATACTGGCTTGGTAGCTGTTATTGTATGAAAACTCTACCAAATAAAGGTGATCCTCCCAAGAACCTCCAAGATCTAAAATATAGGTGCGTAGTATATCCTCGAGAATCTGAATAGTCTTCTCCGACTGTCCGTCAGTCTGAGGGTGATATGCGGTACTAAAATTGAGCTGAGTGCCCAATCTAGCCTACAAACTCCTCCAGAAGTGGGATGTGAAGCGACTATCCTGATCCGTGACTATGCTCACTGGAATATCGTACAATCTGATAATCTGGCATATATATATCTCCGCGAGCTTCTCCGTAGATGTACCCACTTTGAATGGCAGAAAGTGGGCTGATTTGGTCAACCTGTCTACGATGACCCAAATCGCATCTTTACCTCCTGGAGAATGCAGAAGTCCTGAAACAAAATCCATGGTCACATGCTCCTATTTCCACTCCAGAATGGGTAATGGCTGAAGCAATCCACTGGCCTCTGTCTCTCCGCCTTTATCTACTGGCAAACTAAGCATCTGGATACAAAGCTAGCTACCTCCCACTTTATACCATACCACAATACATGCTCTCTCATGTCTCTATACATCTTATTGGCACCTGGCTGCATAGAATACTGATATTGATACGCCTCCTGTAGAATCTTCTCGCACAATGCTCCTCTCGGTACACACAATCTGGTACCGTACCGCAATGATCCATCATCTGCAACGATAAAGTCCTCTGCCAGCCCCATCTGAACCTGTGCTATGATGCTCCTCAAAGACTCATCCTTATACTGTCCCGCTCTAATCTGGTCCATCAGCTCTGACTGTACCTAAAGTCCCCACATCTGTGCTGCGACTCCAGGAACTAATACCTCAATGCCCAAACTGTCAAGATCGACCAATAAATGTCTGTCTTTCGTCAAGCACATAGCTACGGGATACCTTCTCAAGGCATCTGCGACTACGTTGGCCTTCCCTGGATGGTACTATAAAGAAATATTGAAGTCTTTCATCAACTCCAACCATCGTCGCTACCTCATGTTAGGCTCTTTTTGTGTAAACACATACTTCAAGCTCTTGTGGTCTATGAAGATTTTTACTCTCTCTCCATACAAGTAGTGTTTCTACAATTTGAGAGCAAAGATAACTGCTACCAACTCTAAGTCATGGGTAGGGTAGTTCTTCTCATGCGAGCATAATTGCCTGGAAGCATAGGCAATCACCTTCCTGTGCTGCTGTAACACACAACCCAAACCCTTACCTGATGCATCACTGTAAATGGAAAATCTTCCTGCTCCTGATGGTAATATCAAGATTGGAGTTGTAGTCAACCTCTTCTTTAACTCCTCAAATGCTGACTGACAATCCTCAGTCCAGAAGAACTCTACGACCTTCCTGGTTAGTCTAGTCATCGGCTCTGCAAGTCTAGAAAAGTCCTGAACAAACCTCCGATAGTAGCTCGCCAATCCAAGAAAACTCCCGATCTCTGCTACTGAACTCGGGGTAGACCATGATTCAACTGCTAAAATCTTCTTCGAGTCTACTGAGATTTCATCATGTAATAACATACCCGAGGAATTCAACCTTATCAAGGAAGAACTCACACTTTGATAGCTTGCCATATAGCTTCTCCTTCCTGAGAGTCTCCAGAACTATCCTCAAGTGCTGCTCATGTTCCTTTGGGGTCTTCAAATATATCAGAATATCATCAATGAAGACTATAACAAACTGATCCAGGTACTGATAAAATACCTTGTTCATCAGATTCATGAATACTGCCAGGGCATTGGTCAACCCAAATGGCATCACTAAGAACTGAAACTGCTCATAACAAGTCCTGAAAGCTGTCTTCGGGATGTCTTTCTTTTTCACTTTCACCTGGGTACCCTGACCTCAAGTCTATCTTTGAGAATACCTTCGTTCTGCTCAACTGGTCAAACAAATCATCAATCCGCGACAACGGGTATTTGTTCTTGATAGTGAGGTTATTAAATGCCCTGTAGTCGATACACATACGTACCGACCCATCCTTCTTTGGTACAAAAAGTACCGGAGCACCCTATGGTGATAAACTAGAACGGATAAAGCCCTTGTCTTGTAACTCATCCACCTGCTTCTTCAACTATGCCAGTTCGTTGTTGTCGACTCCATAGACGTGCTGAGATATCGGCTCTATGCCTGGTACCAAATCTATAGAGATTTCTACATCTCTATCCGGTGGCAACCTCGACAACTCCTTTGGAAATATATCCATGAACTCTATAATCAACTGATGTGGTGGCTTCTGTTCTTCTACCAAAGCTCCACAGAAATTGCCTTCGCTCTGCCCTCTTACTCCTATGACAAACATAAACTTCGGTTCTCCTGGCGTCTGAAATAAAACTCTGCCTCCACGACAATCGATACAAGCGTGATGTCTACTCAACCAATCCATCCTATCGTAACTCGGAAGTGGCATTACGAGTAAACATAAGCTCAACTCCCGGCCTCCCAAATAAACTCTCTGGTTCTTGCAAACATCATTGACTAGGATAATGCCACCCCCCGGTTATGATCTTGCAAGTCCACGCCAACGGTTCAGACTCAAGACGATGCTTCAAAGCAAAAGATATAGATACAAAACTATAAGAAATACCAAAATCAAATAAAGCATGAGCTGGAAAGGAATCGAGATAAACTGAATCTGAGATGACATTGCCAACCGGCTCCTCCTCCTCGACAGTCAAGGCAAAATCTTGCCCATATCGTTATGCACCTCTCTGCTGCTGGTACTGGGCAAACAACCGCTGCTATGGTGGTAGAGGTCCTCTCTGCTGTCCCGCTGGTGGCCTAGCGGGTGCTCTCTGTGCCTGACCTCCGCCCAGAGCTAGACGAGTTGGGACTTTAGGATAAGCCCTCAACTGATGATCTCTCGATCTACAGAATAAGCATTGGCCTAGTCTCATCCTGCATGCATCCCATCCATGTCCTTTCTTCTTACAGAAAGTGCAAGGAACAACTGTCCTCTGGATCTGGTGCATCTACTTTACCGGCGCTCTAGCTGGCCCGTGATACTGCTACCTCTGATGCTGATAGTGCCTCTAGTGCTGCTGCTGGAAATAAGGACTTTTTGCTGGACCCATGTTGGTGCTGGATCCTCCTGTGTCCCTCGGTCTCTTAGAGCCAACCTCTAAGTCATCATCCGCTCGCTGCGCCTGTCTGAGAATTTCCTTGAAGGTGGCGGTAGGATCTCCGTTTGTGTGGGATTTGACCTCCCGGTTCAGGCCCTTCCTAAACTTCCTGGCTCTACCTCTAGGGTTCTGCCCCTCCACGAAGCGACCTAGTCGGCAATACTCCACCGCATACTCGTCCACCGACATACCTCCCTTGATGAGGTACTAGAACTGGCTCTCCAAAGATGTCAGAGCCACGTCTGGGAAGAACTTCTCCTTGAAAAGGTCTTTGAAAACTTCCCAAGTGAGTCCTGGTACTGCAATCTTGGGGTTTGTCCGAAATAATGTCAAAGCAATATCGAACATCATACACCCCGCTGCCTCTATTTGCAATATCTCTGGAAGCAACCCCAGACCACCGGATCGACGAGATCGAGCTCTTGTTTCGCAGCCAACTACAGATTCTGCTCAATGTTCTCGATCCAATCATCCGCATAATGGATCCCCTCTGTGCCTCTAAAGTCCTTCGGGTCCATCCTCTTAAAGTCTATGATGGTCCTCGGCCTCAGCTGTTGAGGAATAAACTGAGGTTGTGCCAGCTGTGGCTGGACTGTAGTAGCTCTCTCAACTGCTACAAGTACGATCTGGTGAGCATTCTCCACGCTCTGTTGTAGGACCTTTGACTGTCGCTGCTGCGCCTCCATCATCTGCTGGAATAACACGGATATCTGCGTATGATCAACTGCAGGTGGTGGGGGTGGAAGATCCTCGAAAACTGTCTGTCCTATCCTCGGTACCGGAGGTGGAACACCTCCGAAAGCTACTGCAGATACGCCCACCTGGACCGATGAAGCTAACCTCCTGAACGTAGGTGCTGGACCATCGTCTGAGGGTGCTGCCCTCAAGGGTGATGAAATGACTGGTCGTGCTGTCGTGACACCTGAGCGCTAGGAATACGTCTTCGGCGGCATCTTGAAGATAGATTGAGCATCCTGAAGATAGATTGAAATAAGAAATCAATATTGAATATGATACGATATCATCAAAGAAGGACATAATTTTATTCAAAGTAAAAGATAATATTCAATAGATAAGAATTACAAAATAGAGTTTTAGAATATTTTCTAGTTGTGATTGAGTAAACTCTCAGCCTAAATCCTATTTCCTAAAATAGGCTCGTAGCAGTACTTTAGGTGAGCACCACTACTAATCGCACTACATGCGAATCTAGACCTGCATTGGCTACCACTAGAAATGTGTAACAACACGCACCCGGATATTCGGGCACGAGTACGTGGTTACGTCCAGCCTACGCCGCAGCATCGGTGGTAGAACGCTGTCTGGGTCATTTTTAAATCTCTAACATCTCAACAATATAATATGGTACCTATCAATCATCTCAACTCTAAACGGAGGAACAATATGGTATCCCATAAGTATAATTAATCTCAATCACAAAACAAACTAAGGAAGATAAAGCACGAATGTAATAGCGAAGGAAAGAATAAGATACAATCCACAATATAAAATAATATACAAATTGTGAATCTCCACAAATAGTCTAATACATGCCAACAAAAATATAAACTAGACCTCCTTGGGCTCTGTAACTAAGTCTTCCTGGTCTATAGGAGTATCCTCTAAAGATACGCCGTCCTGCGGCCCGTCGAATATGGAATATTGCTCTATAAGCCAATCATCTAGAAAAATATATCCAGTCAGGATTGGAGTGAAGTACATGCCTCTGAAAGTAGTTTTAATAACATAAACGAGCATATAAAACAGTTAATAGAAATGAAATATAAGATCACTAACATATGAATGAATGAATAATAGGTATACAGGTAATGTACGAGTATATATAGAACAACAATATGAATATCAGCATATGATGAAATAACTGTAATCTAACTAATGTGCCTCAGAATACAAGTTCATTATGTGATCGGTTTGGGTGAACATGATCAATAAGGTAAGACGATTACAAGTGAGGTATGTAATCAGAATGTACACGATAAATAATGGGGCTTTGATCACATAATCAACTCCTACTCTCCTATCCCCAACTAATACCAATGGATCCAATCATGACACGCTACGAATACGAATATGACCACTGAACACGAGCAGTGGGTGTACACGAATATAATAACCACTGAACACGAGCAGTGGGTGTACACGAATAAGCATACTGAACAAGAGGAGTGTGTGAACACAAAATATAAATTAAACCCAATATACACGATAAAATATATGTACATGAGTACCTGTTGAACACGGTAGGGGATAACATCTCCTGACGAGATCCGTGTAGTACAATATCGTAAAATCACTGGGTCGGAATCAAGTATACAATTATAGAACATGCATATATACACTACTATGAATTAAAAACTATTAGAGAAATGTACTCGCCTGAAGTCCTGATCAAGGTGTGTCTCTTGATGCCCAAGTTGGTGTCACACAACCTACATATAGTATGTTGCATCAATACAAGGTTCGAAAATGAAAATAAGTTAAGTTGATGCAATGCTAGGTCATAAAGCCATTTCTAAGTCAAACCGACTAAATCTAGGTTGCAAGAGTCTAACACTAGGATACTAGTTTGATACACTATAAAACTAAGCTATACAAGCTAATCTAAGATACTAAGAGACACTCAAAAAGTCGTATCCTAAGATACGCAAGTTTCAATATATGAAAATAATAGTTTAGATACATATACGAGTCAATACACATAATACTATAACAAATCAATAAAATTAGGATACATTGGCCTTGCACCAATGCATATCGCACCTATCTCGATGTCCAAATCCAATACCTTGGTATCGACCCCTTACCTTGATATTACCTTGGTATCCCGAGGTAATTCAAACCCTTAACATATAGCTAATATATATATATATATATATATATATAAAACCCCAAAACTAATATACTAAGTATAATAATATATACTAAGTACTATAATATATTAATACAATACTTAGATACTAACTATAATACAATACATACATATCTACATACTAACATATAGCTAATATAACTAACTACCTATCATATAACAAGTGTATATATAACTAGCTATCTATTTATACTAACTACTAAACTAACTATTTTTAACTAGTATACTAAACTAACTGTAAACTAAACACATACCCATCTACTCAAAACCTCATTGAACACTAATACTACATTTGAAGCTACCTAACAGATACACTGTTACTGCACTTGTGCAGATACCTCCTGATACTCTCACTCAGCAGTGGTCCACTGCCTGAGCTATTGAACTGCCTCAAGATATTACTGCTGAACCTGCAGTGGTTTGATACTGAAACTGAGCTGGTAGTTTGGCTATACACTGACTACACCGTGCTGCTGGCTTCCCCTTCAGTTGAGCACTGCAGTGTAGACTGCAATGTGGTACTGAAATGTCACCGAGGAAGTTTTATTTTGCTGAACTGCTACTGCTGATATTTTCTTCATGATACTGCTACTGTAGAATTTCCTTTATAATACTGCTACTGCAAAGTTTCCTCCATGATATTGCTACTACAGAATTTTCTTTATGATACTGGTACTGCTGAGTTCTCTTGTGCAGGTTCCCTGCTGATATTTAGGGGTTGTACTGTGCTCAACTGTACATCCTGCAGTTGGCTGCACATTGCTCTCCTCTTCCACGAGTACTGATACCTCTACTGCAGTGACTGCAGTGAGTGCTCACTGATACTTCCCTGCTATGCCACTGAACTCTCACTTACTAGCTCACACACACATAAACACAAACACTTACATAGCACACACACATATGTATATAGACCTATATAAGTATCAATCTATATGTACATATATATATATATACACCTCCCTCTATATATATATATCAAACTCTCTCTATATATACACTCTCACTACTACTAGGTAGATATATATATACAATCACATATAAGCATACATATATATATAACACACATACACATATATGTATATCTACAAACACTCATATATATATATATATATATATATATATATATATATATATATATATATATATATATATATATATATATATATATATATATATATATATATATATATATATATAGTTATAGTTATAGTTATAGTTATAGTTATAGTTATCTAGATATGTATAGCTATATACACTTAGATCTCACAATATAATATAAACGTATGTATATATATATATATATATATATATATATATATATATATATATATTTATATATATATATATATATATATATATATATACACAAACACATATAGAAATGAGAACCATTAACCAAATACTTGGAGTGCACCGCACCCGTATCACACTAATTCTATGATAAGCTTGTGATACGGCTCCAACACAGAACCAAACACATCCCGGAGGATAAGAGCAAGTCTAATATACTAAATATGAATAACACATATAATAATTAGATCAAGTACGTGTCTGTGTCAAGATGTGATATACACAAGTCCCTGTGTCGGAGGAAACCCCCAAAATTAACCCATATCGCCAAATTGACGAGATACGGCCTACATGTACCCAATTGTGGATACGACACTAGCCACAAACAATCAATCTTATGTCATATTGATCTATTTGACCAAATGACAAACACCACATGTGCCAATCTCGGAATTCCTCCAAAATTGACACCAAAATGCACATAACTTCTACCATAGGTCTCCTATAAACCTAAAACTAATTCCTATGGGTAGCCTATGCATGTTGGTTGGTTTCTCATGGTTAAATCTTATATTTAGAACCTATTAGAAGAGATAAAACTAAAATATACCTATTGGGAGATGGATTCTCAATAAAAATCCCTAAATTAAAATGTATCTCCTCTCCTTGTAGATCTTGGCCTCTTCCTTATTGCTCCTTTCTTTCTTTTTATAGATTCTTGTTGTAGTAGCCTCCAATGAAGAATATGGAAAGAATTTGTGAAGAAATTGGTGGAGAATTGATGAGGGAATGAAGGAAATTTGAAAGGAGAAAACTAGATCTAAAGGAAATAAAAATTAAAATGAGAGAGACACTTTCTCTCCTCCTAATAGTGGCCGGCCATATACCCCCTCACCCAAGCAATGTAAAATATCATATTTACCCCTTGGGGCCTCTCATGAAGAAATTAATTAAGGATGAGAGGTTCTAGTCTAATGGTTTCACTAATTAATCCATCCTCCTAACAATGGACCTAATTCTTGGGCTCAATCTAAACTAATATGAAATATTGGGTTCATGCAACTAATAAATTGGGTAGGTCCACTATACAAGTCTAAAATAATTCTACAACTAATAATCAATAAATAATACAACAAATAAATATTCACACATGCACAATATTTAAATATAATCAATTCTAAATATAAAATACCTATATCAATTACCAAGCTATACCCTTGATTAAAAATGTGAGGGTGGCACTCTATAGTAGCTGACCCCCTCTTTTCCCCTTTCCAAGCAATGTAGAATGTCTATGTTACCCCTACTAGCTAGTCATGAGGTTTAATTATGGAGGGCTATATTAGGAAGTTGTTAATTCTACATAAAACTAATCTAATCTCCTTAATTAATTAAGGGAATGGGTCTAATGGGCCTAGTCTAATGTTGGGCTCAATTGTGTTATGACATTCTAATAGGTCCACAAATGACAAGTCAAAGTAAATATAGGCTAGCCCACTAATCAAATAATTAAGTATCACAACATAATATAATTAATTAGTAGCACAATATATATCTAATTACTAAACAATAAATATGCTAAATGACAATAATGCTCTCATCTAGAAATATGGTAGTGACAAGTCTACCATCCTTAGAAAAAATGTGTCCTCAAAATTTAAGGAAAGAACTAGCACTATAATAAGCAAGAAAGAATGATATCACATGGCTCAAAAAGATAAGGATATCGCTCGCTCATCTCGGCTTTCCTCTCCCAGGTAGACTCTCCCGGATAGTGATGCCTCCATGCGACGCGTACTAAGAGAATCATCTGGTTCAGCAGCACCTTCTCCCTGCAATCCAGAATCTCTACTAGCTAATCTGGGTAGCTGAGAGTCGGACCTACCTCAATCTTCGAGTGATCCAATACGTGAATAGGATCTGCCACGTATCATCTCAGCTTTAACACATATAACACATCATGCACTCCTTCTCGTGCATGCGGCAAGTCTAGTCTGTAGGTTACTACACTGACCCTCGCAAGAACCCTAAATGGTCTGATGTACCAAGGACTAAGCTTTCTGCCTCCACCAAAATAAATTGTGTCCCGTGTCAGAGAAATCCACAAGAATACCAGATCGCCAACCTAGAGAAAACACAACCTTAACATCCAACCTAAAACAAAGCGATCACAAGCAATATAAATAAATCTATACCTTAAACTCCAAAGGTCTCCGGTGGCTATCGGTCCAATGCTGCTGTCTGTCCTGCGCCATCCAAAGTCTTTCCCTTACGAGCTTCACCTTCTCAGCTGCACCCATAATCATATCTGGTCCCAACAAGACTCTCTCACTAATATCATCCCAAGATAGGGAGTGCGACATCTTCGTCCATATAAAGCCTCAAATGATGACATCTCGATACTGGCCTAGTAACTGTTATTATAAGCAAACTCTACCAGGTAAAGATGATCCTCCTAAGAGCCTCTGAAATCCAAAACACAAGTGCAAAGTATATCCTCGAGAGTCTGAATAGTCCTCTCCAAAATATTATATTGTCGTTCTTATTAGTGATTGCTGCTACGTTATCTTTCCAACACTGAAGCTAGACAATCACTCCATGAAGCTCATGATGGCATCTATGGAGCACATCAGCTAGGTCCTAAATTATAAGACTGCCTCAGAAGAATAGGTTATTATTGGCCTACCATGGTGGCAGATACCGTAGATTACACTTTTAAGTGGAAGTTATATCAAATCCATGTTGATTTTATTCACCAACCAACAGATTTCTTATACCCTACAGCTGCCTTCTGGCTTTTTGAAGCTTAGGGAATGGATATTATTGGTCCGATCAGCCCATCTTCTTCTAGAGGAGATCGGTTTATACTTGCAATAATTGATTACTTCTTCAAATGGACAGAAGTAGTCTCGCTCATCGAAGTTAAGATGTCCAACATAATTAACTTCGTCAAACACCATATTATCTATCGTTTCGGTGCTCCCCGAAGGATAATACATAAAAATGTGGCACAATTCACCAGTTAAGCGTTTTATCGATTCTGTGACAAGAATCAAATCCATAATGTAGCATCTACGACCTACAATCCAGCATCCAATGGCTTAGCGGAAGCCTTCAACAAGACCATAATCAAACTCCTTAAAAAGTTTGTCTCATCTAATAAACGCGATTGGAATGAGAAACTTTAGGAGTGTTTATGGGCTTATCGTACAATAGTTTAAACTCTAATTGGTTGTACACCATTCTCTTTGGTCTGTGAATGTGAATCAGTTCTTTTGCTCGAAATCCAGATATCTTCCATTGCTAATGAGCTAACAGTAGAGAATAATGATCGATTGCGCTTGCAAGAATAATAAGCATTGGATAAAAAGTGCCTGCATGTTCAACAACCTATTGAACTATACCAAGCACACATTTCCAAATATTTTAATTGAAAAGTCAAGGAAGAAATATTCCAGGTCGGTGAGTTAGTCCTTTCAGTAAGGAGACCTATGATCACAACCCATAAGAGAAAAGGCAAATTCGAAGCTAAATGGGAAGGTCCTTATGTGGTGGAGACAGTATTCTCCAACGAAGCCTACAAACTAGCTAAACCTAATAGAGATTTGATAATGATGTCGGATATTTGATAATGATGCCTATCAACGACAAATTTCTCAAGAAGTATTATGTCTAAGCATGACATATTCTTTTCCATCTCTAGCAGATTAAAATAAGATGTATATTAAATAAATTTTTTAATCCCCAATAACTTGTAGCCTATATGGCCTCTCGAACTATTACCTATATTTATTTTTGAATAAGATATGGGTAATGGGTCCTCAAAGTTTTCCAGCGGGATAATACTCAGATCCAACGGAATTTCCTCATTGAGATCATCTAAACGATTCTCTCCAACAAAAATATTCTATTCTTAAAGCCAAGTTGTTTTAAGGATATCATATTCCTGATCCCCAATTGGGTTAGGAATAATCTCACATGTTTATTCACCAGCCAATAAGTATAATATGATTCATGTCCATATTACCTCTAAATTATATTACATTTATTATCCCTTAAAGAGAAGACAATAGTTCATCCTAAAACTAATCTTTCTTCTTGTAAGCCCCCTCATTTTGGAATAGAGATAATTACATAATTTGTAATTATTTTTTTAATTAGATAGATTTAAAAAATTAATTTTTAAAATCCTTTTTAATATATATGACACATTATCATGGCTTTGATATTTTGAGCAATGTACGACCTTTTTCATTCCAACAAAATTTATAATATTAATCTTGATTGAGTCTAATATAGTTGTAACATAGATATTATATTTATTTGATCCCCTCCATGCTCCAAAAATATTGACGAACGTCTAGAAATTACGATTACCGTAAAATTGTCTCCTTTTGACTAGAACTTGACCGAAATCCAACCTAAACACATATAGGCATGTAGTGCACCCAAAAATCCTAATATAAATATTATATATATATATATATATATATATATATATATATATATATATATAAATTAATTTATTTTTATTTATAGGACTTCTATCTATAGAAAGTGGTATATGAGGCATCCTAGTTGGCAAATAACTACCTAACCAACCCAACAACCAAACTTTATACAATCCTAACCATAACAACCAATTCCCCACCCTCTCATTTTTGGCCAAGAGCAGCCCCCCTTGATCGAACCTTATTAGAATTAGGAAAACCCCCTCCTATATTTAAATCTATTTAAAAAGCCTATATATATATCAACTTATCACCAAACTCTAACCCTAACATCTACTTCCCTTTTTGTGGCTTCCACTATATCCTCCATCCTCTCTTCCACGACCACTTCATCCTCTCCCTCTCCTTCTCCACTTCCTTTTCACTCCTTCCCAACCTCCACTTCATCCCCTATAAGCTGACAAGTCATAGAGCAAGAGATTAGCTACCCCTAGAGGCCGACTACTTGTTGCTGGTTGCAGCTTCTGTCTACCACCTCACAGCCCTCAAAATCACCTTTAAACTAAATATTTACCTACTATATGAATCCCCCAAGCACTCCCTCAAGTTTTGTGGAGTTTGGAGTCCGTTTGGTGCTCCGAAGTGTCTGTGTCGCGAGAAAGGACCACGTCGTAATCACATACGGGTAAGTCTTCCAACTTAGATTCTTTTTCCTATTCTCCATGAAACAAAGATTGTGTAACTCATGATAATATTAGATAATGAGTAGGAATAATTCCATACATGAGAAACCCGTATTTCTATGTAAAAACTATTCCAAGAAAATCGAACAATCATGACACGGACACGACGCACCAATGGTAGACAAGGTTTAATGAGTATTGTCATGATAAATATATATAAAATAATTTCAGAAAATTATATGTTATTAATTCAGAATTTAAATATTATAATTATATAATTAATCATGTTTATGCTGACGGAAAGATTGGATGCAAAGACTACTTGGCCAAGTTGCAAGGATAGCTAGATAGCGTAGTTGAGATGGTTGCATGAATAATGTGATGTAATTATTTTTATATATAATTATTATTAAATTCCAGAATATTAAATAATATAATTTAATATTAAAAATATTTTATTACTCAAGTTGGTAATGTTGCATGTACAAACTAGCATTAAGTTGCCAGAATACCTAGTCGACGCACAACATGGCTTTGTGATACGATTCTTGGAGGGTTTGATCTTAATTCCTAAAACTGAATTTATATGTGTTTTAATTCTTGAAATAAAGTATTTCAAATTATCCTAAAGGAGTAGACGCGGGATCATCTTTACCACTACTGACTGCAGAACCAGACAAGTGTACCTTGCCAAGATATTTATAGTTCTAAATTATTTATTTGATATTAATTATGCATTAGATATTATATTAGTGTGGATTATTGATGTACATGTTGATCCTAGGGCTGTCATACGATACTTTATGTCTGAACAAGATTCGGGTACCGATATCCCCTGTAGAGTTAAGTATCGTAGTTAAAGAGTCATTTTTTTGAACCCATAATTTGTGCATATATTATTTGCACATTCGACTGTAAGACACTTGGCATGATATGCATGTGACAAAGTCTTTCTCGATTTGTTCGTGGTACTTGGACTCTGGATAGGACTACAGGTTGCATGCTATAGTGATATTTATAATTATGCATATTGACTATGACTTATGCTGATAGTTAGAGGTCATGAGCTTGCGTGTCTTGATTGAGACGTGAGATTACATTGGGTGATGCTCTAGGAATATTTTACTTATTACTATTTATTGTGTATTAGGCTTTAGGTTCCCTCTGCGGAATCTAAGGTATTATATATATATATATATATATATATATATATATATATATATATATACAGCTTCCTCCTGGTTCCCCTACACGGAGCCTTGAGTGTACTATTAGATTACGGAAGTGTTCCTTGAGATCTTCCGTGAGTACCAGCCCAGGGTACGATATAATACTCTCATTTTTATATCACATAGTTGGTCGTAGTAGCTTTCCCAATTTTTATAACATTATACTGTTTACTTCTGGCTTGTTATTTTCTTGTACCTTGTTACGTCCCTCTGAGGACCTGATTTTCTGCCAGTTTTTGCAGCATAGATGATTATGGAGCCTTTGGAGTTGCTGATGTGTGTTGCTTGTCATGCGGGCATTGGTGCCAGGTACTTATATTATTTCTACCGGAGTTATGGTTATTTATTCATATTGCTTATTCATCTGCTGATGTGGCCTAGTTTTTATAGAATCATATTTCTTTCTCAAGTCTATTAGAGCTCATGTGTTACTGGGCGGCCGACTTTAGCACATGTAGTTCATTCTTGATATTTTGTTCTTTATTTAGATTTTGACCTAGATATTTTCAGTATTCTTAGATAGTTACCCTTATTATACAACTTATACGTATTCGAGTTGGACTAGAGTCTGGTCGAATGCGTAGCTGGCATGTTACATATTCCTAGTCCTTCATATTTTGGGACTGGGGCATTACACTTCTCTTCCCCAGTGGAATAAACTAGTGAGCTATCACGTCCATATCACCTCTGATAGTATTGCATCACGTAAAGTTTATCATTTGTACTCGGTATGAGTATACCTTGAGTGATAAATCTACTAAAAATTCTCACAGAATTATTCTGCCATGTCCATAATACCTCTGAGAAAATATACTCGGTTGGATCATGTTTGAAAATATATCACGTCCACATTACCTATGATCTCGTTTTCAATCTAACCTATTATTTATATCTAATAGTAGATACATAATAAATTAATGGGTCCACAACAAATAATTGTTCTTTGAAAATTTTAATTCATTTTCATTGAAAAACTTACAAGAAAAAGCATAAGATAGGTTTTACTCAGGTGGAGTAGAAAGATCAAGAAAAAACTGTGTCAGCCGAGCTAGTTGTTGGTCTTTATTCAATATCGCTCTTCTACGTGCTTCGAGCATTCTAGAGTCATCTGTAACAAAAGAAGAACTATAAGTATATAACTCTATCATCTTGTTTTGAGCATGGTCAAGCTTGTTCTTCTTATGCTCAAGCTCCAAAAGCTGTTCTTTTGCTAAGTCACAATGTACCATCTCTTCCCGACGTCGGTCTACAGTCACCTTTAACTCCTCTCTCGCTTTCTTAAGTTGGGCTTCGAGTTCTTAGATTTGAGTTTTAAGCTTTATCGCCCTGTTATTATGTTCATCATGGGCAGAACGATGAAGAGACGAAGAAGAAGTCACATATTTCATAAAAGCAATTATTCGGAAAGTCTTCTCAGCATGGATCTTCATATGCTCCTGGAAAGTGGACTGACACTCCATGAACTCAGCAGTAATTGACTCATATTCAGTCTGAGTTAGAGCCAAGATGTCTCCACTGTTAAGCTGCAGATATTCATTAATAGGCTACTCAAGTCCTATCAAGATATGCTCAAGAGCAGCAGCCCTATCATCATCCTTAAAATTTCTGATGAGTTGAATCATGGGCAAGCTAGCATCTTTCATATCCTCAAAGGATAAACCTTTCTTAAGTACTAGGTTTATCAATTCCTTCAATGTTGTGTAGAAAGCAGATGTATAAGCTTCTACTAAAGCATTAAAGCGTGTGTTTGAACTTGGAGTCGCGACAATTTTAGCTAATCCTCGACCATGATATACGAAGACAGTTGTAGCCTCGACACTGGAGACAAAGGAGGAAGGACCCGTTGCTCGTTCACTCAACTAATAGTGGAAGCCATTTCAGCGGCATTGGTTATTTCTACCACAAGAGCAGTTGAAGCTACCCGTGGTACTGACACGATATCCGCATCCGGAATCGTGATATTAGTAACAAAAGTTGTTTCAGCCGACAAAAAAACTATCTTTTCGGCCCTCTCCAGAACAACTCCTACTATAATTTCATTATCTAGAAAGAAAATTGAATAAATAATATGATCAATAAATAATATATTATAATTAAGATATATGCACATCGAGCTAAGAAAAGAAATGACACCTTGGCCTGTGCTAGCTAGACCTATCACTGCATTAATTCATGACTATGAAGCATGCAACGCAAGAATTTGTGGTATAAAAATAATAGAGAGACACGTACCAGTACCAGATTGTACATACTCATCTTCAGGACTCTACCCCTCCAAAGAATTCTCTAGGCCTGTCAACGAAGCCTCTATCTCAAATGAATCGGCATGAAGGAGCAAATCATCGTAGTCACTCATAGTCATGCTTGCTTCTGAAACTATAGTTTCAGTATCAATCTGCTTTGTATCATCTTAAATCCTAACTTTAACTATAGCAAATTAAGGTTGATCCTGAATGTCCTGTCCATGCATAGCTTCGGAGGCTATAGCGGCAATGTCAGCTAGTGACTCAATCTGCTCACCAACTTTAACCCAAGAAGATAAAATTATTTCTATGCTAACGTCTTCTTTGTTATCACTGACCGTGGAATAAGAACTTCCCAGAGCAGGTTGAGCCATTGGATCCACTAATAGAGCAACCTGGTTCTTTGGATCTATCGACGGAGGAGGTATGAATGCAATCGACAGAATAAATTGAGCCACTGCATTATGGATAGGAGATGCGAAATCAACTGTTGCAACAACAAGGGAGACACATATTCCTGTAACAATAACAGGGGGAGGGATGGAAGTGATAATCCTCTGCACCACTGGAGAAGAGACAGACGGTCCAGGATGCTCCGACGAACTATTCAGTTCGTCAATCAAATTCCTTCTTGAAGGAGCAAAAATATTTAATTTCGGCTTCCTAGGCTTCGCGACAATAACCCTCTTCTTGGCGGACTGGCCCTCAGTAGGGGACGTAATCTTATGCTTTTGAGATTTGTGAACTATTATAATAGGAACGGGTACATCTGGTTGTACATGTGGAAGTGTAAACTCCCTCACCCAAAATAGGTATTTGTGTATATTTTATATTATTATATTTATTATAGATGTTGAATTTATTTAGAGTATTCTCTTAGTTAATTAGAAAATAATTTTTTTTAGTATATTTACTTATATAAATATTTATTTAGAATTATTTTTAGGCTATTTTAGATTATTGGGATTTTCCATAAATTTTAGTTAATTAAAAACTAGTAACACTAATTTTTGAGGACTTTAAAGAATTTATTTTATGTTCAAACTTAATTAAAAATATCCCAAAATTTTATTTTAGGTTTTTTGGGAATTTTTCCATTATTTTTAGCATTTATTTTGAGTTAATTATGAAAAACTGAATTAAAAACTAATTTCTGAAAAAGAAAACCCAAAAAGTAATTAATTCTTTCCAGTCAGCAAATAGAGGGCCCACCTGTCTGCCTCCAGTAGTGAACAGTGTCGGGCCCGCCTGTCAGTGACCGCTGAGTGGGTGCGAGCCGAGCCGAGTCAGAGTTCGACTCGGACTTAGCTAAGCCGAGCCGCGTCAGTGCCTGACCGTCCGATCTGAGCGGGCAGCCCTGGATTGCTGCCACATGGCACACTGTGAGCCACGGCTGCACTTTCTCTCTCCTCTATATATATATAATAGTTTAGATATTAATTTCTAGGATTTTTTTTCTTCAGCCAATTTTTGGAGAATTGTCATCTAGGGTTCCTTCATCTTCCAGAAGCCATTGCGCATAGCTCCGGACTCCAAACGTGGCCTAGTTTTTTTTGTTAGAATGATAATGAGGTTAGCTTTCTGATTATATAAATTTTTTTCTAAATTATTAGTATTAAATTCTGGAAAATTCGTAGAGCACAGCATATCCAAAAATAGACGTATTTTGATGTTTTTGCAATTTCGGGAGAACCCGGAATCAGAATCACGAATCGTTTAAAGTTTCGGAAAGCTACTGTCGAGATCATCGACATATACTTTTCCTAGAATTTAATTCAAAGTATTTACATACTGTTAATTCTGTAGAACTTCTAGGTTAGAATTTAACCATCGGTGCACAATACAAAATTTGTATGTGCCATAATTCCCAAACGAATTTGAATTCGGACAAGCTGTAAATTCCAACATATTTTTGACGCTGAAATATACAGGAAATAATGCATGAAAGTTGAGTTTGTGTTGGTTGATTTTTTGGTCAACAGATCGCCTCGATTTGCGTGCCATGAGTCTCGAGTTGATAAAATTTAGTTTCTTTGGACAAAATTTAGGAATTAACATAAAAATCAGAATAATAAGATTAAAATAGGATTTTAAAGTAATTATTCCAGAATTAAATAAATTAAAATAAATTATCTTTTGACGTGATAAATTTGTAATACATAGGCTATTTGGACTGTGACTTGGACTCTGATTCATACCAGCAGCAGGACCCCAGGCAAGATACCTTACCAAATTATTTACAGTACTTTGCATGCTATTTATATTTCTTTTTATTTATTTCATTTCTGTATAGTTCTTGCATGTGTAGTTTTTCTCCAGTCATTACTATGTATTAGATATGTTGACACACACATGGCACCTAGTATCATGGAAGGACAATCATTAGGCGTATGGGCTTTTAACCACTCTGGTAAACCATAGTATATAGTTCGCACTACGGGCGTGTGTCGTGCTGGTCGCTACCCCAGAGGTATGTCGATTTCTGTAGAGTCGCGCTGGTCGCTACCCCAGAGGTATGTCGATTTCTGATGTTTTAGACGGGTGTGTGAGTTGTGAGGCTTAGATCGAGTAGACTACCCTTGCCCATACGTCGAAAAGTTGTCCTCATTTGCATTCATATAGATTGTCTTATACAGCGTACTTATCTATTTTCAAACCATATGCATGTTTACTGTATTCAAATTGGCTCGTATTTTCTGTATCTTGTTACGTCCCTCTGAGGACCTGGTCCTCTGCCAGGTGTATCTGCTCTTGAGTATTTGCAGGAGTACGGGCCTAGACCTGATGCATTATTTTCTGTCGAGGAGGTCTTACCTTCTGAGCATCGTTGATTATCTGGCGATGGATTCTTTTAGCTGGTGCACTTCTGTCTTCACATTATTTTACATTGGAGACTTTATACTCCTCTCTCATTTTAGTTTTGGATATAGTCATGGGTAGTGGATTTGTCTCCACCCGACTATTATTTTAGATATTTCAGACTCCTTATTCTAGTTTAGTATTTCTTTTCTATGACTTGTTGTGTGGATAAGATTAGCATATCTGTGACTTGTGACACTATATATACCACATGTGAGTTTATATTCATATTACAGCGTACGTATGGGTTATGATTTTCATATATTGGAGTTGCCATATCCATGCGGCTGGCATGCTTACGTGTTCCTAGTCCTACGTATTTGGGACTGGGGCATGACAGGAAGAGCTTCCAATACCTCATCCAATGGCACATCCTCCTCCTCTTCGATTAAAGAGGGTTTTATTGGTTCCAGAGTGACTCCTTCTATTGGAGTTCAAAATCTAACCACATATCAAAATCCTGTGAAATTAGTTGATAGAATAATAAAACTGGGCAAAGGAATGCAATAAACTTAAAGGAGGATTGGGTGTAGGCAGAGTAAAAGTAGCTCATATACAACCCATGATAAAATACCTCCATCCCCGAACGCCGTCGATTAGACCTCCAGAGTTTTCAAGACACGAAGTAGCATTTCCAACGTGCAATTAATCATAGCCAAATTTTCTTGCAAAGCGGATAGGTAAATACGGTTCGAAAGTGCAATCGTTGCCATTTCTATATACCAATTGAGATGGCTGGATAAACATCAGCCATGAAAAGACCCGTGATGGCAACCTCGATATGGTAGTTCCCTTTTCAATAAAACTTGAACCTTGGCTGTTAGTTGCTACGTCGGGGACAGCGCAGTAAAAGCTCCAACGGTTTCCCTTGTTTAAAGCTCGCCTGGTCTGAAATTGTGTGGTATAGGTCCATTTGGAAAGCCTATATCTATAAAGGAACAAATGTTTTGTCCCGTCAACCTGAGTCAAGCTGGGAGCCATCAAACTCTAGTTGTATAAAATCAACCAACCCATCAGATATGTAAATGGAAGCTATGTTCAAGAAAATTTCTCTCATCGAGGATCTACCGTCAAATTATGAGAAAGTTCTCGTAAACCAAAGTTTAAACGGCACAACATATCTGGTAGCAACGCTAGTCGATGCTTAAAAATTAGATGAACTGTAGAAAATAAAATATTCCTATGGAGACGATCCAGTGAGACAAAACCTCCAGGGACTACCCATCTTCGGAGCCATAAAGAAAAATATCCGACCAACAAAGTTTTAGACGAGATCTTTGTACGAATATGTCTTAGGTAGCTAATAGTCGGTATACCCGCTGAAAACTTTCCACACGATCCTTAAAGGACTTATCTTCAACATTATGACTTGCCATGAGTTCTTCAACTTTAGTAGAACTCAAAGGTCAAAGCGGTCGAATCTCTGTGCATTCCTTCTCGCTTCTATCGTTGAAGATGTATTGAAAGCACTTCCTGATAAAGTTAGTTCTAGAATTAGTGTTGTAGTAATGGTTGCAAGCCAGGTAGTAGCACATCAATTCTTGATACACTTCAACTAGACGTGGCTCAGTCTTTGCTAAATCTGCTAGTTCAGCATTGGTAGGCACGTACTCCTCATAAGGAATCTCCCCTGTTGGCAGTACAGATATATATTTTATCTCATATAAGGCGAACCCCAACTCGCCACGTATAGTGAAAATAGTTCCAGTACTAGAGTTATATCACTCTAACAAAGCCAAGAACATAATTGCTTTAGGCGCAATGCCGTAGCAAGTCGCTAACAAGGTATTATATAAGCCCGAAGATACGAGATTCTCGGTATGTTGATCCAATATCCATGTCGTTGCTCGACGTCAATATATATTTTTTTGGTCAACCAACCTGGCAGTCGAACATTATTCTAAGGATAAATACCTTCAGCATCAGTATAAGTGTTGGCGAACAAAGAAGACTTAATAGGTTGAATCAACGAAGAATCTTCGCTTGGTACATTCATGGGATGAAGTCCTCATATTTGAACTGAATGTCCATTGTCGGAACTGTAGAAATGACCCTATTTGTAGCTAATTTTCCCCGGCTTAGCTCAATTAGTAGGGGGAGTCAAATTCTACTCCATCTTCCATGGATAAGTAGCATGGGAGAAGGCAGACAAAGGAAAAGTTCTCGATATCTCTGGAAGATACATGACCCTATCATGGATATTGAATAACCACTTCTCCTTATTTTTCTTAGGCTGAGATGATTGATGAATGGCTTCACCAAACAAGAAAGACGGCTTATAATATGTCTCATTCGTAAAGGAACTGAGATATTTGTCGCTTATAAAAGACGTCAACATCTGTCTCTCTTGCCTAGCTATCAATAATTGGCGTGTGCCGGACATTCTCTTATCAGATTAGGGAAACTCAATGTGCGATAAGTCTTCTAGATACATGGTATGCAAAAGTCCAGTAGTGGATCCCATCAGTTCAGCTAAAGGATCCATACCCAAGTCACCTACAAAATTCACAAACGAGGACTCAACAAATCTCATGAAGAGGAGTACGTAAAAATAACCCTATTATGAGTCTTGTAAGATTCTAAAGGAGGAGCATTTTTCCTAAATTTTTAGGAACTATACGCATTTTATGAATACTCCAGGAGATAAGCATATTTTATGCGCCAATCTGCCCAAACAGACGAAAAGTGAGCCAACTCGCCAATAATTGGGAAAGTGCGCCAAAATGGTTGTTTTTACTCTGAACGAGGGAAAGTGCGCCGACTCGCCAATAATTGAAAAAGTGTGCCAAAATTGTTGTTTCCACTCTGAATGAGGAAAAGTGCGCCAAGATGACTATTTTCGCTCTGAACGAGAGAAAATGCATCAAAGTGGCTATTTCTTCTCTGAATGAGAGAAAAGTGCACCTGTACACGTATCTCTATATTCTATGGCTTTATTCTTTTTTTATCTTTCTGTCATTGTTAAAAGCTTACATGTACATGTAAAAGAAAAAGAAAGAAAATAGGAAAAAAGAAGACAGATGCCAAGCCTATCAGAGGAGGATGTGATACATCTCCTGATGTGAATCTCGACGACGGCATATTTAGTCGTTCTCTAGAGGGCTGAGTCACTGTCGGCCTCACCGGTGACCTCGCGGTCATTGCCCGAGAAAGAAGAAGCCACTCATTTACCCTTGTTGTCCTTGATGCTCGTTTGAGATTTCCTTGGGGCCATTGCTAAAAGCTTCAACGGAAGAAGAAAGGTAGGGTTTTCTTAAGGAAGAAGGAGACGAAGAGATTTGAGAGCAGTAAAAAATTCTCTCTCCTTAACCCGCCTATTTATAGATTTGAGGGAAAACTCTTTGACTGCTCTTTGGGATTCGAGCAGCAAATCATGACTTACAACCACGTCAACAAAACTGTTGAAATTCTGCCTTGAGTGTGTGCACAAATATCTCAACAAGTTTTATTCTTCCAGTTCAAAGTATTTTGAATTAATCTAAATAAATTCAAAAATTTTGAAGGGGGTCTTGTAGAAGCATAAAAAGTGCGCCTTATGAAGATGATGCAGTTTTCTACAAATAAACTTAACAATGGAAGAATGGTGCACTTTCTCTCTATTTAAAGGATGGCACACTTTCTTTCTTTTCAAAGGGTGGCACACTATTTAGAGAACAGAAAAGTGGCACACTTTTAAGCTGCTTTCATCAGTGCAGAAAGGCGTACAATTTACATATTCTGCTTTCCCTTGAGCATTAAATGCGACAAATCTGATAGGCTGGAATAGAAACTGAAGAGTCAGAAGTCATTATTACAGCTGGACTGCGGCACGTAGACCCAGGTTATCGTTTAGCGACTCGGTCGCTGTGCCAATTTCATCAAAAGTGTGTCGTTGTGCCAATTTCTTCAAAAGTGCGCCGTTGTACCAATTTTATCAAAAGTGTATTGATGTGCCAATTTTTTAAAAAGTGCGTCGTTGTGCCAACTTCATCAAAAGTGCGTCGCTTTGCCAACTTTATCAATAAGTGCGCCGTTGTGCCAATTTCTTCAAAAGTGCGCCACTGTGCCAACTTCATCAAGAGTGTGCCGATGTGCCAACTTTATCGAAAAGTGCGTCGCTGTGCCAATTTCTTTGAAAGTGCGTCATTGTGCCTACTTCATCAAAAGTGCGCCGTTGTGTCAATTTCATCAAAAGTGCACCGTTGTGCCAACTTCTAAAAAATGTGCCATCATGGCCAATTTTATCAGAAGTGTGCCATAACGACTACTTCTTTAAGAGAATGCTTATATAGCCAATCTTTCCATAAGTGCGCCAGTCTCCAATCTACTTCTAAAGTGCGTATAGTATCCTAACTGACAGTAAGCAATTATGAGTGTGTCTTATATGCCATGCTTCTCGTAAAAAGTGTACAAATAACTGTCCCCCATGACCTTTGCTTTTCTCGTATAGGAAGCTATATGTCAAGCAGGCAGCAAGTTGTGCACTCACTCATTCAGATCATGGGATGTTAGTCCACCAAAAGTGCGCGCACAATGGTAAACAATGAAGACTATCCAAAGTGCACGCACACTCTCATAACCGCTCCTAAACTTTATAAATACATGATCGGTACATCCATTGAAGGCAGAAAGAAGGGAGGACATATACAGAGAGGGATACAAGAACATAAGAAGAAAAATAGAAGCTTCTCGTATCGTTGTTGCCAAAACTTTTTTATTGTTCAACTATCCAAGTTGTTCACAGCATTCCCTGCATTTTTTCATCGTCGTGTGGTCCAAGGAGTAAAGTGATCATCCATAGATCATATCTCCACAAATATACTTTCCCAGAATCAGCTGTACTTAGATTCCTGTTTAGGATCTTTTTATACTTTTCTTTCTTTTCAATAGTTTGTAACACAAAAGTTTTGTATAAACTTTTCTTCGCAAACATCTATTATTAAACCAATAAACACAAGCTTTGATTCGAAGGCTTAGCAATTTCTTACAACCACCATGTGCTTAGATCCGAAGAGCACACCGACTTCACAATTGAATTGGAAGAATAGACTTAGAAATTTTTAATTAATTATAACTCGAATAACTTCTAATCGATCCCGCACTTAGGCACTTAGAGGGCTTTGGGAAGTTGTTGTTTGGGGATTGGAAAGGTTTAAGCTCAAAGAGTATCTCAATTAAATAGATAAAAGTGGGAATGAGTGAGTGAGAATTGTATAAAATTTAATGTTATTTATAGGCTTTTTCTAGACCGAGTTCGATCCCCTAACATTCAAAAATTCGAACGTTTGAGCCTGGTCTTCAGGAAGAATGAGTAGAATCAGAAAATTAGGTTTTATCCATATCGAGTTTGGCTCAAGTTCAGTTGGGTGACCGAGTTCGACCTGATCTCTGTCTATCAGTTTTTAAAATATTCGATTTGAGATTTTGGGCTATTTTGGGTGTTAGTTTAATCTGGTTTTGGTTAGGCTAATTTGAGTGGACTTGAGTGCCATATATTTGCCAAGTGTGACTCAATTCACAATTGTCCTAGACTCAAATAAAATTAAAAATACATAAGAAAATAAAATAACCAAAACACAACTTTTAACATTCTGCAGTAACGCCTTGTGATAATCTTCAATTGTACCATATCACAACATATTGAATCAAGGTTTAGTTGATTATCAAAATTAAGTTGACTATGACCATTGGGCCAATGGATTTTTCTCGATTTACTTAGGTTTTATTTCTTGTATATAAAAATAATGGTTTTCTGAATTTGTTACTTTTTTGTAAAAAGGTTTAAACAAAAAAGGTTTCATGATAACCCGAATCTGAAGTGATCATGTAGGCGAATTCAAAAATGCAAAAATTAAAGATTTTTGTGATTAAATAAATTTTTGCATAACTTTTCTTGTCCTAGAACTCCTCAACAAAATGGTGTTATGGAGCAGAATAATATAACTCTAAGTGATATGGCTAGAGTGATGCTTGACCAGTATAACCTTCCAAAATATTTTTGGGCAGAGGCTGTTAATACAGTATGCCATATTTTAAATAGGGTTATTATTAGACATATTTCAAAAAAAAAACCTTATGAGCTTTGGTTTAATAGAGTTCCTTCTGCTAGCTATTTTGAAGTTTTTGGTTGTAGGTGTTTCGTTTTGAACAACAAGGACAACTCGGGTAAGTTTGATGAAAAAGCTGATGAAGGTATTTTTTTTTTGGCCGTGCTCCAAAAAGCAAAGATTTTTGAGTTTCCAATAAACGCTCGCTTGTTATCGAAGAACCGACTAATGTTACTTTTGATAAGTTGAATTCTCAGTTAACAAAAGCTAATGAAGATGATGAAGATGTCTATATAGCTCCTAATAAGAAAACTACTTCTGGGAAAGCTGTATTAGATGCAACAATTATACTAGGTAAAACTGATACAACTACTTCAGAAGGACTTCCCTAAGAGTGGCAATTCTTACCCCATCATCCCAAGGAGCTAATCATAGGTAATGTATCTAAGGGAATAAGAACTAGTTCCACTATAAACAAATATAGTTGCTAATATTGCTTTTATTTCACAAATTGAGCCTAAAAATGTTATAGAGGATTTCACTAATGAATTTTGAATTTTTGCGATGCAAGAGGAATTAAACCAATTCAAAAAAATCAAGTTTGAAAAATTGTTCCTAGACATAATGATTATTCCATAATTGGTACCAAATGGGTATTCCGAAATAAATTCAGTGAGGATGGACAAGTCACATGTAAAAAATTAGGTCTCGTGGCTCAAGGCTAAAATTAAGAAGAAGACATTGACTATGATGAGACCTATTCTCCTATTGCGAGACTTGAGTCCATTCACATGCCTTGTGCTTTTGTTAATTTTTTGATTTTAAACTTTTTTGAATGGATGTGAAATTTTTTTTTCTAAATAGGTTTATAAAAGAAGTTTTGGTTGAACAACCTCCTGGCTTTAAAGATTTTTAATTTTCTAATCATGTTTTTAAGTTGCGTAAGGCTCTGTATGGACTCAAACAAGCTTCTCGTGCTTGGTATGAGAGACTAAGTTCCTTTCTACTTGAAAATAGTTTTTTAAAAGGGAAGGTTGACACGACAATGTTTATCAACTTACTTGATAACACTCTTCTTTTAGTCCAAATATATATTGATGACATAATTTTTGGGACTACTAACAAATTCCTTTGGTAGGAATTTGCTAAGTGTATGCAGAGTGAATTTGAGATAAACATGATAGAAGAACTGACCTTATTTATAGATTGGAAATCAAGCAAAGTCAAGATCACCCGAGATCTGCTGAAACACTTTGACCTGGACAATGTCAAACTTATTGCCACACCAATGGCAAAGTCCACAAAGCTTGATCAAGATGAATAATGCAAATCTATTGATATACATAAGTATGTAGGTATTATTAGTAGTTTACTATATGTAACTTCTAGTTGACAAGATATTATGTTTAGTATTTGTTTATGTGCTAGATTTTAGGTTAATCCCAAGGAATCACAATTATGTGCCATTAAGTGTGTCTTTCGATACCTTAAAGAGACTTCAACGATGGGTCTTTGGTATCACAAAACTGTTTGTCCAATGTTTAAGTTGAGTTTTTGAATATGGTTAATCGATTAAATTTAGCATTATAATAATCGTGCAATCACTATAGTAGCTTCTACTTAAAATTAGCATGATCCAAATATGTATTAATGTTATAATATTTGTTATTGTGTATATGACTTTGTTCATCTAGCATATACTTGTATAAAGCAATAAGCAAGATCAGATATGGACATATAAAATAAAGAAATGATGATGAGTCAAAGACGATATTATACCAGAAGATTTCTCTGAACCGCCTACGACATCTCCGAAGCCTCGCACTCGGGTATTCAGATTTTTCATATATGTTTATCTTTGCTCAACTGTCGTCAAGAAAAAAGGCATCTTCAAGTCTACATAACTGTTAGAACATTGGAATCATCATAGTATTTTTGGTTTTATTATTTGTTATATATTTTTTTATTTATTTTATAGGACCAAATGTACATCAGATTCACAGTTTGCACTAGAGATCTCAAACCCATACTAAACTAGAACCTAGTCCAACAAACTAACTAGTCCAAACTCCATAAATATGACTATAACCATTCTGTTCCGAGAAGACTGAACTCGTGCCAAACTCTGCCAGAACTCGGTCCCCTTGACCCAGTTTGCAATGTATACTTTCAAACGTTCATCCAAGAGAACATGTGCTAATGTTCAGATTTATGAATGTTAGGGACCGAACTCTGCCTGAACTTGGTCCCCAGAATACCTATAATAGGTATTAAAACATCCATAGATTTTCTCTCATTCACTCAATCTTCAATTTCCTATTTAGCTGAGCGATTAAATCTTTCTATTCCCAAGATAAACTCCCAGCCTTCTAGTGCCAAGTACGATCTCGATTAGAAGTTTGTTCGTTGAAAAGCTTAAGTTTAATTTGTTTGAAATCGACAAGCTCTTCGGATCAAAGCTTGTGGTTGTAAGAAGTCCTTCAGATCAAATCTCGTGTTGTAAGAAGTCGGTATATCCTTCGGATCAAAGAACATGTATACACTATTTATAACAATAGTAGATTAACTCCGAGCAAGAGTTCTCGGGACTAGACTAGTCCTCCACGAGAAAAACCAGTATAAATCTTGGTGTTTGTGTTTGCTCTCTGATCTTTATTTACATTTCCATATACTTGCTATATTTTTGTTATATCTTAGTTGGTGCCTTATCCTTTAAATTTTATTAGGTTATTATTTTCTGTTGCACTCTATTCACCTCTCCTCTAGAGTTGCCATATAGATCCCTCAATTGGTATCAGAGCTTAGTTCTCTTGATATATGCTTAACATCCTAGATCTTTACTTATGGAAACAATGAAACCTATTTACACCAACAATGGTGAAGGCTAGTCCACAAATAAGCCACCCCTTTTTGATGGAATCAACTATACATATTGGAAAACATGTATAAGCTTCTATCTTAAGTCACTAGATTTTGACCTATGGTCAATTGTTATTGATGGCTACAAAAAGCCTGCTAGAATTGTTGTAAATGGTAACCTTGTACAAAATCTAATAATAAATACACATAGATGGAAAAGAAACAAGCTAGTCTTGATGCTAGAGCCATTAATGCTTTATTTTGTGCTGTAGACAGGACTGAGTTCAATAGAGTATCTACTTGCACCACTTCATACGAGATTTGGAAACTTCTTGAGGTAACTTATAAAGAAACTTCACAAGTGAAGGAATCCAAGATTTATAGGCTTCCAAAAGAATATGAGACATTCAAAATAAAGCTTAATGAGACCATTACACAAATGTTTACTCATTTCCTTGATATTATTAATCCCCTCCCTTCTCTTGGTAAGGATTACATCAATCACAAAAAGATACACAAGATGCTCACGGGACTCACCAAGAACTGGACCCCCAAGGCTACTGCAATCATTGAAGGAAATGATCTCACGACCATGACTCTTGAGACACTCATGGATAAGCTTATGGCACATGAGGTGGACCTCAAAGAGTAAGAAGAATCAAAGTCCAAGGCCAAAACCATTGCATTCAAGACACAACATAAAAGAGCTTCTAACGATGCTTCTGAAGATGAAGAAACTGAAGATGACAATTCAAACAATGAGGAGCTGGCCAAAATTTCTAGGAGCTTTAGACGATTCTTAAAGTTTTAAAAATCAAAACAAAAGAATAAAGATGTCAACGACTAAGAACCTGTGTGCTAAAACTGTAAGAAAATCGACCACATGATGAAAGAATGCACTAAAGCAAAAAGGAAGAATCGACATGAACAATAAAACAAAGAAGAATCTTCGTCACACAAATTTGTAAATACAAGTATTTTGTGCGAAAGTGAAGCTAGCAATTCGGAAGATGAAAGACCTCGACATACTAGAAATATATGACTAATGGCATTAACCAACGAGGTACAAGATAATCCTTTATTTGAAGAGTTTTTATGATGAATTATCTGGTGCTTTCAATGATTTATTTGAAGATTGCATGAAGCTTAGAAACAAGTATAAACAAGCTAAAAAATAAATTGAATCATATAAGCTTGAGAATGAAAAGCTTGCTTATTTATTGGATGAAGTTAGAGACAACTCCTCATCTGTCAACTTTGTTGATGTCCAAACTAAAGCTTAGCCTGTATGAAGTACTTGAATGCGTCAAAGCAAGTGCACAAGAATATGTTAAACTTAAGGAAGAATTAGCGTCAGCAAAGAAGGAGTATTCTATTGCTTTACTTAGAATTGATACTCTTACTTATAAATATGATGAGATATATAATGTTAATAAAAGATTAGAAGTTTGATTGGGAAATAGATTGTTGAACCTATTACTCAATTAAGCACTAAATACGTAATAAATACAAAGTCAACCACGATAGATCAAATACAAAGGAAGCAAGCAAAGCTAAAGCTTCACACAATCATACCTACTACAAGTATCCAAGGAGGACACAACGCACCACTTCACATACTCATACGTCTACACCTATCACAAATGCCTATGCTATATGTCATTACTGCGATTTAAAAGAACATATTTTATATAAGTGCAAGGCTAAAAAATTGGTTGATATGAATATGTATAAGTGGGTTTCCAAAGCTAACCAATATGGATCCAAGTTTTAGATAACAAAGTCTTCGCCTAATATTGTAGGTGAAGCTTCTTATGTCAGGACTTAGCACCGAGGAGTGTGTTGGTGATTGCAAAGCCACAAAGGTCATCTTTCAAGTAATTACACCAATATAAGTATGGACACTTGAGCCACTTTGGTAACATGCTAAACGATTCTTCCTAAATGGCTATAATTATAGAATCTAGCATGTTTCTAATTAATGCTACTATCTCTTTTTGATATCTTTTAGCTATTTATCCAAATTAATATGAGATATATGAAATTAGCATGATTAGTTTAATTCTCTTTTAATTCATGGCTAGTCATTTAGCTTAAGTGAGTAGTTCACACTTTGGAGTCATTTACTAACTTTCTATTAGTATAACGCACTTACTATGCATGCTTTATAACTTTTAGTAAACTTTATTCATCGAGAATTAGGGATTCTAGATTCTAATGCTATATGAAGATTTAAGTTGCTTAAATTCTTTTTAGTCTAATTCCTTTAAAGTTAAGATTATTTTGGGTACACGTCAAAAGGGTCCTCTGTCAAAAAGTTGTAAATAGCCTTAAGCGATACAGTATTTAAGTGTCTTCTAACCACCGGTAGCTGGGATTCGGCCCCTATAGCTAACCCAATATAATCAATACTTTATATAATAATGATTTTTTAAGGTCTATTTGCAATTATTTTCATAATACAACAGCGTATCTGAGCCATACTTTTTGACTTAAAGTTGGCAACTATTAGTTTGGACTATGCCATTATGTATGCACTCTTTATATTTCTTAGTTGTTTTATATTTCAGTTCTATAACATTTAGCTAACTATTTGTTGTTTGAGTTGTATTTGCAATACTAACGATGCTTCTTTCATTACTTTGTTGCTTTGACTTATATCTTTAAGTTAGAATATTTGAAAAAAGATGTTTAATTGTCTCTTGTATATAAATAAATATGAATATTTATGGGTATTTTATATTATTGTTGCCCAATATTTTTATAGTACTTTTATGATATGTATTGAATATGTCTACATCTAGTTGTTTCATTGTTATGATATGCAGGTCATTATTCTACATGATTCCTTATATTGATATTCTAAACTACATGCTTTTCATTTAACACATGATCATGTTATATGCTTATGTTACTGACCATATCTTCATGCTATATTCTTGGTTTATAGGGGAGCCAAAAACTAGATAGTATAGAAGCATAAAAAGTACGCCTATGAAGGACGTCACCTTCGAAGAAGTGGTAACGTATTTTTTCACATCCCTGTTTAGTGAAACAGTGGCGTACTACCCCTCAAGCTCCAAATGATAAAGCATTGGCATACTCCGTACGATTTGTATCAGTGGCATACCCCATATGATCTCTCTTGGTGGTGCACAATGATCACAATTTCCTCCTAATTATTAAATATAATGAACCTGTATCACTACCATATTTTTTAGAAAATTGTATTTTGGTCATTTCATAATTAATTAAATATTATGCATATTGAATATTTATTTATTATATTATTTATTTATTGTTAGATGTTATTATATTATTTTGGACTTTTGTTAGTGGACCTAACTATTTTAGATTATATCCATGGACCAACATTTAATTCTAGTTAGAATTGAGCCCAATAAGAAGTCCAATAGTTAGGAGAATGATTAATTAAGTTAAACCAATTAGACTAGAACCTTCCTTCCTTAATTATTTCTTCATGAGAAGCCCCAAGGGGTATTTTAGACATTTTATAGTAGCTTGAGAAGGGGGAAAAGGGGCTGGCCATATAATAATAGAGGAAAATTTCTCTCTTTATTTTTTCTATTTCAAATCTAGATCTAGAAATTTCTCTTCCAAATTTTTTTCATTCCCACATCAAATTCTACCCAATTTTTTTTCCAATTCCTTCCCAAATCATCATTGGAGGCCATTAGAACAAGAAGAAAGCAAGGATCTACAAGGAGGAGCAAGGATCTACAAGTTGGAAGCTTTTTTCTCTCAATTTGAAGGTTTCATTGAGAATCCATCTTCCAATAGGTAAAATTCAGTTTTCTCCATCTAATTAGACTCTAATCTGTGTTTTAATCATTAGGAACCACCCCATATGCTAAGGCTATCCATAGGAATTAGAATTAGGTTCATAGGAGGCCTATGGAGAAAGTTATGTGATATTTTGTGTCAATTTTGGAGAATTCCGAGATTGATACATCTTGTGTTTGTCAATAGGTCAGTTAGACCAAATTGACATGTGTTTGATTGTGTGTAGCTAGTATCGTGTCCATAATTGGATACGTGTAGGTCGTATCCCGACAATTTGGAGATACAGGTTGATTTGGGGGGGCTTCTCCGACACGGGGTTTGAGCATGTCATATTTTGACACAGTCATGTAGATGAGTATTTAGTTCTTTGTATTGTTTATAATTATGATTTTAGACTTGCTCGTGTCTGTTGGAATATAATTGGTTATGTGGTGGAGCCGTATCGCAAGCGTATTATAGATCTAGTGTGATACGGGTGTGATGCACTTCACGTGTTTGTTCTTTACAATTTAATTCAATTATATATATTATAATATTATAATTATAATTATTATATGAGGTATATGTGTATGTATATTTATATGTTTGATCTATAATTCTTGTTGATGTGTTGGTGATCATGGGTGAGTAGGAGTTCATGTGCTTCTCTAATATGGTAATATATATATATATATATATATATATATATATATATATATATATATATATATATATATATATATATATATATATATATATATGTGTGTGTGTGTGTGTGTGTGTGTGTGTGTGTGTGTGAGAGAGAGAATGTGTATTTATGTGTGTGAGCTTGAGGGAAGAAGAAACAAAAGAAAACAGTGAATACAACAATAGAAAACAGTGAGAAAAGCAATGGAAAGCAGTGAGAGAAAAGCAGTGAGAACCTGAGAGAAGCAGCTGAAAAGCAGCAAAAGCAGAATCAGAAGAAGAAAGCGGCAACGGCGATAAGCAGCAGCTTATCGAAAAGCCGGTAAGCAGTAAGTTAGTGTATATATATATATATATATATATATATATATATATATATATATATATATAAAATTAATTAATTAATTAGTCTATATTAATAAGCTAGTAGTTTATATATATTATTGTTTTGTATCCATATTATGATATTTTCACATCTAATAAATTGTGTATCTTATGATACGGTATCTTTTTGATTTTCTAGTATCCTAATATAGCTAGTATGGCCTAGTTACAAAATGTATGGACCCAATATCCTAGAGATGGACTCATACAACCTAGAAATAGCTAGTTTGAACAAGTTGACCAGTTTGAACTAGAGTTGACATAGTTTGACTATTTTGACTTAGAAATGGCATTATGACCTAGAAGTTGATTAGTTTAACTTATTTTTATTCTAAAACCTTGTATTGATGTAATATTCCATATTTAGGTCTTTGAGGTACCGTACCAGATATCTTTGATACTGTTCATTGGATTTAAGGCGAGTATATTCTCTAATAGTTTCTCATTTATGATATCCTCTATGTCTCTTATATTTATTGTAGATATCCTTCATTTTTTGACACGATGGTTACACAGATTAGTATATTCAGATCTCGTTATGAGATGTTATTCTTTGGTATTTATGGTGTATCTTGTACAGGCTATATTTCTTGTTCTTCTTGTACATATACAGACATTGATTCTTTGGGAAGACTTGCTACCTACCCAGAGAATCTCGTGTCGTAACGTACCATGGTTGGATCCACTATACCAGTCGGGGACGGGGAGTATGTAGTGTAGATATGTGATCATACCCTCCTTATGTATGCCTTATTCCTTGAATAATGTTAATCATATACCGTACGTATGATTAACCAGACCAAAATCCTTGTGCAAGTTCCCAAGATCACATGTTAAAGTACTTAGTATTAGTATTTCTTGCTCATTCCTCTGATGCTCATTATTATATTTATTTCCAGTATTCCTTTATTGTATATCACTTGTAACTTTATATTTTATCTTGTATATTCACTCTATTTACTATTACATAGTTTATATTATTTGTTAAAACTGCTGTTAGAGATGTACTTTGCTCCTTTTCTGACTGGAAATATTTTTTTCAGATGACACTGAGGAGTGGTACCCCACTCACTACGGGCCTTAGGATGTCGTAGGCTTAGAGTCAGAGACCTTGGCTCAGGAGGGTCTCATCCTGACTGAGACAGATGACCCAGGACTCGTAGCACAGTAGTTAGACTCTTTTGTACTGGATTTGTCTCCAGCTCGGTTATTAGTATTTCTTTGACTCATTGGATATTATTTGTCTTGTGAGCTATTTTGTGACTCTTCTATTCTTTTATCATATTCGTGCGTTGTTCTATCTTATAGCTCTGTGATTGAGTATATTCATATTATATTTGTGGCATATTTATATCTTGAATATTAGATAGATAGATTACCTAAACAACGTTCTACCGCTGATGTTGCGGCATAGGGTGGGCGTTGTTCACTACTCGTGCCTCTACATCGGGTGTGGGTCTTAACATATTTTTAGTGGTAGACCATGCTGGTCTTCGAGGTTGCAATTTGTGCGATTCATAGTGGTGCTCTTATTTGAGTGCTATTACGAGCCTCTTTCAAGATATAGGATATATGTATAGGCTGAGAATACTCAATCACATCTAGGAAAAACTTTTTTGATTCATTTCAACTATTCTTCCTTGATATTGATTTTTGATCTTAAACTGTCCTTCTTTGAATGCATTACATCATATGTCATATTGATTCTTTTTTTCGCTTTGCCTCAGGATGCAGCCTAAGACTAGATCACAGTAGAGAAGAGCATTTTCTGAGAGATCTGTGACTTCCCGAGGGCCTGCACCAGTCACTTCTTCGGTGATTGGCATATCAGCTGCGTTCGGGGGTCTACCTCCAACTTAGAAGACTATTTCGGCTACATCTGAAGGACTTCCACCTTTACCTCCCTTACCGACAGATGCGACTCGGGTGTTCGCATTATTTTGCGAGATGATGGAGGATTAAAGGGCCCAGTTTGAGGCACACCAGAGGCAGACCAACGTGTTATGGCAGGGCATTGAGAGTGCTCGTTAGCTTGCCCTCGCTGCAGTAGAGAGAGGAGTTTCGGTCCAACAGCAGGTTATTCCGCATGTTGCCCAGCTTCGATCGGGTAATATTCAGGACTTTAAGAAGCTGGAACCTCGGGTCTTCAAGGGAACTAAGGGCATCGTCTACACAGATGATTGGCTCAAGGATATTGAGCATCTCATGAGGGTGTCCCATCTTGCTAAGGATCTGAAGGTTGAGGCAGTAGGACTTCAGCTGTTCGACATCGCCTGCACTTGGTTCAGGAATGAGCTACTTTTTGCTGATGTAGGACAGTCTTGGGAGGTATTCAAGGACCTATTAAAGAGGAAGTTCTTTGCTCGGGCGGACATGTTAGACTTAGGGAGTCAGTTTGATAGCCTTATTTAGGGGAGCATGTAACGACCCGCTCCGCATCTATGCGGATATTCGATTCAAATGACACAAGTGCGATGACCTGACCAGCATTGCTCAGAGAGAAGACTTGCTTGAGGCAAAGGAATTCTAGACTTGGCCCTTCAGGAGTTCAGACTTAGACTTTCAGAGGCTCGCTTGTAGTATCGCTCGACCGAGGCGAATCATCACTAAGGTGGGTGGCTATGATGAACTTGTCTTTGCTTAGCCACCACACTTAAAATACGGTTGATATATGCTAGTCGCTAGAAGAATCACCCCTTATATGCTAATAAAGAATACAACACACCTAGATAAGGGAATAATTCCATCTGATACATCTTCGTATAGAACATGAAAGTAGATCAGTTGAACGGAATGGTAGGCTCGCTTTACAGTTCTTATAACTTCACCTCGAAATGTTACTTTTGTTCCTTATATGTTCTTTGAAGTTCTTTTCTCCATAAGTCTTGAAATGCTCATCACATAGATACGATCTTAGTGCAGAAGCACAACATAGATTCTGGTTAACTTGCCTATGGATGAAGACTATCAAATAGTCATTTCATGCCAAACAATAGAAACATGGAAAGTCTTCGGGATCGTTAGGTCGCCAAGGCAACTCCCAAAATGGAAACTGCAATAAGTAGTAAGACGGTAGCATAAATAATGTATGGAATGGAACACAATAGATCTTGAGATCTCTGAACGAGTAAAGTGTATAAATACTGTGTCAAGTAGCTATGTTCACTCAAGGTCTTAAGGTGTTGCATATAATAGAAGTTTAGTGTTGATTGTCAATGGTCATGGACAACCTGTGCACAGGCTTCATGTTCCTGCGGACGGTATGCTGGTCGCACCGGGGCCTATTCGAACCGGTCAGGAATATTTCAGATAGTGGTTGCTTCCGACGGAAAGGCGTATAGCGAGGCTCGCTACCTATGTTGCACTCCATTCCCATGCTGAGACTATATCTTGTCTATGGCGGCTTGTCAGGTCATAAGACCAAGTTTGTCTTTAGTATAATGCATACGTGACGGCAACCCGCGTATGGGCTCGTTAGGAACAAATAGCAAGTATGGATGTAAAGTAACTTGAAGCTTGAAACACATTCGAGTACTCTGAGTAAAACATGCATATACAAGTATAACATGCTGGTGTAAAAGTGAGTATAAGACGTCTAAGTAATCTGTACAACCCGAGTCATAAAATGACATGAGTATTGTAATTGTGTATAACGTGGACTTGGTTTTGAAACACGCTCGTAGCATACATGAGTTTGTTATGCGATCTTAGGATTTTATATATATCTATATTCGTGCTGGGTTTAACTTGGTTTTAAACTTGGGCAGGGAAGGACAAATGGTAAGTTGGTAAGTATCGCCGTATTTCTTGTATATCGTACGGTGCACTGCCACACGAGATATGCTTTGTATCTTATGCATAAAATTGATCCTAAGAAAAGAATAGCAATGTCACTTAATAGTTGGTGCACGAAACTAATATAACGTGTTGGATTTGTCGAGCGAGCGAGAAGCCTCCCCTCTAGTGCATTCATGTACTGATAACCCACCAAATTGCTTGCAGGGTGCGGAAGAACCTCGTTCGGTGCGGATGCCTCCTTCGTGCATGCTAAGGCGTAGAGTTCACTCTGGAAACTTGAAGCGTTGCGTCCAAAACTGAAGCACATATACATGACATAATTTTGGAACATCGCCTATGTATCATCCCAATTTGTAAGCCGTTTGGCACGTCTTTATTCTTAGAGAGAGAGAGAGGGCTTGAGCGACTTGTAATCTCGGCCTAGTGCCACTTGTAACCATATTTAATATCAATAAAGAGCTATTTTGTGTTCATACTTATGTTTATTCTATGTTTCTGCTATATCGTCGTGGTGAACTAGTTATCAACAGCCGTTTCGGTATTTGCCTTGCGCGGACGTAACTCCAGGCTCGCGTGGCATCACGTCCTGATAGAAACGATCGTCCCGCGAGAGCGCTGGTGCGGTGATTCGCGCCTAGAGGGGACGACCGATTCCAGTAGAAGATCGGGGCATGACATATTGGTATCAGAGCATGGCTTTACATCCTTGAACTTCTTATCGATTCTCTCAGTTTGAAAGCTCGTTCGTGGGTTATATTACAGACGCTCTCTCTCAAAGTTCCAACGAGATGATACATACAATGAGTCTAAATATTTTTAAGTGCATATGAATGATATTACTACTAGTACGAAATTGTGAAGCGGAGGCCTTTGTGCCAACATGTGTCAGACTTTATGGGAATGGACTTATGTTAGAATCTGCAAGTTTTTTGTAAACCTAAATGCCTATACGAGAACAACAAGCGAGTTAGTGTGCGAGACAGAATATCGTTCGGACAGTTGCCTATGCACACAGCCTTTTGGCTAAGTTGTGTTAAGTATCGCACGATAAGATCCTTGGGTGTGAGCAAGTTGGCGAACAAGATTTGAATATCGTTCAGGTAAGGATAAGTCAGACTTAGAAAGGCTATCGATAGAAACGTGATCGAACTATCGCTTAGGCGAATCTTGGGAGTCGTGCCTGGGTTTCGACGTATAGTTCAGACGGTTGTTCGTATTGATAAGTTATGACTCGAAACATAGTTTATATGAAGGGCCATCGATAGAGGTACATACGAGGCATAGATCGTTAAGGCAGCAAATAGGGACTGTGCTAGAGTTCTAAGGAACGAATTGGATATATGAGTAAACAATGCAAACGCGATTCAGGAGTTATTAAAATGACTCAATTTTTGAGTGGTGTATTCGATAGTCTCAAGATCGAGTAAGTGAATTGAGAATAAAAATAAGCTATAAAGATTCATAGATATAGCTTGAATCTTGAGTGGTGTATTGGTCGACTTAGAAATGTTCGAACGAATCATGGGTTTCGGGGTATTAAACGGGTCTAGCAGCAACAACGTAATGGTGCGAAGCCTTAGTATAAATAATGCCTAGCAAGTAAACGAATTCGAAGGAATCATGAATGATTTGATTCGAACAAGTTAGAATGAGTTGATCATGGGATAAGGCTTACATCAAATAGAAATAAAGAGTACTTGGAATTGATATCACGGTCAGGAAAACTTAGTGGATTGTACGAGCGAATTGAATTGAATCAAACGGATTAAAACTTGAGTTAAGATAGAATAATTGGGGATGTGATCGAAGCTAATACAATGGGAATATGGTGCGAACAAATGATAGCGCATATGAAAAATTTAGATTTGAGTAGGATATCGCTCGATAGCGTTAGGTCTGAGTATGAATGCTACGGTTTCAAATTTGGGAGATCTTATATCATATCAATGGTTGAAAGATATCATGGATTGATGCAAGTTAGAAAATCTTTGTTCAATGATTAAGGCGGGCGATAACAGATTTAAGCTTGACTTGGACAAACGATCTTGAGTCGAGTTCAAAGGTAACACTCGACATCAGGCCCAGTCGAGATCAATTATTCCGTGGGAGCACTTGCGTGATGATTTTACGTCCGGTGGGGATGATCGAACTAACAGGGACATGTTCAAAGATTTTCCAAATGAACTCGATAAAATGGAACGTATGGAAAGTGAATAGACTTGGCTTGGGATTTGAAACTTAGTTATTTGAGGAATGCTAGAAGTAGACTATTAATTTATTAAACAGAAACGTTAAAGTTGGATGATCTTGCTAGATGAATTATAATCACGGCATGAACGGATATGACTTGATGGATAAGTATATATATAACTTGGATGGAGCAAAATGAAATAATAAGGTATCTCGAGTGTCTCGATCGTTTCGGTGATAACCATATTATTCGATGTTCTTGTCTTGTGCGAGCGTAACTCTATGCTCGTACATGCATTATACCCGGATTAGGACGGTTATCCCGCAGGAGCGTTGGCGTGGTGATCTCACGTCCAAAGGGGATGATTGAACTTGCGGGAGACTGGAGCATGATAATTAAAGGATTGTCTTGACTTGTGGTTCGACACGATAAGACAGATTTTAGGATATAAATAAATCTAAGTATTTTTTAGGAGTAGTTAGTCTAGAATATGTTGTAAGATATGCTGGATGGTTTCATGAACGGATACGTAGATCGTGTTGGACGACTTAGAGTTTATGATATACATCGATGGTTTAGAATGGGATCATGATTTGGTAATCCGGGCTTAAAAAATAATAGATAGGTGGATTCTATTAAACGTAAAGGAGGAGATAGACTATGCAAATCATTGGATTGGACCTGTGACGTGGATATATCATAGATTTGATTGAACAAACGTGTCTTAGGAACGATTTTGCCAAACGAACATGGATATTGTGTAAACGAATATGTTGATGTGGATAGAATGATTTGTGCTCGATATTTAAAAATCTGAGTAAAATAAGCTTGGGTAGAATACCCCATATGAAAGATCAATGGTTTGACCTTAGGAATTTGGGGCGAGTATCGTGCAACGAATTTCCTCGATAAGAATCGTGAACTTAGAATGTACCTATGAGACCTTGTGAGCTGACCTAGCCAATAGGCATACGACCCTATGCCATGAGTTGAACTGGAGTGGCTGACTTCAGAGTATCGTTCAGGAAAATATTAGAATTGGGACAACGAGACTTAGAGTTAGGGCTTGGAACTGGAAGTATATGCTAGCGACGTTGGCGTTGAAATGAACGCAATGGAAGATATGACTTGAGTGATAATAGATTTGGTTGGATAAGTTATACGATGGTGAGGAATAAGACGGTATTAGAGAATTGTCAGACGAAACTCTTAGATTTGGAATTGGTGATACTCGAGATAAGCTGGCATAACAAGTCAATTCATTGCTAGGAAGAGGTGCATTGGTAGTAATGCAATACTTGAAATTGGGTGAGATTGGAGTAGATGATAACTAAAATGAACCAGAGTTCGGTTATTCGAATAGCAAAGCGATCGACGATTCAAAAGATTTTTATGAGTAGCTTGTCCGACTTAACTATCACTAAGCTTGGTTGAAATACAAATATTTGGGGGACGCCTTGAATATGGGTACGATCCAGACTTAGCGATATGCATAACTCAAATGCAGCTGCAAATACAAATATTCGAATTCGTATGGACGAGTATAGCAACTGAAGTAAGACTGCCTCAACCCAAGATCATCATTTGTGATGGATTATAACGTACTCCGCGTTAAGCGATATATGTTTCGTGCTAAGTCGCCGTAAAGACCGAGTCAGAAGTTGGATTGAATGATAAAGCCATTCAATGAGGCAGACCCCGCACGTATGTAACACGGAATGAGAAGCGAGTAGAAAATTATGTTCGAACAGATCTAATGTTACAGATTAATACACTTTAGTTAGATTCCAGAGTGTACGATAGAATAATTTGTGCTCAGGAAGCCTCGAGGATGAGACTTGTTTTGAGTGGTGTATAATGTAATGACCTACTCCGCATATATGCGGATAGCCGATTCAAACGGCACAAGTGCGATGACCCAACCCGCTTTGCTCAGCGAGAAGACTTGCTTGAGGCAAAGGAATTCTAGACTTGGCCCTTCAGGAGTTCAGACTTAGACTTTCAGAGGCTCGCTCGGAGTGTCGCTCGACCGAGGAGAATCATCGCTAAAGTGGGTGGCTACGATGAACTTGTCTTTGCTTAGCCAGCACACTTAAAATACGGTTGATATATTCTAGTTGCTAGAAGAATCACCCCTTGCATGCTAATAAAGAATACAACACACCTAGATAAGAGAATAATCTCATCTGATACATCTTAGTATAGAACATGGAAGTAGATCGGTTGAACGGAATGGTAGGCTCGCTTTACAGTTCTTATAACTTTACCTTGAAATGTTACTTTTGTTCCTTATATGTTCTTTGAAGTTCATTGCTCCATAAGTATTGAAATGCTCATCACATAGATACGATCTTGGTACAGAAGTACAACAGAGATTCTGGTTAACTTGCCTGTGGCAGAAGACTATCAAATAGTCGTTCCAAGCCAAACAATAGAAACATGAAAAGTCTTCGGGACCGTTGGGTCGCCAAGGCAACTCCCAAAATGGAAACTGCAATAATTAGTAAGACGGCAGCATAAACAATGCATAGAATGGAACACAACAGATCTTGAGATCTCTGAACGAGTAAAGTATATAAACATTGTGTCAAGTAGCTATGTTCATTCAAGATCTTAAGGTGTTGCATATAATAAAAGTTTATTGTTGATCGTCAATGGTCATGGACAACCTGTGCACAGGCTTCAGGTTCCTGCGGACGGTACGCTGGTCGCACCGAGGCTGATCCGAACCGATCAGGAATATTTCAGATAACCGTTGCTTCCGATGGAAAGGCGTGTAGCGAGGCTCACTACCTGCGTTGCACTCCATTCCCGTGCTAAGACTATACCTTGTCCATGGCGGCTCGTTAGGTCATAAGACCAATTTGTCTTTAGTATAATGCATACGTGGCGGCAACCCGCGTATGGGCTCGTTAGGAACAAATGGCAAGTATGGATGTAAAGTAACTTGAAGCTTGAAATACATACGAGTAGTCTGAGTAAAATATGCCTATACAAGTATAACATGCTGGTGTAAAAGTGAGTATAAGACATCTAAGTAATCTGCACAACCTGAGTCACAAAATAATATGAGTATTATAAACTGTGTATAACATGGACTTGGTTTTGAAACACGCTCGTAGCATACATGAGTTCGTTATAAGATCTTGGGATTTTATATATATTTATATTCGTGTTGGGTTTAACTTGGTTTTATACTTGGGCAGGGAAGGACAAATGGTAAGTTGGTAAGTATCGCCATATTTCTTGTATATCGTACGACACACTGCCACACGAGATAGGCTTTGTATCTTATGCATAAAATTGATCCTAAGGAAAGAATAGCAAGATCACTTAATAGTTGGTTCATGGAACTAATATAACGTGTTGGATTTATCGAGCGGATAAGAAGCCTCCCCACCATTGCGAATGCCTCTTTCATGTGTGCTAAGATGTGGAGTTCACTCTGGAGCCTTGGAGCGTTGTGTCCGGAATTGAAGAACATATACAGGACATAATGTTGGAACATCGCCTATGTATCATACCAAGTTCTAAGACGTTTGGCACGTCTTTATTCTTAGAGAGAGAGAGAGCTTGAACGACTTATAATCTTGGCCTAGTGCCGCTTGTAATCTTATTCAATATCAATAAAGAGCTATTTTGTTTTCATACTTATGTTTATTCTATGTTTTCGTTATATCGTTTGGGTGAACTAGTTATCAACGGTCGTTTCGGTATTTGCCTTGTGCGGGCGCAACTCCAGGCTCGCGCGGCATCACGTCCCAATGGAAACGATCGTCCCGCGGGAGCGCTGGCGCGGTGATTTGCGCCTAGCAGGGATGGCTGATTCCAACAGAAGATCGGGGTATGACAGAGCATGTCTATGGAGGAGTACGCCGCAGAGTTCGGTAGGCTGAGCCGAAGGTTCGAACTATCCGCTTCTACGAGGGTCTGAATTGGGAAGTGAAGATCCTTATTCCGTCTTTCTATGAGACCTATTCGGAGATACTTGCAGAGGCACGCAAGGTTGAGCGGAAGTTGGGTTTGAAACCCAAGAGAGATCATGATTCTTTTTTTGGGACTAATAGCAACATAGTGACTACTAAGCGTCATCATTTCTACTCCAGACCTTTTCAGCAGCTGCAGCAGTACCAGACTCCAACTAGGGCACCATTTCACCAGGCACCGCAGTAGCAGAGACAGTTACAGCAAGCTTTCTACCACTACTGCAAGAAGTCCAGCCATATCTGGGAAGTTTGCAGGAAAAGGTTGGGAGTTTGTTTGTATTATAGTATCGAGGGGCATCAGCTGAGAGAGTGTCCTTTCAACCCTCGTCGTGTAGTTCAGGGAGCAGCTCCAGCTCCAAGGACACAAGCGAGGCCACCTGCAGTACAACCGAGGGGACCGCCACTTTCGACCCAGCAGCATCGTTATGCCCAGCGCCAACAGCAACGTTATGCCCACCGCCAGCATCAGGGAGGTGCACGTCAGGGACGAGCGTTTGCTATGACAGTCAAGGATATCGAGCCCACTGGAGATGTCATCGCAGGTTCTATTCTTCTTGATTCTATTCCATCTTTAGCTTTGTTTGATAATGGTACTTCCAATAGTTTTGTATCTATTTCTTTTCCTCTAAAGCATCATTTGTGGATCTATGGTGGAAGACAAGGAGTTGCCACATCCGTTGATAGCAGAGTTCTTGGATGTATTTCCTGAGGAATTACCAGGATTGCCGCCAGATTGAGATATTGAATTTAATATAGATTTGGTGCTAGGTGCAGAACCAATTTCACAGCATGTCTATAGAGTGAACAACAATGAGTTGGTCGAGCTGAAGAAGCAAGTAGATGAATTATAGGATAAGGGGTTTATCAGATCCAGTTCTTCACCATGGAGAGCCCCAGTATTGTTTGTACCGAAGAAGGATGGATTAGTTCATATGTACATCGATTACAGGGCATTGAATAATCTCACTATCAAGAATAAATACCCATTACCACGGATTGATGACCAGTTCGATCAGTTAAGTGGCGCCAAAGTATTTCCAAGATGGATTTGAGATCAGGCTACCACCAGGTGAAAGTGAATCCGGGGGATATTTCGAAGGCTACTTTTAGGACTCGGTATGGCCAGTATGAGTTTATGGTGATGCCGTTTGGGTTGACTAATGCCCCGGCAATATTTATGAATTTGATGAACAATGTGTTCCACCAGTACCTTGACAAATTTATGGTGGTGTTCATCGATGACATACTCATATAATTGAAGACACCGGAGGAGCATGAGGAGCATTTGCGGATTGTGTTGGATGTACTGAGGAAGGAGAAGTTGTATGGAAAGTTGTCCAAGTATGAGTTCTTCCTGGACAAAGTGGAGTTCTTAGGACATGTTGTGACTGGTGATAGAATTTCAGTGGATCCGAAGAAGATAGCAGCAGTAGAGTCTTGGAAGACCCCGAGTTCAGTGGCAGAGATCAGGAGTTTCTTGGGTCTAGCAGGCTACTACAGGAAGTTTGTGCAAGATTTTTCGAGAATTACCGAGCCGATGATTAGACTCACCAGGAAGGATGCAGAGTTTATTTGGACAGAGGAGTGCCAGGTTGCTTTTGAGGATTTGAAGAAGAGGTTGACGTCTGCTCCTATTTTGACGTTGCCATCAGGGTCTGGAGGTTTCACTATTTATAGTGATGCATCAGAAAAAGGTCTGGGTTGTGTTCTTCAGCAGAATGGCAAAGTGATTGCCTACGTATCCTGGCAATTGTGTCCTCATGAGAAGAACTATCCTGCCCACGATTTGGAGTTGGCAGCATTCATCTTTGCCCTGAAGTTGTGGAAACACTATTTGTTGGGAGAGCGTGTGGAGATCTTCATAGACCACAAGAGGTTGAAGTACATTTTCACTCAAAAGGATTTGAACATGAGGCAGTTTCGGTGGATAGAACTGATGAAGGATTTTGATATATCTTTGTAGTATCATCATGGGAAAGCTAATATAGTTTTTGATGTCTTGAGCAGGTATCAGTAGCTATATTGTTAACGCATGATCAGTATTTATTGGAGGACTTGGAGAGCTTGGGCATTGAGGTAATAGTTCCTGGTTTTGCTATGCAGATGTGGGGATTGCAGATACACTCAAAGTTGATGGACAAGATCAAGGCAGCCCAGTATGAGGATGTATCTTTGAGGAGCATCAGAGCTCAGGTGAGAGCAGGATTGGAGGATGATTTCACCATTGCTGCGGATGGTTCTTTGCGGTATGGTGTTAGATTATGTATGCCAAGTGTGGAGCTACATGAGGAGGTATTATAGAAAGTGCATCGCTCTCAGTATTCCATGCATCCATCTTCCAACAAGATGTATCAAAATATGCAAGGGAGCGTGTGGTGGTATAGTATGAAAAGGGAAGTGGCACAGTTTGTATCCAGATGCTTGGTGTGCCATAAGGTGAAAGCTGAGAGGCAGAGGCCAGGTGGTTTACTTCAGTCATTACCCATTCTAGAGTGGAAGTGGGAGCACATTACTATGGACTTTATGTTCGGACTTCGACGATCTCCAGGAAGGAAAGACGCAATTTGGGTCATTGTTGACAGGTTGACCAAGTCGGCCCATTTTTGCCTTTCAAGGTGAGTTTGTCTACGGAGAAGTTGGCAGAGATGTATGTGAGGCAGATCGTTAGGATACATGGGGTTCCCGTCAACATAGTCTCGGATCGGGATAGTCGTTTTACTTCTCATTTCTGGAGGAGTTTTCAGACGAGTTTGGGCACCCAGCTCAAGTTCAGTACTGCATATCACCCCTAGATGGATGGGTAGTCAAAGAGGACTATTCAGACTCTCAAAGATATGCTGTACACCTGTGTACTAGATTTTGGGGGATCTTGGGAGGACCATCTCCATTTGGTAGAGTTTGCTTACAATAAAAGCTACCAGGCTAGTAGAGAGATGTCACCATTTGAGGCTCTGTACGGTCGAAGATGTCGTACTCCCTTGTTATGGGACGATATTGGAGAGAGAGTTTTTTTAGGGCCAAAGATGGTTGTAGATGCAGCGGAGAAGGTTAAGCTGATTAGAGATAAACTTTGAGTGGCGCAGATAGACAGCGGCATTGGGCCGATAGCCACCGGAAATCTTTGGAGTTTGAGGTATAGTTTTAGATTTTTTCTTGTTTTGTGCTTAATATTGATTTTTTTTATAGATTAAGTTCTTAAAGTTATGTTTTGTTTTAGGTTGGTGGTTTGGTATTTCTGAGGATTTCTATGACACGAGGCGTGATTCACTTCGGTAGAGGCAGGAAGCTTAGTCCGCAATTCATCGGATCTTTCAGTATTCTTGAGAGGGTCAGTACAGTTGCTTACAGACTAAACTTGCCACCTATATTAAAGAGAGTACACAACATGTTTCACGTGTCGCAGTTGAGACGGTACATGGCGGATCCTAGTCACATGTTGGATCACTCGAAGATAGAGGTGGGCCCTACTCTTAGCTATCCATAGCAGCCAATTGAGATTCTGGATCGGAGAGAGAAGGTGCTAAGAAACCAGACTATTCCCTTGGTACGCGTCGCATGGAGGCATCACTCTCCGGAGGAGTCTACCTGGGAGAGAGAGGATAAAATGCGATAGCGTTACCCATATTTATTTATGCCTTGAGGTATGTTCTTTCCTGATTATGTTCTATTTTATTTTTTGGGGGTAGTTTCATATTTGAATTTCGAGGACGAAATTATTTTAAGGGGGGTAGACTTGTCACTACCACATTTTTTAGGAAAGGATATTTGGTCATTTCATAATTAATTAAATATTATGCATATTGAATATTTATTTATTTATTATATTATTTATTTATTGTTAGATGTTAGTATATTATTTTGGACTTGTGTTAGTGGACCTAACTAGTTTAGATTAGATCCATGGACTAACATTAAATTCTAGTTAGAATTGAGCCCAATAAGAAGCCCAATTATTAGGAGAAGGATTAATTAAGCTAAACCAATTAGACTAGAACCTTCATTCCTTAATTATTTCTTTATGAGAAGCCACAAGGGGTATTTTAAACATTTTATAGTAGCTTGGGAAGGGGAAAAAGTGGTCGGCCATATAATAATGGAGGGAAATTTCTCTCTTCATTTTTCCATTTCAAATCTAGATCTGAAATTTCTTCTTCCAAATTTCTTCATTCCCACATCAAATTCTACCCAAATTTCTTCCTAATTCCTTTCCAAATCATTATTGGAGGCCATTAGAACAAGAAAAAAGTAAGGATCTACAAGGAGGAGCAAGGATCTACAAGTTGGAAGTTTTTTTCACTCAATTTGGAGGTTTCATTAGAAATCCATCTCCCAATAGGTATAATTCAGTTTTCCCCTCTAATTAGACTCTAAATATGTATTTTAATCATTAGGAACCACCCCATATGCTAAGGCTACCCATAGGAATTGGAATTAGGTTCATAGGAGGCCTATGAAGAAAGTTATGTGGTATTTTGTGTCAATTTTGGGGAAATTTCGAGATTGACACATCTTGTGTTTGTCAATAGGTCAATTAGACCAAATTGATATGTGTTTAATTATGTGTGGCTAGTGTCGTATCCACAATTGAATATATGTAGGCCGTATCCCGACAATTTGGAGATACAGGTTGATTTGGGAGTTTTCCTCCGACACGGGGTTTGAGCATGTGATATTTTGACACAGACACATAGATGAGTAGTTAGCTCTTCGTATTATTGATAATTATAATTTTAGACTTGCTCGTGTCTGTTAGGATACAATTTGTTGTGTGGTGGAGCCGTATCACAAGCGTATCATAGATCTAGTGTGATACGAGTGTGATACACTTCACGTGTTTGTTCTTTACAATTTAATTTAATTATAGATATTATAATATTGTAATTATAATTATTATGTGTGGTATATGTGTATGTATATTTATATGTTTGATCTATAATTCTTGTTGATGTGTTGGTGATCATGGGAGAGTAGGAGTTTATGTGCTTCTCTAATATGGTAATATATATATATATATATATATATATATATATATATATATATGTATATATATATATATATATATATATATGTGTGTGTGTGTGTGTGTTTGTGTGTGTGTGTGTGTGTGTGTGTGAGAATGTCTATTTATGTGTGTGAGCTTAAGGGAAGAAGAAACAATAGAAAATAGTGAATAAAATAATAGAAAACAGTAAGAAAAGCAATGAAAAGCAGTGAGAGAAAAGCAGTTAGAAGCTGAGAGAGCAGCAGAAGCAGCAGCAAAAAGCAGAAGCAGCAGCAAAAGCTGAAGCAGTCGCAGAATCAGAAAGCAGCAGCGGCAGCAACGATAAGCAGCAGCTTATCGAAAAGCCAGTAAGCAGTAAGTTAGTATATATATATATATATATATATATATATATATATATATATATATATATATATATATATATATATATAACTAATTATTTTATATTAATAAGCTAGTAATTTATATATATTGTAAATAAGTTAGTATATATTTATATATGAGATTTATATATACATAAATACTAGTTAATATTATTTAGTATTATTTCTAGATTACCTTGGGGTACATCAAGGTAATGAGGGTGAGATATCTTGGGTACGGGTATTGAACATCAAGGGATATGTTAGTATATAGTTTAGAATAGGATTGTTATAAGTTTAAATACATATTAATACATATTAATGTATAGTGAGATGTATGGGTATTAGTAATATAATAGATATTGAATTACCTTGTGATACCAAGGTAATATCAAGGTATTGGGCTTTACTTAAGGTATTGGGTTTGCATATCAAGATGGGAGAGTAGGGGTGTGATACCTCTTTTGGTTCAAAGCTAAGGTATCCACTTAGCATTAGTTTAGATAGGAGTATTATATATTGTTGTTTTGTATACATATTATGATATTTTTATATCTAATAAATTGCGTATCTTATGATACGGTATCTTGTTGATTTTCTAATATCATAATATAGCTAGTATGGCCTAATTACATAGTATATGGACCTAATATCCTAGAGATGGTCCCATACAACCTAGAAATAGCTAGTTTAACCAAGTTTGACCAGTTTGACCTATAGTTGACCTAGTTTGACTATTTTAACTTAGAAATTGCTTTATGACCTAGAAGTTGACTAGTTTAACTTATTTTTATTCCAAAACCTTGTATTGATGTAATATTCCATATTTAGGTCTTCGAGGCATCGTACTGGACATATTTAATATTGTTAACCGGATTTTAGGTGAGTACATTCTCTGATAGTTTCTCATTTATGATATTCTCTATGTCTTTTGTATTTATTGTATATATCTTTGATTTTTTGACACGATGGTTACACGGATTGGTATATCTGGATCTTGTCATGAGATGTTATTCCTTGGTATTTATGGTGTATCTTGTGTAAGCCTTATTTCTTATTCTTCTTGTACATGTACAGACATTAATTCTTGGGGAGACTTGCTACCTACCCAGAGAATCCCGTGCCATAACGTACCATGGTTGGATCCACTATACCAGTCGGGGGCAGGAAGTATGTAGTGTAGATATGTGATTATACCCTCCTTGTGCATGTCTTGTTCCTTGAATAGTGTTAATCATATACCGTACGTATGATTAACCAGGCCATAATCCTTGTGCAAGTTCCCAAGTCGATCATATGTTAAAACTGGTACTCACTCACTTAGTATTAGTATTTCTTGTTAATTCCTATGATGCTTATTATTTTTTTTATTTTTAGTATTTCTTTATTGCATATCGCTTGTACCTTTAAATTGTATCTTGTATATTCACTCTATTTACTATTACATAGTTTATATCATTTATTAGAACTCTTGTTAGAGATGTACTTTGCTACCTTCCTGACTAGATATATTTTTCCCAGATGACACTGAGGAGTGGTACCCCACTCACTAAGGGCCTCAGGATGTCGTAGGCTTAGATCCAGAGACCTTGGTTCGGGAGGGTCTCATCCCGACTAAGACAGATGACCCAGGACTCGTAGCACAGTAGTTAGACTCTTTTATACTGGATTTGTCTCCAGCTCAGTTATTAGTATTTCTTTGACTCATTGGATATTATTTGTCTTGTGAGCTATTTTGTGACTCTTCTATTCTTTTATCATATTCGTGCGTTATTCCATCTTATAGATCTGTGATTGAGTATATTCATATTATATTGGTGGCATATTTATGTCTTGATTGTTAGATAGATAGATTATCCAAACAGTGTTCTACCGCTGATGTTACGACGTAGGCCAGACGTTGTTCACTACTCGTGCCCCTACATCGGGTGTGGGTCGTGACAACCTGATAGGCTGGCATAATAGTCGAAGAGATCAAGTCATTAAATACAAAGAATCTTTGGGCACAAAGACTCAGGTCATCGTTTAGCGGCCAATGGAGGTTGTACTCCGCCGATAGTATGCCAAGGGATATTATTCCTTCCTAGTATGCCAAGGGATGTTACTCATTTCCAGTACGCAAGAGTTGTTGCTTAACTTCAAATATGCCAGGATTGTACGTCGTAGCTATTACTTCTCCTCAGTATGCCAACGTAGCCATGTCAGAAGATGCCACCTCAGTCTGACACATTAGTCAAGGAGATTAAAGCATTTAATGCAGAAGATCACTGACACGCACCACCAGGCTATCATTTAGCGACCAAAGCTTGTTATTTTGGTTCGAGTATGCCACCATTGCTTCTCTGCTATAGTACGCCAATAGTGCTACTTCAGGTAGAGTGTGCCATTGATGCTACCTCTTTCAGAATATGCTAACATTGATACTTTAGCAGCAATACACCAATGAAGTTTCCTCTCACCGAGTATGCCAATATTGGCAGTTCAACTTAGCAAGGGTACGTCGTTGATGCTATCTCTCGCTGAGTACGCTAACATTCATTCTACAGTCAAAATACGCCAGTATGCCAATGAATCTGAATTTTTGACAAAGTACGCCAACATGGCTACCAAGTTCAGATCTTCCAATAATACGCCTACACCAACAATTACCAATGGATGGTTATGATGATGTGTCCTTCATACAATGTTCCTCGTGGATCAGGTACAGATAAATGCCTCCATGACCTGAGCCTTCCTCGCATATGGAGCCATGTGTCAAGTCATTGGTAATTTGTGCACTCATTATCCAAAACGTGGACTGCATGCCTTCCAAATATACATGTACAACAACAAACACAGTGTATATTACTTGTGCATACGCGTGCATACGGGTAACCATTTTTTATAAAATACTATAAATATATGATCAACATATCCATTGGCAAGCAGTAGTCTGGACGGATAGAGGAGAAGAAGAATAGAAGCTCTTCGTGCTAGTATAGCCAAGCTCTCTTATTGCCAGACTATCTAAATCTTCCAAGTATTCCAACATCTTTTTCTTGTGTCGAGTAGTCAAAGAAGTAAAGTAATCGACCACAAATTAGATCTCCATAGCTATACTTTCCCATATTCATTATACTTAGATTTCTATTTAGGATCTTTTGTACTTCTTTTCTTTTAATAGTTTGTAATACAAAGTTTTATATAAAATTTTGTTCATAGCAAAAAAAAATGGTGACTCTGCTGGGGACAACCTTCTCCTCTGACGAGAAGGTAATAGCTCAAAAAGATACTGCGTTGATTGGCTCAACACATAAGACTTTGGTCGTGAAGTTCAACCAACAGGCCTATGAAGATATGCTCAACATTGGGGGTAGCACAAGCCCCTCATCCGTACCCAAGACAAGGAGGATCCGCAAGATATGGTTGCCCAAGCCTCACTCTTCCTACCCTGATGCTGCTATCAATAAGGATAAGGGAGTTCAGAATGCCAGCAACAGGGACCCACTCGTTGTTTTCTTCTCTCCAATTTGTGACTTAGTGTATACCTCTTCTACCTCATCCCCAGTCTGTGACTTGGTGGATATCCCCCTTGGCTACACTATTGTACCAATCAAGTGGGGCAAACCACAGATCTCTTACAACAATAAGAAAAGGGTGAACCAATCTTTTCTTAGCAGAGGAATTCACTGCGATGCCAAGGGGTTGTTCATTCCCATGCTGCCAAGCCTTTGTATGTTCACCATAATTTGCAAGGCAAGGATGTTATCATTGTCAACTCACAACCATGCTAAAGTACATGTGTACTTGCAGTCACTAGATATAACAATACCAAATTATCGTGTCCTAATCGCTCTGGGCTTAAAAATTATCTGTCACATCCTAACTTCTATCGGCGCAAAAAATAGAAGTCGATGAAGGCTCCTCTCCAGCGTGTTTAAATTAAACATATTACAGATAAAAAATTGTATGTCTCTCATCTTGAAGCTACGCAAAGTGTGCACAAAACTCCAGACCTACGTGCAAAGTTGTGCACACAAAAGCAGAACGCTTCTTCTTCCACTCCAGTACCCCAGTGTACGCTACAGAGGACTGTTGCTCAACTCAGTGTTGTACTATATATACTGGGTACCAAGAACTTAGGTCCTAAGTCAATTGTAAATGATGTAACAAGGCAAAAATTGCCTTCCTTTTCTTTTCCCCTCCCTTCTTCCGATCTACGCCAAGTTATTGTACAAAAACATAGAGAAATGGAGTCCTCTCTGCCTGTAATGGTGCTCCCTAACGAGCATCGTTGTAGCGGCCACAAAGTTGTAATCAATTATTGTTGTACATCAGTAAGACAGTCTGTGTTTGACCAGTTGACTTATACTGTGCCCATTAGACAATGGTCAGAAAGGCGAGCTGGAAATAAAAAAGAAGAAGATGAATTTCTTTTTACCCCAGTAAACATGGCCTCACGTCTTCCCTACAATGAAAGACGTTCAAGATGGCATACCTCGAGGATGCCCAGTCAGAGAAGGTTCGATCAGCTTGTTGAATCTTTTTAAGAACTTTACCGGAATACTCATTCTTGAAGGCAAGAATTCTTGCTCATGGAGAGTCCCCATTCCTCAGAATCTGAAGTAGAGCTTGCTGGGGGTAACCATCCCCTTGAATCAGATATAGACAGAGTGGACACCAACTACATAATGCTCTCTACTCACCCTTCTGTTGTACACAGAGAGTCTAGTATATACGCCATTGGTGATGAATAAGATATTCCTCCATCAGGAATACTGAGCAACATCTCAATTTATTGGAGGCCACACTCAAAGGTATGCACATTATGATGCAGAACAAACATCAAGTGATGATGGTCCAACACTCTCCTACACCAGTACCTGTTTAGGCGGCTACGTATATTGCCACAGAACCCACCCAGGAGTGACACTTCCTCGGGGCAATATAAATCTGGATGCGATTCCCAATCAAGAATCGACTACACCAACTCTTGACCCTCTCAATGTTGGGGGTGGAACTACACTAGTCGTTATACAAGTTCAACAAGCATCACTTCAGTCAGCTGCACCCCCATAAACTAAGGATCCATACGAAGCCATTCATGAATTACGGGCCAAGTTGACGCTCTGAAGAACAAAGACCAACTCCAGAAACAGGGATTAAAACAGCCTTATCCACCTCACTGGGTTAATGTTCCTTTCCCTCCCAAATACAAGCCTCAATCACTGCTCTTGTTTGATGCAAGGACATCTTCGCGTCAATATGTCAACTACTATAATATGATAACAGTTCACCTGTAAAAGAATGACGCCCTCCTCACCAGGGTATTCGTTGGATGCTTAGCTGGAGTAGCCTATGACTGGTACTGTAGTTTGTCTGATAACTGCATATCATCGTTTGAAGATCTAAAATATCTCTTCCTTACCCGATTCTATGATGAAGGTATGGATATGACTATATCTTCACTCACTGACATCAAGCAAAAGGAGAAGGAAACTGCTCACGAATTCATATAGCGTTATAGGAAAGCAACTCTGAAGTTAACTCCTGGTATTCCTAACTTCGCATTCATAGATACCTGCAAGAACAATCCGTTGCCTATAATAAGGCTCGGGACAAACCCTACCTAGTTTTAAGATCGGATGGCTTTCATCATAGGTACTGAAGCCGCTGAAGGTACTACGAAGGAAGCTCATTTCCTAGGACTGCAAATGCCTAATACGCAAGATAAAGGGAAACGCCCCCTTACTAATGCGAACAATTACACCAATAAGAAAAAAGAGGCCCTTTCCATAAACGTCTCTAAACGACCTACTTCTCTGCCAATACAGAAACCTCTAGAGTCTTCAAGGCCCAAAGAAGAGTATTTCTTTGATAAGAACGGCATCATCAGTATCTTTGACTGGTTAGTAAAGAGTAATAAATTACAGTTTCCTGATTTTAAGCGGCAGGATGGAGCCAATAAGACGGATGATCCGAAGTACTGTCTGTTTTATCGTTACATATATCATCCAGCGAAGGCGTGCTATGTTCTAAAAAAGAAAATTTAGCAGTTGATAGACTCCAGTGCAATCACTCTTCACTATGATGAGAAGACTGTTACAACCAACTTTGTGTCACTGCAATTTGGAGAATTCCCAGCTCAAGAAGTCCTAGATGGTGTTATGCCGATACCTAGAGCAGTAATAGAAATAGTCAATCTTCCACCAACTCGAAGTCAAGCAGAAGGATTGGTACCCATTACTGCATACCAAGGTGAAGTCATATGGGTTCATACGAACCTACTACCAGATCTAGAGCATGAGACAGTATCTTCCAGTTCTAAATCCAAGAAGAGCCAAAAAAATAAAAGACATACGATGAGGAATGTCAGGTCTTATCACATGGTTCTTCTCTCTCAAATGCCCGAAGAAGAAGCCATAACTGACACTAGGTCCAAAAAGTAATATCTCAAAAATTATGAGGTTGCCCAAGAAGATGCTTCTGCTACTCCTCATACCTCTTCGACTCATGCAGCTCCTGTAACTGCAGAACCAGGCCAGTCAAAACCCACAATAGCTGAGGAGGGAAAACAAAAAGAGGTTCCCTTCGATAAATCTTTAAAGAAGAACCAACCTCAAGGACTTTAAAAGACATATAACTTCGATATATTGGCACAGTTGGCTAATACTCCAGCCCGACTTTCCATATTTAAGTTACTTCGTCTATCAAAGAAAACTCATAAAGCTTTGAGTGAAGTGCTAATACATACAGATGCTTGCCTAGATCAACTCAAAATCCCTGATGAAGAACCTATAGCATGTCCTCAATGCTATAGTGTGATGGAGAAAATTTTTAACATAACCTTCACGCAAGATGATATGCTGCTTAAAGATAACAGGCATGGTAGACCTTTGTACTATACCGGCTATGTCAACTCCATTAAAGTGAGCTGAATCCACATCGATCCTGGTTCATCACTGAGCATCATCCCTAAGAGTTTGATGCCTCTGAAAATACCAATGCATAACTTGTCAACTACCAACACTACCATCTTAGGCTTCAATGCTGGAAGAAGTTGCCCTCTAGGAAAGATACACCTAAAAATATAGATAGGCGACCTTCGAACTGAAGTTACATGTTATGTTATTAATTCAGAAGTATCCTATAATGTCTTGCAGGGACGACCATGGATACACGAGCATAAAATTGTACCTTCCAAAGGGAGGTCAAAACATAGTTTGTCCACATCAATCCATTCAAAGGTGTTAAATTATATTACTCTGACTCATACTCTATACACTAGAGTACATGAAAGAAGAGGCTAATGATACTGAAGGTGAGCCCGAAATCACCCCTAATGAGGAACATCTCATGATCCGAGTTAAAGGGAACACTACTCGTCCAACTACTTTAGAGCCCCTTGTTATTAACCTCCGCAGTCCAATGTGTGAAGAGAAAGTCGAAGAACCATTGGTGATAAATCTTCCTAAGAAGTTGCCTCCTTTAGTCATCGACCTACGACACAGTAAACAATCGACATCAGCAAATCAACCCCTAGTCGTTGATCTTATCAAACCTACAGTTAAAGCAGAAACTCTTTTTGACTGTGTGGATGAGGAAGAAATCTTGTATTTTATGAATAAAGAAGACTCCCCTTCGTACTACGTTGATGTTGATCCTTTTGCACAAGAATTCCTAGTTGCCCTGTATGCTTATTAACTCTTATCCGTACTAGTGGCGTCGCCATGTCAGAATGGCTCATCATACGGTTTGCACAAAGAAGCTCGCTTTATAATCCCAGCAAGACAGAACGATCAACGATAAATACTTTTTGCCAAAGCTAGAAACAAAAGGGTCACACAGACCAGTAATTCCAACGATGACAATGGAAAAATAAAAGTCTACCGCTATAACTGACAGACCAAAAACATTATCCAAAGGATGGGTTATCACTTGAAGTTTGGCGGAGGACTCAATACGAAAAAGGTAGACATACCCCTATACGTCATCGCTCTCCAAAGAGAAAACATGAGACATACTATCAACGAACTGGCTAGGGTTTAGGATATGTCACACCACCAACAACACCTGAAAGCTCAGGATCGGAGGAATAGACATATTCTTATTCTTCTGACTCATCGTTCTGGGACTCTGATGCAAGCATGGACAAACTACATAAACATGCCCTTTCTGTGAACATGGTGTCAACTGATCTAGTAGAAGAAGACCATCAGATTCTAGAACCATTTAAAATGATCCATGGCCCAACGGATGGATTGACAATAGGAGCTTCAGTTCGAGCAACACGAAGCACCTACAGAAGATGGGATCATTCAAATTAATATAGGAGATGAGTGTAAGCCCCCTAATTTCTAGCATTTTTAATTTGGATTTTTTATAATTTTCTGGGATTTTACTGTAATTAAAATCTAGGCATTTTCAATTAAATGATTTTTAATTACTATTAATTAATATTAAAATATTATAAAAATAATATTTTATGGTGTAACATGGAAAACCGGACATAGGGTAATTTTCTGGGAATTTATTGGACCCCAAAAGCATTTTTAAAACCCTAAAAACCCTAGTTTTAATTAAACCCAAACAAACCGGGTTGAACCGGGCTGAACCCGGTCCAACCGAACCGGACCGCCCCTAGACCCTAACGGGTCGGATCCTGCCTACTCGACCCAAACCTGACCCGACCCGGACCCGTAACCCAAATCCTAAACTGAAACCCTAATCCCAATTTCATAGGGATTACTGTAGCAACCCAATTTAATACCCTCAAATTCAGCGCCCCGCCGCCTCTGCCGAAGTCACCCCGACCCCAGCCTCTCTCCGCTGTGCTCTGCCATGACGCTGCTCCCGACCTCATCCTCCTCCTCCAGAATCCCCTCCCCGTCGGCTGCCCTAGCTCCTTCCCTCAGCCCTAACCGCCGCCTACATCCACCACACCCGAGCCCATCTCCATCATCTCCAGAACTTACCCTGGCCCTTCTCCGCCTTCCCGAGAGCCGCCCACAGCGCCGCCCTCCTCCAGCGAGCCGCCCAGCCCTCGTCGGGCCCCCTCGGCCAGCAGCAACCTTCTCCACCTGTCGACTCTGCCATCCCCCCGCCTGAAGCCGCCAGCCGGCGATCCCCTCGCCGTCCACCTCCCGAGCAGCCACTCCCCGGCCGCCCAGAGCAAAGCCACCCTCTGACGAGTCCCCAGCACCTTGCGACAGAAACCCTAGCCTGGACACAGCAGCAGACACAGCACCGGACACGGACGAAGGACACGAAGCAGGACTCGGACATGACTCGGACACGTGGAAATCAGTCTTCACGGAGACCTGTTCAGGTAGCATTTTCTCTCCCCTCGTTTACCCGTTTTCGATTATGTCTGTTGCATTGCAAACCCTGCGTGACCCTCCCGGTGCCCGTGCAACCCGCTCGGTGCATCGCGTCCTGTGGTGATCGCGAACCGCGATCCAAAAATAGGAAAACTAATGCCCTAATTCACCCCGGAACTGAGTGCGCCCCGCCAAACGGGATGACTTGGTCGCACGCGGTCTTCATCAAAACGTGCGTGACGTCGATACGGACGTGTAGGATTTCGCAGAAGTTGATTCGGATGTGCGTGCACACCGGAATCAACGCGTATCCACTGACACCGCCCCGTATCCGTCGATTCTAGAACACGTCGTAACTTCATGTACACACGTCGGATCGAGACGAAACTTGCGCCATCGGACTCGTAGCAATACGCTGGTCCTGTGACCCAAGTTTGGTTCGATTCTGAGAACATTGACAAAATTGCGTATTGTGGGCCCCAACGGCTCCACTTGACGGGCGATTTTGTGATTGGCTCATCGGAATCCAATTCTGGAAGTTCCGTTGGGTTTGAATCATCGTTCCTGACTTGTTGACACTAAGTTTGACGAATTTGGAGACCTTTGACCTTGACACACTTTTCGGTGCAAAGTGGCCCACATGTGGACCCCGCTTTGACCCGAAAATATCATTTTTGCCCTTGTATCCAAATTGGACTCAAGGACAGGCGTTTCTTGCTATTTGATATTTTCTGAATCTAATAGTAATATTTATTTCAGCAACCGGAGTAGTACCTGCAAATCACACTGAGACCAGAGCTACAGTTGGAGCCAGAACCCCAGGAAAGTTTACCTTGCCAAAAATGCAGCTTTGCTACTTATTTCCTTGACTTAGTTATACATCAGTAGGCAAGTGTACCTTGCCAAACCCTGCAGTTTTGCTACTTATTTTTTTGACTTATTTATACATCAGTGGGCAAGTATACCTTGCCAACTCTGCAGTTCTTGTTGCATATTTCCTTGCTTTATTTATATTGCTGTGCATGCTTGACCTAGGACCGTGTGACTTACTTAGCGTCCGATTATTAGTCGGGTGCCAACACCGTATGCGATGTTGTGTATTGTCATCTAGAGATGGACATTCGTGACCCTTTGCATTCCCGTACTTGTCTTATCAAGTACACTATAACCCAGGACACTTGACACTATTCATGAGACAGGATCTTCCTGAGATATTCATGGTGATTCTGTATAGGATACAGGACTTGACATTGATATTATATTCCTAGATATTATATAACTTGTGCATTAGATACGATCGTGCATGACATGGACATGAGACATCATGGATATGAGACGTGTGATTATATTGGGTGGGAAGAGACACATAGGCTACAGGCTGATCATATATATACACCCCTATTATTGTGAGGCACAAGACACTGAAGCCCGAGCTTGGCCCATTACTCATTATTACTGCTGCTACCGGCTCCCCTACACAGAGCTTGTAGTGGCTTCAACCTGAGTTCTAGTGCTGCTCTCATCTTGGATATCACTTAGCTGGTTATTTTAGTATTCCCGTATTGTTCCATCTATTGCTGGAGAGACCCGCAGGCTACAGGTTGACTATATTATGTCGGCTACTCAGTCTCTCGCTGAGCTAGACCATCTCATGATACCACTGCTACCGGCTCCCCTACACAGAGCTTGTAGTTGTTTCAACCTGAGTACTATTGATGTCTCTCTTGCATTTCACACAGATGATTACATACTTACCCTATTTATTTCATTATTTGTTGCATTGCATTTATTTTGGCATGAGCTTTCTTGTACCTTGCTATGTCCCCTGAGGACCTGGATCCGGATTATGTCCCCAGGATTTACAGATGAGATCTATCCCGAGGTATACGGGACCGCAGCAGGAGCAGATACATGAGCTGATATAGGAGCTGTACCGACCTTCGAGGACGAGATCACACGAAAGGACTTCTCCTGAGTATTGGCTTATATACTCATTTATTTCTATTTCCAGTTTCTTTATTTTCCAGTCTATTGCATTTATGTATCAGACTTGTTCTCGGATTGTTCTCCGAGACACTTTTATTGAGATTTGTTAGTTATTCCTATTTGTATTATTCTGGCATTTGATCTGTGATTATCTGTTGTGGATGAGATTAGCATAGACTGTGACTTATATCATTGGACCTACTTATTCTTATATTACAGCTTAAGCATGCCCCGATGGATCCATTAAATTGGGTTTGTCCATCGGCATGTACTGCTGGCCATTATCACGCGTTTGGTCCCTCGGTATTTTGGGACTGGGGTGTGACATGGTTTTGTGGTGGCCCATGCAGGTCTACGACTAAATTGTTCAGTTTCAACTTAGGGACCGAGCAAGCCTGCAATAAGAATAGGATAAGTTTTTAGGATCTCATCCACTTGCTTGAAACGTTCTTGATATCTATATCGGACTCGAATTTATTTATTGACTTGCATCCTACCTTGATTCCTGTACGCCTCTTATCGTTTATTTTGATGCAGAGCAATAAATCCCCAAGCCGGCGAAGAGACTCATCCAAGAACACCACAAGGTGTTGTGGTTACCCACGAAGATGAATTGACACCAGTTGGTGCAGGTCAATCATCACAACAACGTAGTCCAGCAAGTCAGCATACCTCGAGAATCCAGGAAGATAAAGTTCAACCATCGACGCAGTTTACTCCACCGACGCCTATCGCTCCACAAGGGCAGGCTATGGACGAACAACAAACATTTTGAATGTTCTACGCGATGATGCAAGCCCATTAGAAGGTTCAGGAAGAAGCTCAGCAGATCCAAGCAGAGAAGTTCATCGATAGATTCAGCCCAGAGTTACGGAAGTTAATCAGCCCCGTTGCAACCACCTTAGACGAGGACATTCTTACTACAGTACAGGCCATGGAGTGCAACACAAGGATAGAGTCCAGCCAGAAGCGGCCGTATACATCAGCATCAGACCAAGCATAACAAAAAAGAGTTACGAAGCGACCACAGATAAATCCACCACCGAGAGCAGCACCCAGAGCCTCATTCCTTCATACTTGTTACTATTGTAGCAAGGTAGGCCATATTGAGAAGGAGTGCAGACACAAGTTAGGATTATGCTTGATTTGCAGAACCAATCAACACTTAGCTAAGGACTGTTCTCAACATCGAGAGAAAGCATTGAGGAATCATCAACCAGCCACATCAGCACCAGCCGGAGCACCACCTGAAGAAGTTACAAAGAGTTCTCATATGTACCAGCCACCAGAAGCACCTCCGCAAGTACTACCTATCTGTCAATATTGTCGCAAGCGAGGCCATACTGAGAACGAGTGCAGACAAAAAAGGAAAGTATGTTTAGCTTGCGGATCCAGTCAGTATTTATTAAAGGAATGCCCCGAACGTCAAGAAAGAGCGCTAATGTTACCAGCACCAAGGCCAGCCCTTCCAGCATTGGAAGCACCGCAAACGAGAGTTGAAGGAGTCAGACCACTAGCCCCAGGAGGAAATTAGCCGAGACCACCCTTGGCACCACAAACAACACTCTTCCAGCAGGCTCAACAACAGCAGAGGAATCAACTGTAAGAACGTGAACAAGATCCAGCGATGACTTTGGAAGACGCACAGACCCATGGAGTAGCTAATGCACGTAATTTGTCGTAGTTATCTGTTTATCGATTTATTTTATCTCGTGCCTATTGGTTCGTGATCTCAGCCTTAACCTATGTAGTGTTGAACTGCTAATAATTTATAACCTAGAATGTTTTATAATTGATAACTGTAGAGATTATAGATTCTTTTGTTATTGTGCTTATTTTGTGTTGTTTTATGAACTTGAATTAAGTTGTACCTCCTTCCATCCTCATCTAGCGTACTTATAATTCATATACTACCTTGACTTATGCTGCTATATTATAGCCTAGTTTTTGCAAGCCTATTCTTTATCAAGCTTGTTCAGGACATGTGTTATTGGGGCCTGATCGACTACACTAATACAATTGTCGATTCAGAATCAATGTATGACGGTCTGATAAACCTTAGTATATTTTGGTTCGCTCTTCGCACGACTACTTCACGTGGATTGAGATATATAGTTGACTAGTATACTTGCCCTCTAGATATGTCTGAGTATATTGTATCAGTTACATAACTGTACTAATACGAGCATGCGAACAAAGGATTACCAGAATAGGACTTCAATCCACAATTGTCTTGACAAATCCTATTTGAATTCGTTAAACGCCTTGATCCGAATACTTCTATTCTATTACCTCACCCTTGAACTCTTTATTATTGATCTTCGTCTTCCCTTATTTCGGAAAGATGAAATCACGTGCTTGGTATAAGTTGATATATAGACAATACTAGATATACCCCACAGGCCAGTCACATTGTTGATGACCCTTTTATATATGATTAAGGGCATATCATAGGTGATATGTTTGGTGTTAAAGACTTGAGGATTCAATACCAAGATTAAATAAGTTGGGGCATAGCTTTATTAGATGTATAGCCTTAGATGATAGATGTGTAAATTCTAAGTTGGGTGGAGACCGCAATGTTCACTTGAGAGGAATCCTTCAGACTGTAATCAAGTGAGATTGGATAGAGAGAACCCTACCATATTTTAATTTCAAGGACAAAATTTTTATAAGTTGGGTAGATTGTAAGCCCCCTAATTTTTAGAATTTTTAATTTGGATTTTTCATAATTTTTTGGGATTTTTCTGTAATTAAAATCTAGGTATTTTGCAATTAAATGATTTTTAATTACTATTAATTAATATTAAAATATTATGGAAATAATATTTTATGGTGTAAAATGGAAAATCAGACATAGGGTAATTTTCTGGGAATTTATTGGACCCCGGAAGCATTTTTAAAACCCTAAAAACACTAGTTTTAATTAAACCCAAACAAACCGGGTTGAACCGGGCTCAAACCGGTTTGAACCGGGCTGAACCCGGTCCAACCGAACCGGACCGCCCCTAGACCCTAATGGGTCGGATCCTGCCTACCCGACCCAAACCTGACCCGACCCGGACCCGTAACCCAAATCCTAAACTGAAACCCTAATCCCAATTTCATAGGGATTACTATAGCAACCCTATTTAATACACTCGAATTCAGCGCCCCGCCGCCTCCGCCGAAGTCACCCCGACCCCAGCCTCTCTCCGCTGTGCTCTGCCGCGATGCCGCCCCCGACCTCATCCTCCTCCTCCAGAATCCCCTCCCCGTCGGCTGCCCTAGCTCCTTCCCTCAGCCCTAACCGCCGCCTACATCCACCACACCCGAGCCCATCTCCATCATCTCCAGAACTTCCCCTGGCCCTTCTTCGCCTTCCCGAGAGCCGCCCGTAGCGCCGCCCTTCTCCAGCGAGCAGCCCAGTCCTCGTCTGGCCGCCCCGGCCAGCAGCAACCTTCTCCACCTGTCGACTTCGCCATCCCTCCGCCTGAAGCCGCCAGCCGGCGATCCCCTCGCCGTCCACCTCCCGAGCAGCCACTCCCCAGCCGCCCCGAGCACAGCCACCCTACGACGAGTCCCAAGCGCCTTGCGACAGAAACCCTAGCCTGGACACAGCAGCAGTCACAGCACCGGACACGGACGCAGGACACGAAGCAGGACTCGGACACGACTCGGACACATAGAAATCAGTCTTCACGGAGCCCTATTCAGGTAGCGTTTTCTCTCCCCTCGTTTCCCCATTTTCGATTCCGTCTATTGCATCGCGAACCCTGCGTGACCCTCCCAGTGCCAGTGCAACCCGCTCGGTGCATCGCGTCCTGTGGTGATCGCGAACCGCGATCCAAAAACAGGAAAACCAACGCCCTGATTCACCCCAGAACTGAGTGCGCCCCGCCGAACGGGATGACTTAGTCGCACGCGGTCTTCACCAAAACGTGCGCGACGTCGATACAGATGTGTGGGATTTCGCAGAAGTTGATTCGGATGTGCGTGCACACCGGAATCAATGCGTATCCGCCGACACCGCCACATATCCGTCGGTTCTGGAACACGTCATAACTTCGTATACACACGTCGGATCGAGACGAAACTTGCATCATCGGACTCGTAGCAATACGCTGGTCCTGTGACCCAAGTTTGGTTCGATTCTGAGAACGTTGACAAAATCGCGTATCGTGGGCCCCAACGGCTCCACTTGACGGGCGATTTTGTGACCGGCTCATCAAAATCCAATTCTGGAAGTTCCGTTGGGTTTGAATCATCGTTCCTGACTTGTTGCCACTAAGTTTGACGAATTTGGAGACCTTTGACCCTGACACGCTTTTCGGTGCAAAGTGGCCCACATGTGGACCCCGCTTTGACCCGAAAATATCATTTTTGCCCTTGTGTCCAAATTGGACTCAAGGACAGGCATTTCTAGCTATTTGATATTTTTTAAATCTAATGGTAATATTTATTTCAGCAACCGGAGTAGTACCTGCAAATCACACTGAGACCAGAGCTACAGTTGGAGCCAGAACCCCAGGCAAGTGTACCTTGCCAAACATGCAGCTTTGGTACTTATTTCCTTGACTTAGTTATACATCAGTAGGCAAGTGTACCTTGCCAAACCCTGCAGTCTTGCTACTTATTTTCTTGACTTATTTATACATCAGTGGGCAAGTATACCTTGCCAACTCTGCAGTTCTTGTTGCATATTTCCTTGCTTTATTTATATTGCTGTGCATGCTTGACCTAGGACCGTGTGACTTACTTAGCGTCCGATTATTAGTCGGGTGCCAACACCGTACGCGATGTTGTGTATTGTCATCTAGAGATGGACATTCGTGACCCTTTGCATTCCCGTACTTGTCTTATCAAGTACACTATAACCCAGGACACTTAACACTATTCATGAGACAGGATCTTCCTGAGATATTCATGGTGATTCTGAATAGGATACAGGACTTGGCATTGATATTATATTCCTAGACATTATATGACTTGTGCATTAGATACGATCGTGCGTGACATGGACATGAGGCATCATGGACATGAGATGTGTGATTACATTGGGTGGGGAGAGACACACAAGCTACAGGCTGATCATATATATACACCCCTATTATTGTGAGGCACAAGACTCTGAAGCCCGAGCTTGGCCCATTACTCATTATTACTGCTGCTATCGGCTCCCCTACACAGAGCTTGTAGTGGCTTCAGCCTGAGTTCTAGTGCTGCTCTCATCTTGTATATCACTTAGCTGGTTATTTTAGTATTCCCTTATTATTCTATCTATTGCTGGAGAGACCCGTAGGCTACAGGTTGACTATATTATGTCGGCTACTCAGTCTCCCGCTGAGCTAGACCATCTCATGATACCACTGCTACCGACTCCCCTACACAGAGCTTGTAGTTGTTTCAACCTGAGTACTATTGATGTTCTCTCTTGCATTTCACACAGATGATTACATACTTACCCTATTTATTTCATTATTTGCTGCACTGTATTTATTTTGGCATGAGCTTTCTTGTACCTTGCTATGTCCCCTGAGGACCTGGATCCGGATTATGTCCCCAGGATTTACAGACGAGATCTATCCTGAGGTATACGGGACCACAGCAGGAGCAGATACAGGAGCTGATACAGGAGCTGTACCGACCTTCGAGGACGAGATCACACCAGAGGACTTCTCTTGAGTATTGGCTTATATACTCATTTATTTCTATTTCCAGTTCCTTTATTTTTCCAATCTATTGCATTTATGTATCAGACTTGTTCTCGGATTGTTCTCCGAGACACTTTTATTGAGATTTGTTAGTTATTCCTATTTACATTATTCTGGCATTTGATCTGTGATTATCTGTTGTGGAGGAGATTAGCATAGACTGTGACTTGTATCATTGGACCTACTTATTCTTATATTACAGCTTAAGCATGCCCCGATGGATCCATTAAATTGGGTTTGTCCATCGGCGTGTGCTGCTGGCCATTATCACGCGTCTGGTCCCTCGGTATTTTGGGACTGGGGCGTGACAATGAGTCTTCCCCAAAACTAATCTTTATTAGCAAGAACCTGTCCGAAGAAGTTAAACAAGCCTTGGTTCAGTTAATAAAAGAGTACATTGATATCTTCGCCTGGTGTTACGAGGATATGCCTGGCCTGGATCCTCAGATAGCTACACACAAACTCAAAATCCTTCCTAACGCCAAGCCAGTAAAACAACAACAACGACAGTTCTGCCCGGACATGATGGACGCAATTGAAGCTGTAGTTAAAAAGTTAGTACGTAGCTTTTTTTGGGAAGAATGGTATCCTGATTGGGCTGCCAATATCGTCACAGTTATGAAGAAAGATGGGAAGGTCCGTATCTACATAGACTACCGGGAGCTAAATTCAGCATGCCTAAAAGACGAGTTCCTTCTTCCCATTACCGATATCATGATTGACAACACATGTGGCTTCGAACCTATGTCTTTCATGGATGAATTTTTGGGGTATAATCAAATCAAGATGAGTCCCGAGGATGAAAAACATACCTCTTTTCGTACACCACTCGGAGTATACTGCTATACAGTTATGCCCTTTGGTTTGTAGAATCCAAGAGCGACGTATCAACATGCCATGAGAACTATCTTCCATGAATATCTATAAAAAATAGTGGAATGTTACGTAAATAATATCGCTGTTAAGAGCAATCTTAAAGAGGACTATCTTTAAGATCTGAAAACGGTGTTTGAATTAATGCGCCAACATTAGCTCAAAATAAACCCAACCAAATCCTTCTTGGAAGTATCTAGTAGAAAATTCCTCAGATTTGTTATAACTTTTGATGGTATCCATATTGATCCGGATAAGGTTAAAGTCATCCTCGAGATGCGTCCTCCATATAATATCAAAGAACTTCGTGGACTACAAGGTAGCCTGGCATATATTAGGAGGTTCATCTCAAATCTCTCTGGATGATGTCGACCTTTCACTCAGTTAATGAAAAAAGGCGTATCCTTTGTCTGGAATGAAGCATATCTGTAAGCATTCGATGACATCTAACAATATCTTATAATCCCACCAGTTCTATTGCCTCCAATCGTAGGAAAACTATTTCTGTTGTATGTTCGAGTAATAGATCATTCTCTATGAGCTCTTATCGTACGAAAGAGTAATAAAGGCTACGAACAAGCAATCTACTATCTCAGTCGTATAATGATCAGCGCCAAGCATGATACAATCCTGTAGAAAAAGAACGCTTAGCTCCGATGTTCGCTATTCAAAAGATACGACACTATGTGACAGGTCAAACTATTTATGTCATATCTAGAGTGAATCCTCTCCGGGTATTAATAACCAAGCCAAGCATACTCAATTCTCGATTGGCTACATGGGCAATACTATTGTCACCTTATGAAATGATATATGTACCACAAAAAGTAGTGAAGGGTCAAGCGCTAGCCAATTTTCTAGTAGCTCATCCTATACCAGAAACCTTCAAGTTGTATGACAAATTTCCTAAGAAAGTCTTGGAATCTAATATGGCGGTAGGAGACGACACCTGGAAATTGTTATTCGATTGTGCATCAAGAATAGAACCAAAAGGCAACAACGTAGCCGGAGCAAGCATAGTCCTAGTATCTCCTAACAAACAACTCATTCATTGTACGTATTCTTTCGGTGAACCATGTTCCAATAATGTGGCAGAATATAATGCTTTACTCATTAGCCTCCAATTATCCAAACAATTGGATATAGAGTATCTGGAAGCCTAGGAGATTCTAAACTAATAATCATTCAAATTAGAGGTGAGTTTGAGGTTCAGCACAAAAACATCATCCATTATCATCAAGCGACAATCGGGTTAGCTTTTACCTTCAAGGGGTTCTTTATTGAGCATATTTCTCGATCACAGAATATGGAAGCATACGCCCTTGCCAGTTTAGCAGCATCGTGTTGGCCATCCCTTTGAAAAGACAATATTCGATCAAATTGATGAGTCGAGAGTTATTTTGTGTCAAGAATAACCTGCACATTGAACAGAGCTACGTCATAAAATTAACTTCTATTGATGAAGATTGGTGAAATCCTTTTATAGACTATGCTTCTTATAGGATCCTCTCAGAAGATCCGAAAGAAGCTATTCTATTAAGAGACGTCCACTTTAATTCTGTTATGACGTCTCATCTAGGATATTATATCGCCATTCATACGACTGACTGCTATTGCATTGTCTCTCTAACATTGAAGCGAGACAATCACTTCACGAAGCTCACGATGGCATCTGTGGAGCACATCAACCAGGTCCTAAATTACAGGATCGTCTTAGGAGGATGGGCTACTACTGGCCCACCATGGTGGCAGATACAGTAGATTATGCTCGTAAATACAGAGCATGTTATATCTATGCTGAATTTATACATCAACCATCAGAATTCTTACATCCTACGGCTGTATCCTGGCCTTTTAAAGCATAGGTAATGGATATTATTGGTCCTATCAACCCACCTTCTTCTAGAGGACATCGGTTCATACTTGCAATAACTAACTATTTCTCCAAATTGGCGGAGGCAGTTCCATTTATCGAGGTCAAGACGTCCAATATGATTAGTTTCGTCAAACACCATGTGATCTATCATTTTGGTATTCCCTGAAGGATATGATAATGGACCACAGTTTGCTAGTCAAGTATTTTATCGGTTCTATGACAAGAATCAAATCCAGAACGTAGATTCTACAGCCTATAATTCGTCAGCCAATGGCTTAGCAGAGGCCTTCAATAAAACTATAACCAAGCTACTCAAGAAGTTTGTCTCATCCAACAAGCACGATTGGAACGAGAAGCTCGGAGAACGTTTGTGGGCTTATTGCATGACAGTCCGAACTCCAACTGGTTGTACACAATTTTCCTTGGTCTACGGATGTGAAGCAGTTCTTTCTCTCGAGATTCATATTCATTCTCTCAGAATAGCTATCGCTAATGAGCTAACAGTAGAGAATAATGAACGTTTGAGACTTTAAGAGTTAGAAGCATTGGATGAAAAGCGTTTACATGCTCAGTAATGTATTGAGTTGTATCAAGCACGTATTTTTAAATCTTTTAATCAAAAAGTAAAATAAAGAGTATTCCAAGTCGGTGAACTGGTCTTTACAATGATGAGAACTATGGTTACAATCCACAAGAACAAAGACAAGTTCCAGGCTAAGTGGGAATGTCCTTATGTGGTGAAAATAATATTCTCTAATGGTGCCTACAGACTCGCTATGGAACGGTCTAAGAAATATTACGTCTAAATAAGACATACACTTCTCCATACCTAGCGAATGGAACGGTCTTCAGATCCGATGAAATGTTCCTATTGAGATCATCCAAATGACATTTCCTTTTATAAATCATCCTATTCTTAAAAGTCCAGTTACCTTAAGGATATTCTACTTCTAATCCCCAGTCAGCGCAAAGAAAAGGATCATGTCCATATTCCTTCTGTATAGTTTTTTTCATAAATATGCAACACATCACGTCCATTTTTACCTCTGATAGTGTTCCATTGTCAAACTTGATACCCGTACTTGGTATAAGTACACCATGGGTATCAGGTCCACTAAACAAATCCTACCAAAACAGTCTGCCATGTCCACATCACCTCTGAGCAGATGTATACAATGGAGTTTTATTTAGAAAATCTATCATATCCCTATTATTTATGATGGTATTATCTATACCAATTTAGTTCAAAATATATAAGTGATAATGAGCCCATAAAAAATATTTTAAAGCTTCTTCATTTATAAAATGGAGAAATAAGGATAGCAGTACAACTTTAAGGAAAAATAAAGATCCTCCCAGTTGTTGTTGTTGTTCACAAAAGCTGCAAGAGCATGAAAATGCAAACATCTGAATATGCAAATATTCGACGGGTAGCCTCTAATCTGGCCCGTTCATCCTGTCTCTCAGATTCAACAACAGAAGCATCAAAACCATTGACGTCAGTTTGGAGCGGGACATATCCATCCGACGAACAGTCAAAGGGATCCTGAACAAACTTTGCTTCATCGAATATATTTTCCAATTGGTGTTTTTCCCCAAATTGATTCATCCCTCTACCAAATCTCACCAAACCACTCTCAATCTCTTTCACATTCCTCGTCAAGAAGCACTAGGAGCTTGGATTGCAAGAAGCATTAGAGAAGAAGGAGGTTGGCTATAAGCTTGTGTCCAAATTGTGTCCAAAATCCGAAATTGGAGTACCAAGTATTTATCACTAGGATTATTAGGCCTAATTAAGTTTATATTAGTGTAGTGCGGCTAGGTACATATCCACAATTTGATACGAGTATGGCGGATCGCAATACTTTATAATATAGGATAATTTTTGGGGTTTTTCTTCGACACATGTGATACACATGTCATATTTTGCCATGACACCTAGAATAGCTAGCTAATAATTTGGTTAGGCTTTAATCATCTTTTATGACATGTTTATAGGCTTTGGGTTAGGTTTGGTTATGTTTGGAGTGCGTATCTTGAGCGTATCCTAGTGTATCATACTTCTGCACCATAAGTGTTTTGTATAATGTATAGTTGTTTATTTTAGTATTAATGTACAGTTTTGTGCATATATATAACCATATTTTTATTATAAATTGCTAGACATAAATATATATGAGTATATTTATATATATATATTTGTGTGATGGGTTCTAGTGTGCATACATTGGGCGAGGATTTAACACAACAGCAGTTGCAAGGTTTGGCAAAACATGAGTACAAATAGGTGTTATGGTGTAGGAGTATGTGGAGAAGGGGTGCACATGTATTTAACGTTGGATACTTGCTTATATATACAAGAGGAGAGGGTTGGGCATGTAACTGCAAGAAGCAGCTGCCAAGTTGGGCAGGTAGTACACAGTGCACTACATTTGTGCACTGCTTTAAGTAAAGCACAGTAGCATTAGTTTAGATGAATTGTAAATGTTATAGGAGTTGGTATATGAGGGGTGCACCAATGCACTTAGTGTGCAAGTGTGTATCAGCACTTTGATAGTGTAAGTGAGATTGCGAGTGAGTGTTAGGATTGTCTTGTTTAGGTGTGAGTATTAGTAGAATAATTGGTATCAGATATTAGAACATGTATCCTTGAACCATTGGAGTTAGTACCAAGCTAGGGAATCAAGTTAAGGTTGATAGTAATGTTGGAGCAGTTGTTGCTGTTATCTGTATTATTGCTGTTGGAGTTGGATGTGCTATTGTTGTTGCTAGAAGAGTGAAGGAAGGGTGTGCAGGCCTTTCATGGGTATGCAGGAGTAGGTGAGGGGCTTGATCTGTGCACACTTAGTGCACAGGCCTTGGGGAAGGTGAGTGTTTGGTTAGTGATTTTAGTATTTTGGTTGTATTGTGTGTTTGTGAGTATGGAGTGCATATAGCAGTGACAAGAGGTTGCAATGATAGGCTTTTGATGCTGCACTTAGTAGCAACAATTGGGTATCAATATTGGGATACAGTGGATAGGAGGGGGATGGCAGATACAGGTAGCTAGGTGTGTGTTTGTGTTGTGTCTAGTATTATCCAGACTTAGGGTATGGTGTATCAGTGGGGACTAAAATATGATAATGGGAAGGAGTTTCAAGTGAAGGACTATACAGTTGGTGAGATAAAGTATAAGGGTGCTTAGGGGGTGCTAAGGTTCCAGGGTGAATAGAAGCAACAATAGCAGTGGTGTAGGAGTATGAGGGAGGTTGGTCTATGCATCATTGTTGATTAGGTGATAGCATGGGGTATATGTGACAGTGCTTGGTGAGTGGGTACTTGTGTATCAGACTTTTGAATGAGGGACATCAGAGTATCAGACATGGGGAAGGTGATTGCTTAGTTTTGGAGTGTGTAGGTAAGCATCAGCTAGTGTGTAGGGTAGTGGTTATCACTTGTGTCCGTTGAGGAGTAGTATAATTGTCAGGAAAGTTGAGGGCCTTGAGTTCAATTTAAGGGGGGGGAGTTGATACCTGGTATTAACAAAGACCCCTACTTCAATTGCAATTGGTGCAAGAGAGACTCATTTGAGTATCAACCAAGTATCAAGGACTGCAACAAATGGTGGGCAGATTAGAGTGTAGAGTTCCTCGGGTTACAGGGTAGTAACTGAGATGTATCAGAGGTTGGGTACTGATCAATAGGGAGCTCGGGCATTCAACTGAGGCAGTGCACACATTTGTGCAGTGCAAGATAGGTTACATAGCTAGTGTGAATGTCTAATTGGGTGATTATATATATACACCTAGTATTGATATCTAGCATATTATGACAAGGGGTGATGACCTAGAAAACCTAATGTGGAGTTAATATTAGCTCTTATAACTTGATTTAGCAAGGTTTGACCTAGTTTGACCAAATTTGACTTAGCTTGACCTAGGTTGACTAGCATGACTTAGAAATGGCCTAAAAATCATACCTTAGTATATTTTATCATATTTATCACTTTATTATACCCAATTAATATAGGTGTGTGACACTAGCTCGGACACCGAGTTACATCTCTTGCTCAGGACCAGAGGCGAGTATATTCTCTGACAGTTTCCATTATTTGATAATTACTATAATACAAGTATTTAGAAATATTTTACTTGACTTCTGACACATTGGTACACGGATTAGTATACACATGGATCTTCAGTCATGGGATGTTATTCTTGTTTTATTGTTCTTTGTGCTCTTGTATGGTTATTAGACAATATTAAATATTAGATAATGTTAATATTCAATTTTTTACAATGCCTTGAGTACCTTGCAGTATAACGTATCATGGTTTGATCCATTGTACTAGTTGGGAAAAAGGGTAAAATATTAGTTAGATATGTGATCAAAGTCTAGACAATGTTCAATGTTTAAGTTAGACAATGTTATCCAATATTTAAGTTAGATAATGTTTATCTAATATTTAAGTAGACAATGTTCAACCCAAGCCAATCACATATCTAATTAGTATTTCAAACACTTAGTATAGTTATGGCTCTTCACTATATTCTAGTTCATTGCCTTGTCCATTTTATTGTGATCAATGTATACCATAATACTCTAGATTACCTGTCTCTTTTCTTCCATAGCATGATATTATTTCATTATTTCTCGTCTTGTATTACATTCTCTATTTCTGTTTATAGTCATTATCAATTAACTTGGAACTGCTATTGGGTTGTGCTTACTCCATCCTGACTGGATATATTTTTCAGATGCTTGGTTAGAGGAGATTTGTCCCACCTACTACGGGCCAAAAGATAGTGAGCCGCCTGAGGATCTAGTACCAGCTACTGAGGCGACTTAAATTTTTATTAGCATATTGTATATATTTTAGTTTAGGAATTGGCATATATATTATTTGAGACTTGTGTTGTAGTTAGACTATTAGTCTAGGATGGATTATATTGTGACTTCGTGTCTCTTTCTTCTATTCCATATCGTGCCTTTATCTTCCTTTATTTTTATATTGTGGTTGAGAATTGATTATCATATATCATATTGTCCTCTATTTGGAGTTGAGATAGCATGACAGGTACCAAATATATATTTTATGAGATGTTTAGACAGTATTATTGACCTAGACAGTGTTCTGTATCATTATTACGATGTAGGCTGGGCGTTCCTCACGTACTCGTGCCCTCACATCCGGGTAAGGGTCATGACAATACAAACTCCAGGTGATGGTGCTGACGTTCAGGGTACACCTCTACCTCCTCCTCTACTCTGAGCATGAGACCTCTTCTGGCCTCCTATCCTTGCAGACAACCTCTGCATGGTAAGCTTGTGCCTCTGAGATGCTATCAGTACTTCCTCATAAGTCTAGTAGTCGTGCCCCTCTACCAGTTGTAGAATCTCCAAATAAAGTCCTTGCTAGAATATCATCACTCTGTCCGACTCTATAGCCACCATGGTCGAAGCGAATCTACTCAACCTATAGAATTCTGCTGCATATCCGTCCACCGTTCTACCGCCCTGCTTGAGACCGATAAACCTCTGTTGAAACTAATATTGTGCGACAACTCAAAAACCAAGTTCTAAAACTATCCTAAGAGATAGTATGCTTCAAGTCATCCTCTACTGACGCCCACCAGTCACGTCCAAGGTCTTAAAACTGCAGTTGGACCTGATAAACTTATTTATCAACCGAAACCTTCATTGCTGCCAGAATAATCTCAATGTCTTACAACCATGCGTCTGTTGTGATGGTGTCCTCCGTGCCATCGAAGTACCTTGGGTTAAGTCGGCAAAATCTAACCGATGCCCCTAAATCAGTTCTTCTGCCTCTCTCCAGAGCCGTCTGTAAACCCTGACTCAATAAGTCATTATGCTCTTGTTATTGAAACTACTGATGTTGTTGCACCGACATCTGATGCTGCTGTATAGCCATCATTCCCTAAAGCATCTCTAATAATATCGGGGTATTAAGTGTCGTTAATACTGCTAGTACTACTGGGGGTACAGAGATTTTAGGGGCTAGTTATTTAACATGTCCAACTTTCGGTTCCATTATGCCAACTTGTTCAACTACTGGCTCTATCTGAATCTGACTGTGAGAAGGTGCTACCTTTCGTTGTTGCCTAGGGGGGCCTTGTCCTGCCAAGCCTGCTACTTCAGCAACTGAGAAAGCCCTAAAGGAAAGGATAAGAACATCAAGAACAGGACGGGAAAGATCAAGTAGGCAAGCAGTTTTAACAGTTCAAGCATTGGTATCGAGGAAGGCAGAGCAAGATATCAAAGAGGACATATGTCACACCTCGTTCCCAATATACGTATTAGGGGCGTATTATTCTCGCTAGCATGTATTTATTTGGTTACATGAGACTAGACCCATTCTTTAGTTTGTCTTGGTTTTGGTTTGGGTTGTTTCGTCATAAGTTGAACCCATGGTCTAAACCGCAAACTGTAGCTATATAACCCAACTTCTTTCTTTCTCCCTCCTCATTCTTTCTTTTCCTTCTCTCTTTTAAGTTTCCCCTCCCTCCATAGGCAATGTCACCCTCACTTTTTCAGCTAGGGGTAGTTTAGTAATTTGTCATGGGTATTTATTTTTTAGGAATATAATATCAAATATAATGTGATGATTGAATTAATTATTTAATTATGTTGAGCTATAATTATATGTGACTAGTATAGTTGTTTCATTAGAGACTTGTGTTAATTAGTTAGTTAGAGAGACTAGCAAATATTTAGACTTGACACATATGGACCTATTTAGATTTGTCATGACAATTAGTGAGCCCAACTTTGACCCAAGGCCATTAGTCATTTCCACTAATTAATTAAGGATAATTAGTTTAATTACAATTAGTTAGAGACTTCCAAAAATATCCACCCTTAATTATTCCTCATAATTCACAATATAGGGGTAACTCGGATATTTAATTTTGCTTAAGGGGGGGGGAGAGGCCGGCCACTATTAGAGGGGGGTTCTCCTCTCTCTCTCTCTCTCTCTCTCTCTCTCTCTCCACATTTGCATTGTATTTTGCTTCCAAATTCTAGATCCCCAATTTCTCATTTTTTTTTCCCATTGATTTTTTACTCAATTCACCTCCATTTTTTTCTCAAATTTATCACTCTTGGAGCTTTGGAACTTGGAGAAGCAAGGAGCACAAGGAGAAGAAACTTTGGAGCTAGAGATCGTGTCCGGATCGTGTCCAATTATATTTTTATTGGAAAACCATCTCTCAATTGGTAATTCCTAAATTTTTCTCTCATTATAGCTTCTTAATCATGCATTTGACCACTAGGAATCACCCCATAGCATATGAATACATATAGGAGCAAGTTCTAGGCTATTTGGCTATGTATTGTGAGTTCTAAGTAGTATTTTGTGTGCATGTTGGAGATTTATCAAATTTGATACATTAATTGTGTGTCATGAGACCAATTAGATCCAATTAGACTTAGATCAGGGTTATGAGACTAGGTACGTGTCCATAAATGGATACATGTAGGCTGTATCATGAGTTTTTGAGATACGGTACGATACGAGCCTCTATTTTGGGTGTTTTCTGCAATTACTTCTCATTTCTCTTTTTAGCAAGTTGTATTAACTAGTATTAGGTGTAATTGATTGGTAGGAATGACCATGGTAGTGGGATTATGATTTTAGCACTTTGGTTTGAGGTGTATCATGAGTATCATGGCTTTGAGCACAATATGGTTGATTAAATACCATGATAGTATGTAGTGTGCTTTAGTATATGACTATGTGGTGTTCTAGGTGAGTGTTTTAGTGTGTGTCGGTTTGTGTGTGTGTTGAAGAGGAGAAGGTGTACTGGTTCAATTGAATAGGGTGCTCAGACTTCAGTACTCGAGATTGAGGTCTGTTGGAATGAGTATTGGCTCGGGTGTAGTAGGTTGATGCAAGGAGAGGTGAAAGGGCTCAAGATTGAGGTATGTTGGAGTGAGTACTATATTAGATAGCAGCAATCAAAAACTGTAAATAGGTAGTACAGTAGCAACAATAGCAGTAATCAGCAACTACATATTTGCAGTATTGCAGCAGTAGCCAGGAGCAACAGAAACAGCAATCGCAGTAGCAGCAGTGTACACTCGTGCACTGCTATAGAGCAGAAAGTTAACACATCAACAGTGGAGTGAAGTTAAGGTAGTATGTGGTGTATGGAGACGGACACAAATCAGTACAAGCTTGGTCGGGTGTTTGTGCTCTGCACACTAGTGTTGTACATGAATTCTGGATGGGTTTGCCTGTATGCAGTAAGGATACCCTTGACATCAAGTTATGATGAGCTTAGTGTCTAGATAGATGTATTCAAGTGTGAAGTATTAGGTATATGTGTATATGTGTGAGCATGAACACTTAGAAATAAGGATGTGTGGCTCCAAAGATAGTGCATCAGTGCACTGTTCTGTGCACTGGATGGGTGCAAAGAAGGCTCGGGTAATGACTGATAGGTTGGGAAGTCCATAGCTAAGTTATCAGTTAGTTTTTGTTATATAGTATATTATATCAGAGAGAGGGAGGAAGGTATCAAGACTTCCATATATAGAGATAGTATAGTAAAGCATATCAGATTAGTATATGTAAGTTTATGTGTTGGGTTTAGTTGAGTGTGTATGTGAGAGTTGCACAGTTTGTAGGGTGTTTCAGGTAAGGGGGAACTCGAATTCTAGTGTGCATTTACCAGACAGTAGGGGTGATTAGCTTGGGGAATACTTAGGATTTGTTGTGAGTGTTTGGTATTAGATTTGGGTAGTGGTATTTGAAGATGAGGAGAAGTGAGTGTGAGGGTGAGTGAACTCTAATACCAGTGTATCCGAGTGTGTGAGAGTCCTAAGATGTTGTCTGCAGCAACTGATACTGCTATGGTTGCATCAGACAACCTGGAGACTGAGATGATCTCGGGTATGTGAGTTAAGGTTCTAAGTCAAGGCATCTAGGAGGAGTTATTAGGTGCATAATTGAATAGAGTATTGGTGTAAGTTTTAGACAGGTGTGAGTGAAGTGAGGTGTGTGCAAGGTATGGGTTAGATGTTAAAGTTATGAATTGAGGTTAAGGAGAGTCTAGTTTGAGTGTTAGGGTTAAGTATTAGTTTAGATATTGATATATTGAGTATCAACTTAAGGTATTTGGGTTAGTGTCAAGATATCAAGTATGGATTGAGGTACTAGTGCTGGGTCAAGGTAATGGATCAGTAACTGAGTAGTAGGTATATAGTTAAAATACTATATGTTAAACTATATATATGAGTTAGATAGTTGTATTCATGGTATATAATATCTATATCTATAGATATTAACCTAGAACTAAGATACAACCTAGTATTTACTAGTTTAGACTTGTAATCATCATAGAAGCTAGGTATGGACCTAAAACCAAGGTAATGACCTAGTTTGACTAGCATGACTTAGGAATGACCTAGAAAGCATACCTTAATGCATTTTAACTTATTTATCATTTATTACACCGATTTTGACATGATATTTCCTAAATAGGATTGTATAGCACCAGCTTGGGCATCGAGATAGATACTTTGCTCAGGACCAGAGGCGAGTACATTTCTCTGTTAGTTTTTATTTCATGATAGTGTATATATCACATGTTCTAGAACTGTATACTTAATTTCGACATAGTGGTTTTGTGGACTGGTACTATATAGATCCTGTCAGGAGATGTTATCCCTTACCGTGTTCAGCGGGTACTCCTTCACATGTATTTCATCGTATATATCGGGTATTAATTTTAGTGTACTTCATATTCACACACTGCTTGTATTCAGTATGCCCATTTTCGTGTTCGTAATGTGTCATGATTGGATCCATTGGTATTAGTTGGGGATGGGAGAGTAATAGTTGTTATGTAATCAAGCCCAGTGTATTCGTATACATGTCAATTATATATCATAAGTGTAATCGAGTTATTATATTGTATTCGTGTTCAACCTAAACTGATCACATAATGAACTTGTATTCCATAGTACATTAGCTAGTTTCATTCTTTCCATTATATTTCAGTTATTCTATTATCTGTTATTCATCCAGTACATTACTTGTTCACTCTAATTTATTTTATTCTGATGTTTAGTTATCATGTATTCTTTTCTATTACCTGTTATATATGATCGATTATGTATTTGAAACTACTTTCAGAGGTTTGTACTTCGCTCCAATCTTGACTGGATATATTTTTTAGATAATTGCTTGTGGCCAATATCCTACGTACTACAGACCGCAGGTTGGCATACCATTAGAGGATACTCATTTAGAGTAGGAGGACTTAGTACCAGAGCCTGAGGAGGCTTAGATTATTTGTTTAGACTTGTATTAGACTTTTATTGAGGTTATTGGCATGTATATATTATTCCAGACTTGTGGATGTACTATGACTCTTTTTCTTCGTTATTCCATCTTGTGCTTATCTTCCTTAGTTTGCATTGTGATTGAGTATAGTTTATATTTATCAGTTACCATATTGTTCCTCCGTTTGGACTTGAGATGGCCAGCAGGTACCATATATATATATATATTATGAGATATTAGATTATGGATGACCAAGACAACGTTCTACCGCCGATGCTGCAGCGTAGGCTGGCCGTTGATCACTTCTCGTGCCCTCATTCTGGGTGTAGGTCGTAACACATTTTTAGTGGTGGCCCATACAGGTCCTAGAGTTGCAAGTAGAGCGATATCATAGTAGTGCTCACCTAGAGTACTGCTATGAGCCTGCTTTAGGAAATAGGATTTAGGCTGAGAGTATACTCAATCACAACTAGAAAATACTTCCAATATCAGTTTTGGTATCCTTATCTAATAAAATATTTATTTACTTTGAATAATTATGTCATTCTGTGATGGTATCGTATCTTACTCAATATTGATTCCTTTGTTCAATCTATCTTCAGGATATCACCGAAGTGGCGTTACCAGCGCTCAAGCTCAATATCAGTGTGATCGGTCACTTCGTCGCCTATGAGGGCAGCACCAGTAGACACTGTCCCAGTAGCTATATTTCAGAGGTCTACTTCACTGATCCATGTGGGCATTTTTGCAATAGCTTCCGGAGGTGCTCCATCTCTGGTACAGAGGGCTGCACCAACAGTTTTAGGGGATCTTCTATCCCCACCACCGGCAGTCGAGAAGACACAAATATTTGTGCTCTTTCAGTAGATGATGGAGTCATATCAGCGTCAATCAGAGGTTATGAGGTAGGGCATTGAGAATGCTCACCAGATTGCGCTTGTATTAGTTGAGAGAGTCGCCTTAGTCCAGCAACAGACGGTACGGCCTCAGTTCACCTCGCAGCAACCAAGGCCGGGGAGTACTATAGATTTCAAGTGGGTGGGGACGAAGGACTTTAAAGGCACTAAGGGGATTATTTATGTTGATGATTGGATAGAAGACATTGAGCGAAACCTGTGACTAGCTTAGATTCCAGAGAGGTTGCAGGTAGAGGCTGCAGGAAGCATAATGTTTGACATCGCATTAACTTGGTTCAGGACGGACCCCAGGATCTCATCACCGGGACTTACTTGGGAATATTTTAAGGAGCTCTTCAAGGAAAAGTTATTTCCAAATGTGGCTCTGACATCTCTAGAGAGTCAGTTTCAGTACCTCGTTCAGGGAAGTATGACGGTAGATGAGTATGCAGCAGAGTATTGCAGATTAGGCCATTTTGTGGAGGGGTAGAACCCCAAAAAAAGAGCCAAGAAGTTCAGGAAGGGCCTTAACAAGAAGATCAAATCATATACGAATGGAGACCCCACCGCTACTTTTGAGGAGATTCTGAGGCAAGCACAGTGGGAAGAGGATGATCTAGAGCTTGGCTCTAAGAGGCCGAGGGACATAGGAAGATCCAGTACTAACACGGGTCCAATAAAGCGGCCTCATTTTTAGCAGCATCACCAGAGGCACTTCCAACAGTCGAGGCAGCAGTATCATGGACCAGCTAGAGCGCCGGTATAGCAGATGCACCAGATCCAGAGGTCAACTATTCCTTGCCCATTCTGTAAGAAGCAAGGACACGGATGGGATGCATGCAGGATGAGGTTGGGCCAGTACTTATTCTGCGGATCATGAGATCATCAGTTGAGAGCTTGTTCTAAAGCTCCAGATCATCCAGATCAGGGCGGAGCACAGGCACAGAGAGCACCCACAAGACCACCAGCAGGACAGTAGAGAGGAACTCCTCTACCACCATAACAGTAGCAGTTCACTCAGCACCACCAGCAGCAGAGAGGTGCCCAGCGACAGGGGTGAGCTTTTGCCTTGACCGTCAAGGAGGAGGAGCCAATCGGTGATGTTATCTCAGGTTCAGTCTATCTTGATTCTTTTTTAGCTCATACTTTATTTGATTCTAGTGCTTCATATAGTTTTGTATCTGTGTCTTTTTCTCTGGAACATTACCTTGAGACTGAACCGTTGGCGAGGACTTGCAAGATCACGATCGGGGGTGGCATTATCCTGGTCAGTGATGTTTGCAAGGATCAAAGAATTATTTTGGGAGGCTGAGAGTTGAGCGTATGTCTACTCATAATGCCACTTCCGAGCTACGATATAGTACTCAGGATGGATTGGTTGAGTAGGCACCATGCTAGTATCGATTGTCATAGAGGCAGAGTTTTATTTTAGGCACTAGGAGAGCCAGAGTTTGAGTTTGTCAGAGGAGCAACAGAGCAGGGCAAAGGGGATTTCAGTGAAGCTATGGTGGAAGAGCAGGAGCTGCCACATCCGTTGATTGCAAAGTATATGGACGTCTTTTCAGAGGAGTTATTGGGGTTACCACCAGACAGATATATGGAGTTCTCTATAGACTTAGTGCCAAGCGCAGAGCCGATATCATAGAATGTCTATAGAGTGAACAACAACAAAATGGCATAATTGAAGAAGCAAGTGGATGAGTTGTAGGACAAGGGCTTCATCCGCTCCAGTTTATCATCGTGGGGTGCTTCAGTATTATTTGTACTGAAGAAGGATGGGTCGGTGTGCATGTGTATCGACTACAGGGTACTCAACAATCTCACTATCAAGAATAAATACCCGTTGCCGCAGATTAACGATTTATTTGATCATTTGAGCGGAG